>OZ020546.1:10379883-10426165 GCA_963971435.1 Lasius platythorax
CGAGTTAGGAAAGAAAAGAATCGTGGAGTCCACAGGACGTAACAAATATATGTATAATAAAAAAAGAAGCTTGCATTAACATTCCCACTTTCTAAAAAAAAATTTGCTTTTTTATATCATATAATTTTAAATTATACAAGAGCCGAAAGTAATAAGCAACTTTTATAAATTAGCAATTTTTATGAATTAGGAGTTTATATTATTCGAAAGACAAGTATAACATTTGAATTCTCATACTTTGAACTATTTTTCTACCTCATTTCTTTCGACACATTTTTTCCATCATTCTGGTAGTTTAAAGATGCCTTTGCGGAATAACTCCGTTACAGCCACTCGAAGCTTGCAATTATTTCTTAAACTGCATTGTGCCTTATTTCTAGTTTTCCCGTTGATATTCAGGCTTCAACGAGCATATGGAGATGCATGTATGAGTACTAGCAGTATCAGAACATAGCTTAAAGAACATTTTAAAGACGGAAACACAAGCATCCAAAATCAGCCTCGTAATGGTCGTCCTCGTACAGCCTGAACTGAACATAACAAGAAAAGGGTTGATGCGATCATAAGGGATGATAGACGAGTTACAGTGAACAAAGTTGCAGCAAAGCTAGGAATAGGGGATAATGCAGTTCAAGAGATGATTGCAAGCTTCGGGCGGCTGGAACGGAGTTTTCCCGCAAAGGCAACTTTAAATTGCCAGAATGGTGGAAAAATGTGTCGGAAGATATGGGGATTACGTAGAAAAATAGTTCAAAGTATGATGTTTCAGATATTATAATTGTTTTTTGAATAATATAAATTCCTAATTTATAAAAAATTGTTGCTCATTTCTTTCGGTACGATTGATGGTCCTTGTAGTATTTATAAATTTACGAGTAATGTCTAATTATTTGATATAAAAAATGTTTATGTTTAATTAAAATTTTTCAAAAAATATACTTACAAGCTTTTTTAAAATTATAATAACATTATTTAAATATACTTGCTCTATAATATTTTTTATAAATAGTTAAGATATTATAAGAAATTGGTAAAAAAAATAATATATTGGAATATCTTCCATTTTAGACGAATGGGAAGACAATTTCAGAATTCTTTATGTTGTCACGATATGAACACAAATTTTCTTATAATTAGCGTTAGAAATGTAAATCAACCTTGTCGATGATATTCGTTTCGAGGAACATAATAAAGCCATCATTCAACCCCCTGGGAGACCAACACGGATTGAAGAGATTACCATTGAAAAACCATTGATATGTTATATCATGAGTTATTGAGCGCATTACTGCCAATTTAAACACAACAGGATGTAATTCTTCATTGTAGATAATATCTGCTTCACTGAAAATTGTTCGTAAATAATGCGGTTATGTCGAAACTTTTTGCTATAAGCTTGCATAGTTTGCTTATGTAAACATTAATATGTATGTTGTACATGTATTAGGAAAGATAGTTCAAGTATTGTCAAACATGAACATAATTTTAATAAGCATGAGAATGGAGTAGTTAAACTTTAATAAACAAAAAGAAATTAGTTCTTTGTAACAATTTATTCAATGTATTATGTTAATTATATGTAATTATATTTTATATAATTTTATGTGCATCTCTTTTTCTCTCTCTTTTTCAAATAAGATTGGTTATAAGTTCGGTAATAAGTTTTATTTTCTAATACTCTCCAATTTTCATCTTTTTCTCGAAGAGATAAAATAAATTTTCTAGCAATTCTTTGATTATTACATAAAAATAATGTGGAAATCATATCTATACAAAACGTTTCCAATGATAAGGGCATAAACATATATCTTTAACATTAAAACTTCAAGTTGCTAAATTAATGATAATTTGTGAATTCTTGATTTGATATAATAATGATAAAATTTTTGAATGTATAATTGTGACTACATGATATAAATGTAAGTTATTCTGTAATATATTTTATTATAGTATTATACATATTATCGTCATTTAGTAAAATCACTTAAACATATACATTAAAATTACTTTAAGCATCAATATAAAGCATATATTTCCGAATTATGAAATGCCCTTTAAATATTAAAATAACCGGATAAATGTTAAAATCTCTCTTTAATTAAGCCAATTCTAACAATAAGCTAGAAAAATGCATATCTATGTAATTTTTAAATTTTAAAAGCTAAAAATAATATTATATTTTAATGAATTATAATTATGATTATTTCTTGAATTTATTACCTGTAAAAAACAAGTCCCCAAGTCTGCCAGAATTTGTTTTTGAAATTCGGAATAGCGATATAATCCACTTTCGGGACGTTTTCAAAGATCTTCAAATTGTTTTCTAAATACATAATTACATTTTCTGCAACGTATTGCGCGAGTTTCATGTGTGGTATCAAATGCGGTCTGCACCACATGTTGACCACAGTCTCCATCGATAACGGACTGATAATTTGAACTTTAAATAGATCGTCAACATCATATATCATAATTACTATATCGTTTGTAGACATTGAAGGTGTCGTGTGGAACAGTGTACGCATCGTGTGATCATTTACAAGTTCGTATTCTCGTATTGGCATATTCGATAAAAATTTATATTTGCTTTCTATATCATATTCTATGGAAATGTTAAAAGTGGCACTTAATTCTGGCTCGTCCCAACAGGGAAATAATAGTCGGGCTCTTCTCGGCTGCATTAGTGTTGCAATCATTAACCTATTACATTTTAACAATATGTTTCAGATAACAAATTTTCAGCAATTATTGGTATAGAAATATTAAGGATTGCAGAATGTACCAATGCGATTTATAAATAAAAAAATCTCTTTTCTTTTTGTTTATGTTTTCCCGCGATCAGGCCCGTAACTACATTTACATGCATACTGACTTGTCATCTGTTTTTGATTTTTTCAAGTCAGGTGATATTGATTTTTACTGCACAGATGATTATAAATATTATAATATTATTTGTCATAATGTACGATGTACGCGTAATACACACGTACATAAGAAACGGCAAAATAAAATCAGCTGTGCAGTAAAAATCAATATCATTTGACTTGAAAAAATCAATAACGGATGACAGATCGGCACGCATGTATAAGTATAGTTACGGGCCTAAACGTGCGAGTTTTACGCGATATCATTGGCAAACTTTCATCGCTTATAACTCAAATACTATTGCAACCTCAAAATTTTTGTATTAGAAATTTTTACTCTACTTCACTTTTAGAAAACGCTAATAAAGTATTGTACAGAGATTGTGAGACACCCTGTATATACTTATTTTATTTATTATTATATTTAGTATTATATTTATTATTATATATATATAGCTTAATTTGTAATATATCTTAATATTTACTCACTTTTTATCTTCTTTTTCGTTTATGTACCAAGTATGCAAAAGCTCTTTCCAGTTATAAATTATTGAGTTTGAAAATGTCATATACAGAGTATAAACATTACTTTCTATCAAGTATGTGTCAGGCAATAATGCTTCGACGAATTCAAGAGAGACAATTTCCTCATCATAATCATAATGTTTTGTCTTGGAGCCATAGATTATTCCACTGTTAGCCGACTTCAACTTTGCATTCAATATTGTTATATATTTTGATGCATGTAAAGTTATGTTTTGCGTTGCACGTTTAATATAAATAGTGGCATTGCACTCGCCAATGAGCTTGTTATCTGGCGTTAGTGCTATCCTCAAGTTATAATGAAACGGTACCACATAGTTAAAAGAACGATAATTATTCGCACTATGCCACTTAATTATCGCATATTCATCGGTAGAAAGAGCCGTTGCCATTACAATGATATGTAGTAAACCATTTAATGACAATGTTAGGAACATCATGTCAGCTTTTATTTCAGATATCTACAAAAACATTTTTTTGCTAATTGTAAGAATATGTAGAACAGAAAACAAAAATACAGAACAAGTAAGTGCAAAGAAAATGCAAAATGTTGATTCTTGTGAATAAAGGAAAATATATAAAAAAAATTACAGAAATTTAAAAAAGATACACAATCTATTTAAATAGTTGATAACTTTTACGAAGAATTTTTTTATATACATTGCAGTTTATATACTTTTATTACACAATATTTTTTTTTGTTAATTCTAATTCAATAAAATTGTATTTTCAATTAATTCAATTTTTTACAAAGTAAAGAAAATTGATACGACTCTCATGCGAGAAACGAGATTTAAGTTCGTCGTGCTATTAAAACCCAGACGCGGATAGTACGGCGAAATTTTTAAGCAAAATTATTTTTTTCTTGAAAACGGTTGTGCACAGGTCACAAATTTTATTTGGTGAGACACCAAGTTCTAAAATATGAGATTTATTTTAAATACTTTTGTATCCCACTAATAAAGCAGGATAGAAAAATATCGAGGCGAAATCGCTGAATCACGCTGAATCGGGAATAGAATCCGAGTCTTTCGCTTGTCGCGCGACTTCTGTTATCATTGAGCTATTTAGACCCCACACATTTTGATACTTTCAATTTTGCCTACATATACAGGATGTCCAGTAATAATCGCCCGACCTCTCGTGTGCAGATAAAGCGCGTTAAACTGAGTAGGAAACTTGCATATGAGAGGTCGAGCGATTATTGCCAGACACTCTGTATATTTAATATTAACGTCATCTTTAGCCTTTGCTTCTTTAGGGGGGAATATGGAGGGATATTAAAAATGAATTTCAGACTTGAGTTTATTTAAGTACTTGGTATCGCACCAAATAAAAATTGTGCCCTGTACACAACCATTCGATTTCAAGAAAAAAATAATTTCTCTCGAAACTTACGCACTACCATCTGCATCTGGCTAAGGAAATTTAAACAGTAAAATTTATTTTCTTTGTTTAATTATATTGGTAACTCACAATACGATTTATTCTTTAACGTTATCTTTGTAATACCTTATCTTTGTAAGATGCTTCTACACACACATACACATATACACATACACATATACACATACACACACACACACACACACACACACACACACACACAAACAAACAGTTGCTTTGATTAAATATATTATCATAACAGAGAGTTTTGAGTGCTACTTTCTGTGCGTTGATTTTTGTGTGTTGACTTGTTATGGCTTTTTGATTCGCGTATTTGCTTTGTCCAAATAATCCTTTAGATAATCACAATAGAAGCACAACAAAGAATATATATCCCATTTTGCTAAATGATTTAATAATAATTATTTTAATAATAATTATTAACTGTGATGTGATTAAAGCAAAATCTGTATTTTTATAAAATTGAGTTACTAAAGGCTTGTATAGCCGTGATAAATTGATGTTGATGCCTTGTATATTATTTGATTTGACGATCAACAAGTTCTTTATATTTCAATTTTAAATAGTCTAACCTATATGCCTGATTGATTTATACTCCGTATTGTGAAACAGCAATATATTATATTAGATATATGTATATAGATTTTATTTAAGAACATAAAGGTTTAAAAAATATAATTTACATGTTTGAAATATAAATGATAAGTCAAAATAATAAATTTAATTAATTTCTTGGTATTGTATCAAGAAAATTTAGTGCCCTGTCGAATCAGTTTCAACGAAAATAAATTCTTCTTTGAAACTGAAGCACTAACACGAGCATTCTGGCTCTTACTTGCCCGTTAAAAGTTAAATGCTTCTTACATTGAGAGCTTAAAGTTTTGGTTAAAATAATAAACGTAACTGATAAATAGAATATAATAAATATAACTTGAAATATCATATATTGAATAAAATATAGCATAAACGGCGAAGAAATGCTATTTGTGACAGAAACAATAAAAAATAAGAAATCAATTCTTTCTATTTTAAATAAATAAATTTACAAAAGAAACAAATAAATTTAAATATTAAGACAGCCTGCATCTATGTGACTATTCGAAAGCTATACGTAAGTATATAGTTTTACTTAAACGCAGCAATTAAATATCTGCCTTGTAAATTCGAAGATAGAAAATACGCAGAACATAAATTAGAGATGTGCGAAGTACGTACATTCAAGATAACATTAGTTCCAGTTTTAGCATATAAATTAAATACTTCCTCAAATTGAAGAATCTAATCAATTTGTATTTTTCATAAGCTTATTTTACAAAATTATCAAAAAATTTTGAATGTTTCTTCTTCTTATATCTTTTTATGCTATTATATATTTTAGTTTTGTGAATATTATATCATATAAAACAAGTTCGAATGAAAGATACCGTGTACAACTTCTTTCAAAATTCTTGAATTCTGAAATATATAGACTTACAAAAATGTAGAAAATAATTCCTTCTAATAACTGTGACCTTCGTCCGTGTAGTTGGACGTATGTTTACCAATATGTTATTATCACTGGGTTTAGATGTCGCTTGTAAGTCATGTATACACTCAAGAAACGGATAACAAAGAAACAGCTTGCGAAATGAAATTTTTTCTTATTTCAAATTTTGTCGATATAAGTTTCATGGGCAAATCAAATTGAACGTGAATAAAAAACGCAAAGAAATCATTAGTATTTATTATTTTGTGTATACACATTTTTCTAAAAAGAAAAATTAATACCTATTGTGTTTACTTATTTTATATTTATTACATATGATTAATTAAACATAACGTTAGAGTAGGCATTAGAGAATAACGTTAGAGAAAAAATGTATCAAACAAAGCATATGCAATTTGCTTTTAATTTCCAATTTGTTATATATATTAAAGTGATTAAAAGATGCTGTGTTATAATTCACGCCTAAATGTTTTCATATCAACTGTAGTATGCAAAGAATAAAAATAATAGTCGAAGTAAGAAGAAATGTTTTTTAATATTTCTTTAAAAATGGAATACGATATGTTTTAGAAAATAAGGACGTTGTAATCACTCGTGTTCTTTACATATTTTTATATGCATATATTTAAAAAGTAATATTTAAATGTCCTGTATTTGACTTACCTTATTTGTTGAATTTGTTACGAGCTGTTACTTTAGCCAAAAGTGTATCGCTGAATCGTTATCTTAACGCTTCGAAGCATTATCGAAAACTGACGATGTTTTTGATATTATAATACAATATATGAAGTACGACGTATGTCATGTTCATAACAAGCGTCTTATTCAATCTTACTAGATCGATAGAAATCGATACATAGTTAAATAATTCTCGAGAGATACTTTGGCCCACAGACATCTATATATATATACTAGACTGCTAACTTCGCCAAAATACATGGCTCCAAAAAGTATGTACATAACTCATGCGCATGCGTTGCGTAAGTGGTATGGCAATCACATCTGATTGGTTAAATTTCAAGCAATATATGTTACGTGCCACTCTCATGGTATGTACACGTGTGCTACACACATATCACATATACAGCACACTCTTCTTTTTTACCACTTACACTGCACATGCGCAGATGCTCATTCGCTTCTGTAGTACATACTTTTCGGGGTCCATTTTTTCGTACAGTATATATGGGAGTTAGCGGTCTAGTATATATATAGATGTCTGTGCTTTAGCCAGCTTTTACCTTTATGATCTAGGGAAAAACGAAATTATTCTGATCGGAAATCTTTCCGAACAGTTTCATAATAAGTACCCAGGTGGCGCTTAAAATACTATTTTGAAAGTAAAATCACAGACATCTATATGTATACTAGACCGCTAACTCCCTTATATACTGTACGAAAAAATGGACCCCAAAAAGTATGTACTACAGAGGCGAGTGAGCATCTGCGCATGTGCAGTGTAAGTGGTAAAGAAGAGGAGTGTGCTGTATATGTGATGTGTATGTAGCACACATGTAGCACGAGAGTGGCACGTGACATATATTGCTTGAAATTTAACCAATCAGATGTGATTGCCATACCTTATTTGTTGAATTTGTTACGAGCCGTTACTTTAGCCAAAAGTGTATCGCTGAATCGTAATCTCAACGCTTCGAAGCACCATCGAAAACTCACGACGTTTTTGGTATTATAATACAATATATGAAGTACTACGTATGTCATGTAAACATGTTCTTAAGCTTATCGCACAATGCAAATGAACAAGCAATAGGAACAGGGAATAGAAATAAAACAGAAATCCAACGCGTCGGAAATCTGTTCCAATTGCCTATTCCCTGCTCCTATTGGTGGATAATTTCTATTCCCTGTTCTTATTGTCTATTCTTTTGCATTGTGCGATAGGCATTAGCATCACTAGAAATTACCATAAAAGACAAATAATTACAGATGGGAGTCCGTATAGCTTGAAAACAAATTCGTTTCGTGCATGCACCCTCTCGAGAAATGTCGTCTATAAAAAAAAAAAAAAAATAGTAATTAGAATACAATCCAACGTACTGATTGGTTGCTATCGCAAAAAACTATCGGAAATTTCTTATTCTACAAACAATTCGACAAGCTCAATATATTTACGATAAATGTAATGGAAATTATCTTCTGGAAAAAGTAAAAGGATATACATTATCCAACATAATGTTATTTATCTCGCTTTTTATAAAACGTTTAGACGTCATGTTAGCATTTTATAAAAAGACAAAAGACACTTTATAAAATGCCTAGACGTTTTAAAAAAAGATGGGTTTTGTAATCTGGCTACGACATATACAGGGTGCCCGGTATCAAACGGACCAACGCTCGTGAGCAGGTACAGCGCAATAAATTGAAAAGAAAAGTCCTGTACCATTTTGTTAAATTCGCAATAGTTATTTTGTTAATAATTAAAATATCTGAGCTAATGAGCGCGTGGGAAACGGTAGGCCGGAATCGGTAGACATGTAAGGTATGGCTTATTTGTTTATATCTCTTAGCAACAAATATCACGCGTCGCTCGTCGCTCGCTGCGTGACTCCACCTCTCGCTTAGATGATGCTTCCGTTGTTAAGAGACGTAAAAAAGTAAGCCATCGTACATGCCTACCGATTCCGGCCTACCGCTTTCCACGCGCTCATTAGCTCAGATATTTTAATTAATAACGCAATAACTATTGCGAATTTAGGAAAATAGTAAAGGACTATTCTTTTCAGTTTACTGCGCTCTACCCGCTCACGAGGGTTGGTCCGTTTGATACCGGACACCCTGTATGTATACGTATACAGGATTTTTATAAAGTCTGTTCCTACCCCCTATATATTTCGGAAACGGCTCGAAATTATAAAAAACCGCGAAATACGTGTTTGATCGTTTTGAGGGGCTTCTCTTTTAAGAAAGTCGTGGGGGTTGTTCCCCAAGGGAGTGCCCCTGGAGGATCTTAACTTAAAAATTTCAAACGGAACACCCTATATTGTAGTATATCTTCTGAAAGGGCATAAAAAAAGAAATTTTTTGGTGCAACCTGGAGGTTGATACGTTGACCCGTTCGGGAGTTATTTACGGTCAAATTTCGAAAAGAGCCAATTTTTAAAAAATCATTACTTCCATTTGGAAAATTCTAAAAAAACGTTCGAAGTTATTTGGAATAGAGATAGTTAATATATATATATATATAAAATTTGCGACAATATTATTCAACTATATTATATATTTAAAAAGATATAAAAGGATTTCTTAGAATATACGAAGTAAACATGCTAAAATATATGTTTTTTATATTAAAATTATTATTATATTTTAAATCTCTTTATTATAATTTTCGTTATTTTACAATAAAATTAAAAGTAATAATATAATATAATAAATATGTTAATAATAAAATACAAATTATTATTAAAATTAATATAAAATATAGCAATGATAATATTAATATTGCGAAATTTGAGATGTCTACGATTAGCTGATTTCAAGTATAATGTTAGTCTAATGTTTTGTGAAACTTGTTTTTTTAAATACATCATAAATACAAAAGAAACGTAACGTATCGTAGTAAAATTTTGTTTTAAAGCCAGCTTATCTCCCACATGAACGCTCAAAATGGTAAAAAAAAACTTATGGGAATGAAGCATTAAGTCAGGCGAATATTTTTCGTCGACATACCAGATTTCGTAAGGGGAGAGACTTCGTAGAAGTAAAATCGTGCGCAAAGTATTTGTTTTTTTTTCTTTTTAAATCCTTGCTTAAAATGCGGAGAACTACGGTTTTAGGTATCTATAAAATTTCTTCTATCATACGAGATGTGATTCGTCGATCTTGTTTTACGAGCTGCGCGACAGCGATGATGTCCTCTGTTTGACTTGTAGTAGGATCGACCACTGCGCTCGTCATCTTCTACGGAGTCTTTCCCCTCACGAAACCTGGCATGCCAACGAAAAATGTTCGCTCGACTTTACGCTTTAATCCTAGAAGTTTTTACACCATTTCGAGCATTTATGTGAGAGATAAACTGGCTTTAAAATAAAATTGTATTGCAATACATTGCTTTTCTTTTATATTCATGACATACTTAAACAACAAGCTTTACAAGACACTATACTACTCTAGATTAGCTAATCATAGACTTTTCAAATTTTGAACGCAATTAGTTAAGAGTAACAGGTACATAGTTTGGACGTTCTTAAATAGAGTTGTTAGTATCGCCGTAAAATAATTAGTCCTAAAACTTATAGATCACATTGTGTATGTTAGTATGTTTCACGATTATAAAAATTATATTGTAATTTTTACTATAATATTTTCTCCGTGTATATAATTTTGATACAATTTACATGTATCTAATAATTCCGGCGATGTATAATGTTTTTAGATAATAATACTTCACTCTTTACAGAATCGTGGAAAATTATTAGTGTAGCAGGTAGTTAAAATTATTCTTCGCTAAACGCGATTTAGAGAGAGAGAGAGAGAGAGAGGGGAGAGAGAGGGAGAGAGAAGGAGAAAGCCAGTTAAATCCCTACTTCAATCCGCTGATAACGAACGATAATAATTATCGCTAATGCGGCATTCGAGCAAACTAATCGCTTGTAGTAAAATACACCGGGCGACGCTAATGCGAGAACAATTACTTTACCGCGAACGCATGGCTGCAGCCATACAAAGCCATTGTTTTACTCGTGGCAAAATGAAAAGCTTCTTGCACGGTTTCCCTGATAATTACGTTTCTTCAAGTACGAGCGATGACCCGGGCGGGATCGTGTCAGGCTGGAGTGTTTAAAAAGTCCGGTAATTGTTTCTTCCCTCGGCGGAATGAACAAAGGGCGACTTAAAAAGGTTTCCAGGTATAACTCACTTCTTGCACGATTCTGATATATAGGGTGTCGATATAGAGTTTATTTTCCTTTCTTTACGAATTGTCCGATATGTTCGGAGTCGACATTTGACTTTAGTAAAACTTCGATCACATCTCTCTTTACCTTCCGCAATTTATTATAAAATCCTATTTTAAGTACATCAAGTACGTGACTAAACTCTACTCTCTGTTGAAATAAAATGGTTTAGTAATAAAATTTTAAATTCAAAAGGTTTAGAAAGTTTAAAATTGATTTCCGACTCACGAGAAATTCCTCAAGTTTTTCAATTCCTTACAAACTCAAAAATTACCGGTCGACATTTTTAAGAAAAAATATATCTTGGAAATATTCAAAAAATCCGCGAATAATCTGGAACATCCGTTACATCTGGATGTATTCAGCGAAGTTGTTTCAACTAGCGGAATGACTGGAAAAAGTTCTGATCGATTATGCAGTAACCATTCGCTATTAATATTTATTGCTCTCGCGGCTCTTCGTGCTTTTATTCTCCTCCGTTCTACGATGATTTATCGAGAAACTTTTGGTCGGCTCGTCCATCCCTCGTTGGAATAATAGACGGTGGTTTAAAGTTTCGGAGACACCGCGAACATTTTTATGAACATTGGCATGCTCGTTGGAACGTGTCTTCGATCACGAAGCCGCATGGTTACTTTTGCGAGCGCGATCGCACTTACAACGGAATATAAGTAATTTTAATGTCTTTGAGCGTGCGAAGAAAGATGACGCAAAGAGAAATTTAAGAAATAAAAATGCATTTATATTTCTTCTTCCGTAGCGAATTCAGTGTCTTCCTCTCTTCCTGCAAATCCTCTCGCGAATTTTAAAATACAAGCGGTAAACTTAATCACGTGTAAGAGAGAGTTAATGTATAAATGAATTAATTAAAGCGATAATAATACTCAAGCCTGTTGATCGCCTCGATTCGGACGCGGACGCAATCGATCGCGCCTGTTGTGCAGCTCATGACGTTGTCAAACGCAGACGACGGTAGTTTAGTCGATCGAACACTTTCAGCATTATTACGCGATGGTTTAGAAGAAAAATGGATCAATGTAACCGACACACACTGATGATAAGCAAAAGATGGAACAGATTTTGGATTATCGGCAAAACGCTTTCGCGATTTACGCGTGCCCGCAAATCCCCCGTTTATCGCACGATCGATGGCGATGCGGCTTATAAACAGGCTAGCCCACCCAAACGAGCAAAATTTTAACAAATATTACAATAACAGATTGTAATTACTATTATTATTATAACCAACGTCAATACCATTTTCTCGCATGCAATATTATCAAAATATGAAATACACAGTTCTCAAAATTGCAGAGCAAATTTGCATTAATATTACACGGGTAAAAAAAATATTTATAACGCGAAGTTTTTACGCTGTATACGCAGTTACTGTTAACGACGTCGAGTCATAATTTAGCAATATATTTAGCTTTTCCCATCGATGAGAGCCAAAATAATAAAATTATTTGATCGCGGAGCCGAATACCACGCCTCGCGGGACCCCGAAGCAGTTTTCCCGTCTCTCATTGCTCGACTGAAAATTACCGAGAAAATGTGTAATGGTTTTCTCTCTCTCGTTAAATTAATTGCTCAATTTCGGTGTCCTGCTATGTGACTTGAACGCTGTGTTGCACGCAAAGGGGGTTGGCCGCCAGCAAATCGAAAACCGAAACGAGAATCGAGAATACATTTAGAGACCCTCGTAAAACAGATCACGGCTAAAGTTTTGCAATGCCATACTTGCATTTCCGCGACTGTTTGTCGCCGTTACGCCATTTGCCCGACTGGCTTTAACCCGCTTTCGCGCAGGTTTTTATACTTGGTACGAAAGTACACTTTGGTGCGAAAGAACTTTTTTAACGAAAATTGTTCGACCCCTCCTAGCCTGGAGACACCACTATAATACATGTGATGATTTCTTTTTGTATAAAAAAGTTGAGTAAATTACTATCAGAATGAAATAAAGATATAATTATAACAGATAAATCTGAGGAAAAATATGTTTCATCCAATCGCTGCTAAAAAAATATTTATTATTAGCATCATGGTTTAAGAGTACCCTATAAACCTACCTTTTTTTAAAAAAAGGTAAAAAAAAGGCGCCAAGTACACGCGCCATAGTTCTTGTAAAAAATTATAAAAAACCGCGAAATACGTGTTCGATTATTTCGAGATGCTATTCTTTTAAGGAAGTTGGGCGGTGTACCCCCAAGGGAGTTTCACAGAGAGATCTCAACTTAAAAATTTCTAATGGAACCCCCTATATTGTAGTATATCGTCTGAAAGGGCATAAAGTAAGAAAATTTTTGGTGCAAACCTGAGGTTGATACGTTGACCCGTTCGGGCATT
The DNA here is from genome assembly GCA_963971435.1 of Lasius platythorax. Lineage (NCBI taxonomy): Eukaryota > Metazoa > Arthropoda > Insecta > Hymenoptera > Formicidae > Lasius > Lasius platythorax. The sequence goes on from OZ020546.1 coordinate 10,393,449, forward strand.
ATTTACGGTCAAAGTTCGAAAAGGGCCAATTTTCAAAAAACCGTTACTCCCATTTGGAAAATCCTAAAAAAACGTTCAAGGTGTGAAAATGTTCGTCTTTTTAGGTCCTTTTTAAGTCCTTTTCATAAAAAAATTCAGATTTGACCTTGGGTCTTAAAGTCCTTTCTCTCTTGTCTCTTTTAAGCTTTTTCCATAAAAAAATTCAGATTGGACGTGGTCAAACGGGACGCTCCCGTCTGAATGACGTTCTTTCTTTTATGGGGGATTCACACTGCGTCCAATGGTACGACGACTGATTGGTCCGATTAATCGTACGTATTAATTAAAGCGGTTCAAATTGTGCACGATTAGCAGTCTCATGTGGTCCAGTATACGAATATCAAAGTGTAACCTAAACACGAAGGATTTTGAAAGCGAAAGTTTAAAATGAACATTTCAATGCTCTTAAAAAAAAGAGGACTGTTGAACTTGTTATTAAATCAATTACAGAATAATTTAAATAAAAAGTAAATGTTTTAAAATGAGAAAAAAGTGGATTAAAACATGTATTCTTGGACGAGAAATTAGAGGTGAAGTTTCAACATTAGTGCGAGAAATGTTTTATTAATGTAAAAAATAGTGAAATTCAATTTTTTTGTTTAATCATATTACTTAATCATATATACGGAAACAGGAATGCCTTAACAAATACGAGTAGTGGGAAAAAATTAAAACGCGAAAGAATTAGTTTAAAAAGAAACAGTTTTTTGGAATAAAAAAGTTTTTAAAATGGAGATAATCAATATATATAAAAGAGAACATTGCGACAATATTATTCAACAATATTATATATTTAAAAAAATATAAAAGAATTTTTTTTAGAAGATACAAAATAAAGATGCAAAAATATATGTTTCTGATATTAAAATTATTATTATTATATTTTAAATCCCTTTATTATAATTTTCGTCATTTTACAATAAATTAAAAATGAAATTAAAAATAATAATATAATATTATATATAAATATATCAATAATAAAATACAAATTATTATAAAAATTAATATAAAATAGCAATGATAATATTAATATTAATTAGAACACTAAATGTACTAATTAAATATTAATAATAGAACATCACAATATTAATGTTTATATTTTATATATATATTGAATTTAATATCTTATATTTATTTAACATTTCTGCGTTTTAATATTTAATAGAGAGTTATATAAACACTATACATAATATTATATATACAAATATACATACATAAATATATATATATATATATATATATATATATGAGTATGTATTATAAACGCGTAAATGTAATTAATGTTTATATAAATATTAAAACTGATAACATAAAAGTCAATTTAACGTTAAATACATTTACTATATAATTAGGCACAATCAAGAAAGTAATTGAAAACGACATGCAAATAATTAATAATTTATATAAATGAATAATAAATATATAAGATATTATAAATATATAAAAAAGTATTCTAAATGTTTATCCTATATAGTTGGATGTTTTATAATAATGGGTGCCTTATTTATTATGGGTGCCCTAGTGGTAATTGTTGACGTATGCGTTGTAGTTGGACATCGAACAATTCATATAGACTCTGAAGAGTAATGGGCTTTTCGAACAAATTTTGAAGAAAATTCAGTTGATTTTGGATCTCAAGAGAACGTGTTCTTAACTTGTGTTCAATATTAGAAAGTGATTGTTGCATATCCTTTTTTGCGAATTGACGTATCTAAAATAAATTTATTATTTTACTTTTTATATTTTATCAATCAGTAATTTCGTAATTTATCATCATAAAAAGCGAATGCGACATTTTTTCAAATTATTAGCATAAAAATATCGATACATGTATAAAACATCTAATTGTAAGAGAGAAAGAGAAAAACACATACATTATATACAATATAAAATATGTGATACATATTACAGAAAATAAATATTACAATGAAAATTTTATAAATAAGTATAAAATTTTATAAGATTTATAAAATTTACCTCAGAAAGATGTGTCTCCAAATACGCATTATTAATAATCACACTTAATGATGCATTCATACTGACTCGACTACGAGAACAAAACAGTATATATAGATTTATAATTAACACATACATAATTAATCTTCATGATTATGTGCAATAGATTTATATGAAAAAGCTGTTTTTACCTGTGTTTTATATATTCAAAATTCTTCAATATTTCTTTTAATATTGTAGTGTTCTTAGCATGTCTCGCAAGAGTAGAAAGAAAAATATTAGCAGTTATAGCATAAAAACGCTCTTTTTCTTGTGCTGACGGTTTATTTTCATTATCCGCTATAAAAAGCTTTTCAAATGTCCGTATAACAAACTGCTTTAGGTGATTAATGATAGTTTCAGGATCTTCAGAGCAACTAAAGAATTCCAACATTTTATAATCAAATTTCTCTTTGTATATAATAGATGGGATGTTCCACAGTTTGCTCCATGTTTCATATTTCGCTGTCTTTAAACCATTACAGTATGTCCATTTCTGCCACCCAGGCAAAATTCTACGACATATAAAAAAGAAATATTTTAGTTTTTTATATACATATCTCTTATCGATATTTAGCATATAGTTTCTATATTAATAAATATCCAGGAAAACGTTTATATATAATTAAATAAAAATATATAAAAAATGAGTGTTTGTATATAACTCTGTCTGTATATACAGAAACAATACTGAGAAGAATAATGGAAAAATAATTAGAAAAATAATTTTTGCATTTCTTATAAAAAAAATTAAAATTTAAAGAAATCTAAAAAATTGCCGAGTTAGGAAGATATATAATTTTATGTATAAATATTTATAGGCAATCTCTCGTCTCAATTCTTCAAATTTTATTTTATCTAAAAAAACAATGCAAAAATTATTCTAATTATTTGTCAATTATTCATTTTATTATTTTTCCTGTATATACGGACAGAAAGTATACAAAAGAATACAAACATATATGTGGACATATTTTATATATAATTATATACATATATTTATATTTGATTATATATGGACTTTTTTTCGGGTAACATATCAAATATACAAGATTGCACAAGATTTAAAAAGATGTCTACACAGAAATATAATAACTAAAGAAAACTTACTTATATCTTTCAGGATGATCTAGATGCAATTGCAATTGAAGTCGGGCTAGTTCTATGCACCAGGAATTATGGATAATACATCCCCATTTTGATAGTTCTTGTTTCAAATATTTCTCATAATCATTGTCGGATGTCGTATGATCGTACATTTGTAATTTTATATGTTCAAACAGGCTTCTTATTTTCAGTAATACTTCCTACAATTTGGTTAAAAATATATTTTTCTATTTAGTCATTAGGTTACTTACAAAGACAAATATAAATAATATATATGCGAAAGAATATCCAATCTTATTTACTAAAACTATTTTATTTTAGGATGTGATTATAATATGCTCTGAATTAATTAATTTCTTTAATAATAATATGTTTGTCCTGTATCGTCTAAATACGCACATTCTTAGAGTGTATATTTCTTACGTGATTCATTATTTTTTAAATATTAGGTCATTACATATGAAAATAACGAATAAAATATTTTAATTTTGTACAAAGATATTATATAATAAATGCGTTTGCAAATGAGATACTTATTATGTATCATATTACATTCTTTTAAAACTATAACTCAATTTTTGTAAAATATGTAAAAGTTTTTGATATCTGTCAAAAATATTTTATAATAAAAAAAACTTCTGTATATTTATATATATCGCTTAATTAATTTGTTTAAGTTACTAAAGTTTGGTATAAATTATAATCTCATCATCATAAAACAATCTCATAATATTATAATATAAGTATATTTGAGATATAATTTTCTAATAGAAAAGTAATGTGTAATAATTAATAGAGTTATATTAATATATGTTATAAATAGCAGTTTGAAATGTGTTTAATGTCTTTGAAATGTAAGATAAAAAACGTAGGTAATTCCTTAAAATAAATTTCTTGTACTTTTAATGAAAAGAAGACAGGATTGGAAAAATTACTTTATATAAGTAATTCATTATCATTTCCCGTTATAGATCTTAAAACAATAACAAGTTATTGTTTTATTTGTTACCTACTTTGAAAAGTAAGTTGTGATACCGCATTGTTAAAATTTTCGTCTTTTTAACGATATTAAAGTCGTTTTATTTATAAAACACAAAATAATTAAAAATTCTAAATATCTTATACGAAAATATAATAAAAACGATATAATTTTGATATAAATATAAAGTACGTAAAAATTTTTTAATTTTGAATTTTTATATTTCTTAATTTCAGGGGATATTTTTTTTTTAGAATGTTGCAAATAAGTAAAATTATCATAAGATAAAAAAAATTCTGTGAGTATAAATAAAAGAAGTTTTTTTAGTTTTTCTCTTTTAATAGATTAGTATTATATGAATGAATCGCTCTTTTTTTTTTACACTTTTAACTTTATGCAAATTTAAAATTTTGTTTTGATATTCTAAATTATGAATTAAATTAAGTTTTAAGTTTAAACTTATTCCTAAGATGCAAAAGTTTATAAAAAAAACAAAATTAAAAGAAACAAAATAAAAACAAAAATTTATATTACATGATCTGGTTGAAAATAAAAGTCGTCAAATTTTATCGTTTACAAAGGAAATCGTTAAACTCTATCGAGATTTTTAGAAGAATTCCATGTTTTTATGTGTTTGATCGAACAGAAAATATGCTGCGTAGATTCGAAAAATAACGATAAAAATAACTGTAGAATTCGTTTTTATTCGTTTATACTGAAAAAATGTAAAGAAGTTAGTGATTTTATTACAGGCGCCGTTACTGTTATCGAACAAAAATAATTGTAACGTTAACAGTGCTACAAGTAAAATGCGTTACTTAAATGTTCACTATATAAATAGCATATAATTAAGTTTTTCTATAACTTCATAATATCTAACTTTTTAAGAAATTATGTCAGAATTATGATATAAACACGTTACTTTACATGCATTGACCTAATATATCTAATTTTAAAAATAATTTTATCGATAAACTTTATAACTGACAGTACCTTGAGTATTTTGGGAAGATTATCTTGAGTATTTGTAAATGCAAAGATATTCGAAATGTATTCAAAAACTTTGATCATAGGATACCATGCTATATAATCATCCTCTCGCGATAAATAGCTCGCGAGTTCCCAAAATATGGAAATGTCTAATTTTTTCTCTATAGCAAGATGGAAGGCGTCATCGATGATTTGCGCTCGATTGAGAACATGTATATTCGTATAATTGTCAGAGTTTAAATAATGCGCAATTTTTCGCCAATTCTCGGTATCATAGTTGACGCGATAGTATCCTATTATACAACAAATAAATTTTCAAGATTATTTTTTTGAATGTATGTAATAAAAATATTTCAAATTATATATATTTTTTATATTTTCATGTTTTAAACATGTATAAACTGTATTAGAAATTGGACATATATAATAAAGATTGCAAATTTCTTATATATTAAAATTATTTTAAAATTATTTCCCAACGATAATTGAATTAAAAATTTAACCTCTGAAAAATTAAGTGCCGTACAAAATTGTATAAATTTATAAACTGATTTTCGTTAGGAAAATAATATTTATATGCAAAGTACGTTTAATCTTAAATTCAATGGCAATATTGCAGAATATTTAATAGAATATTGTTGTTTGTATAATATGTGGAATTTAATTTTAATTCTTATAAAAAAATATTAGAACAAAAATATGTAATAAAGTTAGATTTTTTGTAAAATAAAAAGATAAGGATACTAATATTATGATTTAATACTTACCAGTTTGTTGTATGTTGACAATGATCCATTTATCTTTATCATTAAATTGGATTTCCAACTGCGGATTCGACTGCATTAAACAATTATTAATATTTGGTAAAGTTTTGTTAAAATCCAGGTCCGTTTCCTTAGTATAGGTCACAGGTATAAAGTATGGTATCCGATCCAATTTGTCGTGAAATTCTTTCGATATTATCACGCGACCGCTAGAATAATCTCGTGTCACATTTAGCACAAGACTATGCTCCTGCATAATCCAAATATCCATCATCTGTTTTACGTTCATATCGTATTGTTTAAGATATAATTTATCTATGGCAGTCTGTATATTGTTCCATAGATCATCGGGAGTTTTCGAATTATAGTAAGTAGATCTGTAAAATTTAATATTGTGGCAATTAACACTATATATGCATGGTTTCCGGTAATAATTGCCCCACCCCTTGTATGCAGGTAGAGCGGGTTAAAGCGAATAGGAAAGTTCCGTATCGTTTTGCGATTTTGACAATAACTAATGAGAAATTAATTAAAATATCGGTTAATTTCCGCAAGTACAAGCGCGCGGCGAGAAAAGACAGCCCAACTTTACGCGGTTGCTCTATATATTTTAAACATATTGTTGCGCCCTTTGTGTTTCGTTTCTAAATGCAAGCTGTCTTTGGTGGTTATATTTGTTATCCGCTGTATCCGCATCCAGGAAATCACCTCCAAACGCGTTGCTGAGGAGTTTGTTGATTAACAAAGGCGGATACCTTGTGGAAAGTTGCCTTCTTGTAAAGTCTTACGACAATTTTCTTATCATGTGGACGCATTTTTCCGACGGCTACAATTATTGTTATATTTTCCTGTTCTATATTCTGTTGTGTTTCTAGTTATTAATAAAGTTAATGAATTCCTTTTCTAAAACAACGTCATTTCCGAGTACTTGTGAGTGAGTAACGATGACGAGATCGATCGAGATTGATTCGCTGGCGCAACAATACCATATGTGATCATTCTCTAGCGTGTTATTATTTATTTAAAATGTAGAACAGAAAATTTGTTGTTGAACAAAATAGGATTGCTTTGAGATATATATATTTTATTGAAAATAAGTTAATTGACGCATACTTTAAACCAGTGTGAAAAAAAATTAAAATAATAAACTCTGATATTGAATATTATAAGTGAAGGGTAGCGGATTAAATAAGAGCCTAGCGCGGTAAGCAGTGTGCAAATTATATTTTTTGTTGAAATTTTTGTTTATTTTGAAGAAAGTCGAACGTTTCGGTCTTTGAATTGAACCATCTTCATGCTGTTGAGGGCCACGGGAGGTCACACGCATGCTGGTTTTTAACTACTATTTGCTAAAATAAACAAAGGTTTCAAAAAAAAACATATTTTGCGCATTGCTTACTACGCCAGGCTTCTTATTTAGTCCGCTACCCTTCACTAAAAAATTAAATTTATATAAAAAATTGCATAAAATAATGCGTATAAATATTATGCCTACTATATGTATTATTATTAAATTAATTACCTTAATTCTTTTATTATGTTTTAGTATTAAATTTGTTATATTTAAGAAAGCGCAATGTATAATTGTGCATGTATTATTATTATAAATGATCTCATGATTTTGTTAACCTTTTTGTTAACAGTTACTTTTTTTACAGTATTTACCAATTTTTTATTTTTTAAATTACTTAGCATGTTTTTAAATCTTTTTTAGAAAAGTGTTTTTAAGACTATATTTTTGCTTTTATTATGTATTTACTTTTCTCTCTGTGTGTGTATGTTTATTTATTTATTAATTATAGTATATAATTATTATATTACCATGTCGTTATCACTTACTTCGTGTTTAAATACGCTTTGATACCCTTCAAAAATGCATTACTGGGAATTACACTTTCTAGCATGCGCCATACACCAGCTCCTATAATAAAAATATAAAGTATATATAATTATATATACTTTAAATGAAATTAACTTACGCTGTTTATAAATTTTCGTGAACATAGTTAACAGTAGTAAAGAAAAACAAATTTCAAAATTAAAAATTCTTCTTCTCTCATATCAGAATTAAATTAAAAGCAAATAAATGTTCAATTAAAATCTTTTAATTTGTTCTTACATATTAATTTAGCAATTTATGAACTATTGTTAAATCATATTTACAATTTTTTTATATAATTATACATATATACTATATATGTAAATACATACGTTTTACAATATTCCAATTATAATTTAAATACACATACGTACATACCTATAATACGAGAAAAAGGAGAAAGTGTATTAATTTTAGATATATCGCTTGCATATTCCGTATAATAATTTGCAGCAAAATGAGTGTTTAGACGACGAGATTCATGTTGCACTTGGACTACGAACAATTCCATCATCCGGGAATCTGGAAAAACCTACAAACAGATTGATGTAAATGAATAAATATATAATAAAAAAAGAAGCTTGCATTAACATTCCCACCAATATATGAAATTATATGCTATTTCTAAAGAAAGATTTGCTTTTTTATATCATATAATTTTACATTATACAAAGGCCGAAAGTAATAAGCAACTTTTATAAATTAGCAATTTTTATAAATTAGGAGTTTATATTATTCAAAAAACAAGTATAACATCTAAATTTTCATACTTTGAACTATTTTTCTATCTCATTTCTTTCGACACATTTTTTCCATCGTTCTGGCAGTTTAAAGATGCCTTTGCGGAAAAACTCTGTACCAGCCACCCGAAGCTTGCAATTATTTTTTGAACTGCATTGTGTTGTATTTCTAGCTTTCCCGTTGATATTCAGACTTCAACGAGCATATGGAGATGCATGGAAGAGTGCTAGCAGTGTCAGAAGATGGGTTAAAAAACATTTTAAAGACGGAAACACAAGCATCCAAAATCAGCCTCATAATGGTCGTCTTCGAACAGCCTCAACTGAACATAACAAGAAAAGGGTTGATGCGATCATAAAGGATGATAGACGAGTTACAGTGGACAAGGCTGCAGCAAAGCTAAGAATAAGGGATAATGCAGTTCAAGAGATGACTGCAAGCTTCGGGCGGCTGGAACGGAGCTTTTCCGCAAAGGCATCTTTAAATTGCCAGAACGGTGGAAAAATGTGTCGAAAGAAATGGGGATTACGTAGAAAAATAGTTCAAAGTATGATGATTCAGATATTGTTTTTTAAATAATATCAATTCCTAATTTATAAAAAATTGTTGCTCATTACTTTCTGTATGATCTTCGTAGTATTTTTCAATTTACGAGTAATGTGTAACTATTTGATACAAAAAATGTTTATGTTTAATTAAAATTATTCAAAAAATATATTTACAAGCTTTTTCAAAATTATAATAATATTATTTAAATATACTTGTTATCTGTTCTATAATGTTAAGAGTCACTTTAAGTTGCGCGCGCGTTTATATTACACAAAGATGGGCGCGCGAGTATCGTTGTGTAATATGAACGCGCGCGCAACTTAAAGTGACTACTCTTAACATATAATATTTTTCCTAAATAGTTAAGATACTAAAAGAAATTAGCAAAGAAAATAATATATCGGCATTTCTTTCATTTTTAACGAATGGGAAGACAATTTCAGAATTTTTTATGTTGTCACGATATATGAACACAAATTTTCTTATAATTAGCGTTAGAAATATAAATTAACCTTGTCGATGATATTCGTTTCGAGGAACATAATGAAGCCCTCATTCAACCACCTGGGAGACCAAAGCTGATTGAAGAGATTACCATTGAGAAACCATTGATATGTTATATCATGAGCTATTGAGCGCATTACGATCATTTTAAATGCAACAGGATGTAATTCTTCATTGTAGATAATATCTGCTTCACTGAAAATTGTTCGTAAATAATGCGGTTATGTCGAAAGTTTTTGCTATAAGCTTGCATAGTTTGCTTATGTAAAAATTAAATATACTTCTCAAAAAATAAATAGGGAACACTTTTCATACCCTAAAAATTGGGCTATTTCCAAACCGCTGAAATTCGGCGAAAAATCATAGTAGACAAAAAATGAAAAAAGTATTTTAAAGCTTGAAGTTCCAACTTTAACGCGCTCTCGATGGTTTTAAAAAATTTTTTTATCTTCCTTGTCCTGTGCTTTAAAGAAGAACACATTATTTGTTTTTTAAAATTACGTATTTTTGACACTCTGCAGCTCGATAAAATAATTTTTCTCTAAAAATGTAAGTCATGTTCCATAAACTACAACATATTGCCTACAAAACGCTTTTCTTAAAATTTTTCAACGATTTTTTTTGACCGAGTTACACGATTTTGAATTTAAACCGATATTTTTTAGAAATGATGTCGATACTCGGCGAAAAATCATTGTAGACGAGAAATGAAAAAAGCATTTTGAAGTTTGAAGTTTCAACTTTAACGCGATATCGGTGGTTAAAATTTTTCTTATTTTCCTTGTTTTGACATAATTTCTAAGAAACAGGTTTAGTTTCAAAATTGTGTAACTCGGTCAAAAAAAACCGTAGGAAAATTTAAAAAAAACGTTTTGTAAGCAAAATGTTGTAGGTTATGGAACTTGAGTTTTTAGACAGAAATTTTTTTATCGAGCTGCAAAGTGTCAAAAATACGTAATTTTTAGGAACAAAACAATGTGTTCTTTTTTAAAGCACATAACAAGGAAAATAAATTTTTTTTTTTAATTCACTGATAGCGCGTTAAAATTGAAACTTTAAGCTTCAAAATGATTCTTCATTTCTTGCCTTCGATGATTTTTTGCCGAGTTTCAGCGGTTTGAAAATAGCCCAATTTTTAGATTATGAAAAGTGTTCCCTATTTTTTTTTTTTTTTTTTTTTGAGTAGTGTATGTTGTACATTAGGATAGATAGTTCAAGTATTGTCAAACATGAACAAAATTTAAATAAGCATTAGAATGGTTTAGTTAAACTTAGATAAAAAAAATTAGTTTTTTGTAATAATTTATTCAATGTATTATGTTAATTATATGTAATTATTTTATATAATTTTATATGCATCTCTTTTTCTCTCTCTTTTTTAAATAAGATTGGTAATAAGTTTTATTTTCCAATACTCTCCAATTTTCATTTTTTACTCGATAAGATAAAATAAATTTTTTAGCAATTCTTTGATTAATACATAAAAAAAATATCGAAAACATATCTATACAAAGAGTTCAATGATAAGGATATAAACATATATCTTTAACATTAAAACTTCAAGTTACAAAATTAACAATAATTTGAATACTTGATTTGATATAATAATGATAAAGTTTTTGAATGTATAAATGTGACTACATGATATAAATGGAAGTTATTCTATAATTCTATTATAGTATTATACATATTATCCACATTTATTAAAATTACTTATTAAAATTACTTTAAGCATCAATATAAAACATATATTTCCGAATAACGAAATACCCTTTAAATATTATAATAACCGGATAAATGCTGTTAAAATCTCTCTTTAATTAAGCCAATAAGCTAGAAAAATGCATATCTTTGTAATTTTTAAATTTTAAAAGCTAAAAATAATACTATATTTTAATGAATAATAATTATGATTATTTCTTGAATTTTTGTATTACCTGTAAAAAATCAGTCCCAGAGTGTGCCAAAATTTGTCTTCGAAATTCGGAATAGCGATATAATCCACTTTCGGAACGCTTTCAAAGACTTTCAAATTGTTTTCTAAATACATAATTACATTTTCTGCAACGTTTTGCGCGAATTTCATGTGTGGTATCAAATGCGGTCTGCACCACATATTGACCACAGTCTCCATCGATAACGAACTGATATTTTGAACTTTAAATAGATCGTCAACATCATATATCATAATTACTATATCGTTTGTAGACATTGAAGGTGTCGTGTGGAACATTGTACGCATCGTGTGATTATTTACAAGTTCGTATTCTCGTATTGGCATATTCGATAAAAATTTATATTTGCTTTCTATATCATATTCTATGGAAATGTTAAAAGTGGCACTTAATTCTGGCTCGTCCCAACAGGGAAATAATAGTCGGGCTCTTCTCGGCTGCATTAGTGTTGCAATCATTAACCTATTACATTTTAACAATATGTTTCAGATAACAAATTTTCAGCAATTATTGGTATAGAAATATTAAGGATTGCAGAATGTACCAATGCGATTTATAAATAAAAAAATCTCTTTTCTTTTTGTTTATGTTTTCCCGCGATCAGGCCCGTAACTACATTTACATGCATACTGACTTGTCATCTGTTATTGATTTTTCCAAGTCAGGTGATATTGATTTTTACTGCACAGCTGATTATAAACATTATAATATTATTTGTCATAATGTACGATGTACGCATAATACACACGTACATAGGAAACGACAAAACAAAATCAGCTGGGCAGTAAAAATCAATATCACCTGACTTGAAAAAATCAATAACGGATGACAGATCGGCAAGCGTGTATAAGTATAGTTATAGGCCTAAGCGTGCGAGTTTTACGTGATATTATCGGCAAACTTCCATCGCTTATAACTCAAAAACTAACACAGCCTCAAAATTTTTGTATTAGAATTTTTGACTCTATTTCACCTTTAGAACACGCTAATAAAGTATTGTACGGAGGTTGTGAGACACCTTGTATATACATATTTTATTTATTATTATATTTACTATTATATTTATATAGCTAAATTTTTAATATATTTATCTTAATATTTACTCACTTTTTATCTTCTTTTTCGTTTATGTACCAAGTATGCAAAAGCTTTTTCCAATTATAAATTATTGAGTTTGAAAATGTCACATACAGAGTATAAACATCACTTTCTATCAAGTAAGTGTCAGGCAATAATGGTTCGACGAATTCAAGAGAGACAATTTCCTTAATATCATCATGATGTAATGTCTTGAAGCCATAGATTATTCCACTGTTAGCCGACTTCAACTTTGCATTCAATATTCTTATATATTTTGATGCATGTAAAGTTATGATTTGCGTTGCACGTTTAATATAAATAGTGGCATTGGACTCGCACTTGTTATCTGGCGTTAGTGCTATTCTCAAGTTATAATGAAGCGGTACCACATCATTAAGAGAATGATAATTAATCGCACTATGCCACTTAGTTAACGTATTTTCATCGGTAGAAAAAGCCGTTGCCATTACAATGATATGTAATAAACCACTTAATGACAATGCTAGGAGCATCATGTCAGCTTTTATTTCAAATATCTACAAAAACATTTTTTTGCTAATTGTAAGAATAAGTAAAACAAAAAACGAAAATAGAGAACAAGTAAATGCAAAGAAAATGCAAAATGTTGATTCTTGTAAAAAAAGGAAAATATATAAAAAAAATTACAGAAATTTAAAAAAGATACACAATTTATTTAAATAGTTGGTAACTTTTACGAAGAATTTTTTTATATACACCAAGACACAAAGTTCTTAAATATAATCTGAAATATGAGATTTATTTTAAATACCTTTGTATCCCACTAAAAAAGAAAATAGGAAAATGTCGTGGCGAAATCGCTGAATCACACTGAATCGGGAATCGAATCCGAGTTTTTCGCTTGTCGAGCGACTGCTCTTACCATTGAGCTATTCAGATCCCACACCTCTTGATATTTTCAATTTTGCCTAAAGATATAGGATGTCCAGTAATAATCGGACGACCTCTCGTGTGCAGATAAAGCGCGTTAAACTGAGTAAGAAACTTGCATATGAGTGGACGAGCGATTATTACCAGACACTCTGTATATTTAATATTAACGCCATCTTTAGCCTTTGCTTCTTGAAGAGGGAATATGGAGAGATATTAAAAATGAATTTCAGACTTGAGTTTATTTAAGTACTTAGTATCGCACCAAATAAAAATTGTGTCCTGTACACAACCATTCGATTTCAAGTAAAAAATAATTTCTCTCGAAACTTACGCACTACCATCTGCATCTGGCTTGGGGAATTTAAACAGTGGAATTTATTTTCTTTATTTAATTATATTGGTAATTCACAATACGATTTATTCTCTAACGTTATCTTTGTAGAACTTTATCTTTGTAAAACGCTTCTAACACACACATACACACACACACACACACACACACACACACACACACACACAATCAGTTGCTTTGATTAAATATATTATCATAACAGAGAGTTTCTAGTGCTAATTTTTGTGTGTTGATTTTTGTGTGTTGACTTGTTATGGCTTTCTGATACGCGTATTTGCTTTGTCCAAATAATCCTTCAGATAATTAAAATAGAAGCACAGCAAAGAATATATATCCCGTTTTCCTAAATTATTTAATAATAATTATTTAATTAACTGTGATGTGATTAAAGCAAAATCTGTATTTTTATAAAATTGAATTTCTAAAGCCTTGCATAGCATTGATAAATTGATGTTGATGCTTTGTATATTCTTCGATTTGACAATCAACAAGTTCTTTTTATTCCAATTTTAAATAGTCTAATCTATATGCCTGATTGATTTATACTCCGTATTGTAAAACAGCAATAAATTATATTAGATAAATTTAATTTAAGAACATAAAAGATTAAAATATATAATTTACATGTTTAAACTATAAATGATAAATAAAAATAATAAATTTAATTAATTTCTTTTTTTAATTAATTTCTTTTTTTTTCTTGGTATCGTATCAAGAAAATTTAGTGCCTTGTCGAATCAGTTTCAACAAAAATAAATTCTTCCTTGAAACTGAGGCACTAACACCAGCATTCTGGCTCTTACTTGCCCGTTGAAATTTAAGTGTTTCTTACATTGAGAACTTAAAGTTTTAGTTAAAATAATAAATGTTACTGATAAATGGAATATAATAAATGTAACTTGAAATATCATATATTGAATATAATATAGCATAAACGGCGAAGAAATGCTATTTGTGGGGAACAATAAAAAATAAGAAATTAATTCTTTCTATTTTAAATAAATAAATTTACAAAAAAAACAAATAAATTTAAATATTGAGATAGCCTGCGTCTATGTGACTATTCGAAAGCTATACGTAAGTATATAGTTTTACTTATTGTTAAACGCAGCAATTAAATATCTACTTTGGAAATTCGAAGATAGAAAATACGCAGAACATAAATGAGAGATGTGCGAAGTACTTCCATTCAAGATAACAAGTTACAGTTCCAGCATGTAAGCTAAATTGTGTATACTTCCGCAAATTGAAGAATCTAGTCAATTTGTATTTTTCATAAGCTTATTTTTCAAAATTATTAAGATTTTGAATGTTTCTTCTTCTTATATCTTTTTAATGCAATTATATATTTCAGTGTCGTGAATATTATATCATATAAAACAAGTTCGATTGAGAGATACCGTGTACAACTTTTTTCAAAAATCTTGAATTTTGAAATATATAGACTTACAAAAATGTAGAAAATAATTCCTTCTAATAACTATGAGCTTCGTTCGTGTAGTTTGACGTATGTTTACCAATATGTTATTATCACAGGGTTTATATGTCACTTGTAAGTCATGTATACACTCAAAAGACGGATAACAAAGAAACAGGTTGCAAAATAAAATTTTTTCTTATTTCAAATTTTGTCGATATACGTTTCATGGGCAAATCAAATTGAACGTGAATAAAAAACGCAAAGAAAACATTAGCATTTATCATTGTGTGTATACACATTTTTCTAAAAAGAAAAATTAATACCTATTGTGTTTACTTATTTTATATTTATTACATATGATTAATTAAACTTAACGTTAGAGTAGGCATTAGAGAATAACGTTAGAGAAAAAATGTATCAAACAAAGCATATGCAATTTGTTTTTAATTTCCAATTTGTTATATATATTAAAATGATTAAAAGATGCTGTGTTATAATTCACGTCTAAATGTTTTCATATCAACTGTAGTATGCAAAGAATAAAAATAATAGTTGAAGTAAAAAGAAATGTTTTTTTTATTTTATTATAAATGACATAAAATATGTTTTAGAAAATAAGGACGTTGTAATCTCTCGTGTTCTTTACATATCTTTATATGCATATATTTAAAAAGAAATATATTTAAATGTCCTGTATTCGACTTACCTTATTTGTTGAATTTGTTACGAGCCGTTACTTTAGCCAAAAGTGTATCGCTGAATCGTAATCTCAACGCTTCGAAGCACCATCGAAAACTGACCACGTTTTTGGTATTATAATACAATATATGAAGTACTACGTATGTCATGTAAACATGTTCTTAAGCTTATCGCACAATGCAAATGAACAGGCAATAGGAACAGGGAATAGAAATAAAACAGAAATCCAACGCGTCGGAAATCTGTTCCAATTGCCTATTCCCTGCTCCTATTGGTGGATAATTTCTATTCCCTGTTCTTATTGCCTATTCTTTTGCATTGTGCGATAGGCATTAGCATCACTAGAAATTACCATAAAAGACAAATAATTACAGATGGGAGTCCGTATAGCTTGAAAACAAATTCGTTTCGTGCATGCACCCTCTCGAGAAATGTCGTCTATAAAAAAGAAAAAAAAATAGTAATTAGAATACAATCGAACGTACTGATTGATTGCTATCGCAAAAAACTCTGAAATTTCTTATTCAACAAACAAAATCTGTCAAGCTCATTGTACATACGATAAATGTAATGGAAATTGTCTTCTAGCAAAAGTAAAAGGATATACAACAGGTTTTCCAACATAATATATATTTAAAAAGATATAAAAGAATTTTTTAGGAGATACGAAATAAACATGCAAAAATATATGTTTTTTTTATATTAAAATTATTATTATATTTTAAATCTCTTTATTATAATTTTCGTTATTTTACAATGAACCTAAAAATAATAATATAATATTATAAATATATTATCAATAAGATAAAAATTATTATAAAAATTAATATATAATAGCAATGATAATATTAATATTAATTATAACATTAAATGTATTAATAAAATATTAATAATAGAACATCACAATATTAATGTTTATATCTTATATATATATATATATATTGAATTTAATATCTCATATTTATTTAACATATCTGCGTTTTAATATTTAATAGAGAGTTATATAAACAATAAACATAATATTATATATACAAATATACATATATAAATATATGTATATACATATATATATATATATATATGAGTATGTTTGATAAACGTAAATGTAATTAATGTTTATATAAATATTAAAACTGAGAATAGCATAAAAGCCAATTTAACGTTAAATACATTTACTATATAATTAGAAACAATAAAGAAAATAATAGAAAATAATTGAAAACAATATGTAAATAATTAATAATTTATATAAATGAATAATAAATATAAAAGATATTATATATATATAAAAAAGTATTCTAAATATTTATCCTATATAGTTGGATGTTTTATAAATAATGGGTGCCTTATTTATTATGGGTGCCTTAGTGATAATTGTTGGCGTATGCGTTGTAGTTGGACATCGAACAATTCATATAGACTCTGAAGAGTAATGGGCTTTTCGAACAAACTTTGAAGAAAATTTAATTGATTTTGGATCTCAAGAGAACGTGTTCTTAACTTGTGTTCAATATTCGAAAGTGATTGTTGCATATCTTTTTTTGCGAATTGACGTATCTAAAATAAATTTACTATTTTGATTTTTATATTTTATCAATCAGTAATTTCATAATTAATCATCATAAAAAGCGAATGCGACATTTTTTCAAATTATTAGCATAATTATATCGATACATGTATAAAACATCTAATGGTAAGAGAGAGAGAGGAAAATACATACATTATAAACAATAAAATATGTGATACATATTACAAAAAATAAATATTACAATAATAATTTTATAAATAAGTATAAAATCTTTTAAGATTTATAAAATTTACCTCAGAAAGATGTGTCTCCAAATACGCATTATTAATAAGCACAATTAATGATGCATTCATACTGACTCGACTACGAGAACAAAACAGTATGTATAGATTTATACATATTAACACATACATAATAAATCTTCACGATTATGTGCAATAGATTTTTATGAAAAAGCTGTTTTTACCTGTGTTTTATATTTTTAAAATTCTCCAATATTTCTTTTAATATTGTAGTGTTCTTAGCATGTCTCGCAAGAGTAGAAAGATAAATATTAGCAGTTATAGCATAAAAACGCTCCTTTTTTTGTGTTAATGTTTCCTTTTCATTATCCTCGAACAAATAATTTCCAAATGTCGGTATAACAAACTGCCTCATGTGATTAATAATAGTTTCAGGATCTTCAGAGCAACTAAAGAATTCCAACATTTTATAATCAAATTTCTCTTTGTATATACTAGATGGGATGTTCCATAGTTTGCTCCATGTTTTATATTTCGCTGTCTTTAAACCATTACAGTATGCCCATTTCTGCCACCCAGGCAATATTCTATGACGTACAGAAAAGAAATGTTTTAGTTTTTTATATATCTCTTATCGATATATTTAGCATATAGTTTCTTTATTAATATCCAGGAAAAAGGTTTATATATAATTAAATAAAAATATATAAAAAATGAGTGTTTGTATATAACTCTGTCTGTATGTACAGAAACAATACTGAGAAGAAGAATGAAAAAATAATTAGAAAAATAATTTTTCATTATTTCTTATAAAAAAGTAAAATTTAAAGAAATCTGAAAAAATTGCCGATATAGAAAGATATATAACTTTATGTATAATTATATATAGGTAATCTCTCCTCTCAATTCTTCAAATTTTATTTTATCTAAAAAAAACAATGCAAATATTATTCTAATTATTTTTCAATTATTTATCCGTTTAATGCTGAAGATGGTCCAAAAAAAGAATTGAAACGTACGAATTCATGTATAATATTTCAATTCTTTCTTTAAATTATTTATTGATTAAAGAAATTTGCGCTCGATTAACTGCGCTGGCTCTATATTGCCTTGTATATCTTTATCTGTTATTTATTCTAAAGAGCCTTTATAATTTGTTTTATTATTCATTTTATTATTTTTCCTATATGTACGGACAGAAAGTGTACAAGAGAAAACAAACATATATGTGGACATATTTTATATATATAATTATATAAATATATTTATATTTGATTATATATGGACTTTTTTCTCGGGTAACATATCAAATATACAAGATTGCACAAGATTTAAAAAAATGTCTACACAGAAATATAATAATTAAAGAAAACTTACTTATATTCTTCAGGATTATCTAGATGCAATTGCAATTGATGTTGGGCTAAATCTTTGCACAAGGAATTATGGATAATACATTCCCATTTTGCTATTTCTTGTTTTAAATATTTTTCAAAATCATTGTCGGATATCCTTTGAACGTACATACGTAATTTTATATGTTTAAACAGGCTTCCTATATTCAGTAATACTTCCTACAATTTGGTTAAAAATATATCTTTCTATTCAGTCATTAGATTACTTACAAAGATAAATATAAATAATATATATGCGAAAGAATATACAATCATGTTTACTAATACTATTTCATTTCAGGATGTGATTATATGTTTTGAATTAATTAATCTTTTTAATAATTATATATTTGTCCTGTATCGTCTAAATACGTACATTCTTAGAGTGTATATTTCTTACGTGATTCATTATTTTTTAAATACTAGGTCATTACATATGAAAATAACGAATAAAATATTTCAATTTTGTATAAAGATATTATACAATAAATGCGTTTGCAAATGAGATACTTATGTATCATATTACATTCTTTTAAAACTTTAACTCAATTTTTGTAAAATATGTACAAATTTTTGATATCTGCCAAATATATTTTATAATAAAAAAAACTTGTATTTTTATTGCTTATTTAATTCGTTTAATTCACTAAAGTTGGGTATAAATTATAATCTCATCATCATAAAACAATCTTATAATAATATAATATATGTATATTTGAGATATAATTTTTTAATAGAAAAGTAATGTGTAATAATTAATAGAGTGATATTAATATATGTTATAAATAGCAGTTTGAAATGTGTTTAATGTCTTTTAAATGTAAGATAAAAAACGTAGGTAATTTCTGAAAATAAATTTCTTGTACTTTTAATGAAAAGAAGACAGGATTGGAAAAATTACTTTATAAAAGTAATTCCTTATCATTTCCCGTTATAGATTTTAAAATAATAACCAGTTACTGTTTTATTTGTTACCTACTTTGAAAAGTAAGTTGTGATACCGCATCGTTACAATTTTCGTTTTTTTAACGCTATTATAGTCAAGTTTTATATATAAAACACATAAATTTTTTAAATATCTTTCTTATACGAAAATATAATAAAAACGATATAATTTTGATATGAATATAAAGTACGTAAAAATTTTTATAATTTTGAATTTTTATAATTCTTAATTTCAGGGGATATTTTTTTTTTAGAATATTGCAAATAAGTTTAAATTATCATAAGATAAAATTATTCTGTGAGTATAAATAAAAGAAGTTTTTTTAGTTTTTTTTTAAAAGATTAGTAATACATGAATGAATCGTTCTTTTTTTTTACACTTTTAACTTTATGCAAATTCAAAATTTTGATCTGATATTCTAAATAATAAATTATAAATTAAGTTATAGGTTTAAATTTATTCTTAAAATGCAAAAGTTTATAAGAAAATCAAAAGTAAAAAAAACAAAATAAAAACACAAATTTATGTTACATGTTCTGGTTGAAAATAAAAGTCGTCAAATTTTATCATTTACAAAGAAAAGCATTAAATTCTATTCTTTAATTCTAAGATTTTTAGAAGAATTCCATGCTTTTAAGTGTTTGTTCGAACAAAAAATGTGCTGCGTAGATTCTAAAAATAACGATAAAAATAACTGTAAAATTCGTTTTTATTCGTTTATACTGAAAAAATGTAAAGAAGTTAGTGGTTTTTGTTACAAGCGCCGTTACTGTTATCGAACAAAAATAATTGTAACGATAACAGTGCTACAAGTAAAATGCGTTACTTAAATGTTTACATTATAATTAGCATATAATTAAGTTCTTCTTTAACTACATAATATCTAACTTTTTAAGAAATTATGTCAGAATTATGATATAAAATCGTTACTTTACATGCATTGACCTAATATTAAATTTTAAACATAATTTTATCGATAAACTTTAGAACTGACAGTACCTTGAGTTCCTTGGAAAGACTATCTCGAGTATTTGTAAATGCAAAGATATTCGAAATGTATTCAAAAACTTTGATCATAGGATACCATGCTACATAATCTTCCTCTCGCGATAAATAGCTCGCGAGTTCCCAGAATATAGAGACGTTAATTTTTTTCTCTATCGCAAGATGGAAGGCGTCATCGATGATTTGCGCTCGATTGAGAACATGTATATTCGTATAATTTTTAGAGTTTAAATAACGCGCAATTTTTCGCCAATTCTCGGTATCATAGTTGACGCGATAAAATCCTATTATTCAACAAATAAATTTTCAAGATTATTTTTTTCAAGATTATTATGTATTTAATAAAAATATTTCAAATTATATATATTTTTTATTTTTTCACGTTTTAAACATGTATAAACTGTATTAGAAATAGGACATATATAGTAAAGAATGCAAATTTCTTATATATTATTGATTATAAAATTATTTCACACTGATAATTAAATTAAAGATTAAAGCTCTGAAAAATAAAGCGGCGTAAAAAATTGTATAAATTTATAAACTGATTTTAGTTAAGAAAATAATATTTATATGCAAAGTACGTTTAATCGTAAATTCAATGGCAATATTGCAGAATATTTAATAGAATATTGTTGTTTGTATAATATGTGGAATTTAATTTTAATTCTTATAAAAAAATATTAGAACAAAAATATGTAATAAAGTTAGATTTTTTGTAAAATAAAAAGATAAGGATACTAATATTATGATTTAATACTTACCAGTTTGTTGTATGTTGACAATGATCCATTTATCTTTATCATTAAATTGGATTTCCAACTGCGGATTCGACTGCATTAAACAATTATTAATATTTGGTAAAGTTTTGTTAAAATCCAGGTCTGTTTCCTTAGTATAGGTCACAGGTATAAAGTATGGTATCCGATCCAATTTGTCGTGAAATTCTTTCGATATTATCACGCGACCGCTAGAATAATCTCGTGTCACATTTAGCACAAGACTATGCTCCTGCATAATCCAAATATCCATCATCTGTTTTACGTTCATATCGTATTGTTTAAGATATAATTTATCTATGGCAGTCTGTATATTGTTCCATAGATCATCGGGAGTTTTCGAATTATAGTAAGTAGATCTGTAAAATTTAATATTGTGGCAATTAACACTATATATGCATGGTTTCCGGTAATAATTGCCCCACCCCTTGTATGCAGGTAGAGCGGGTTAAAGCGAATAGGAAAGTTCCGTATCGTTTTGCGATTTTGACAATAACTAATGAGAAATTAATTATAAAATATCGGTTAATTTCCGCAAGTACAAGCGCGCTGCGAGAAGAGACAGCCCAACTTTACGCGGTTGCTCTATATATTTTAAACATATTGTTGCGCCCTTTGTGTTTCGTTTCTAAATGCAAGCTGTCTTTGGTAGTTATATTTGTTATCCGCTGTATCCGCATCCAGGAAATCACCTCCAAACGCGTTGCTGAGGAGTTTGTTGATTAACAAAGGCGGATATCTTGTGGAAAGTTGCCTTCTTGTAAAGTCTTACGACAATTTTCTTATCATGTGGACGCATCATTCCGACGGCTACAATTATTGTTATATTTTCCTGTTCTATATTCTGTTGTGTTTCTAGTTATTAATAAAGTTAATGAATTCCTTTTCTAAAACAACGTCATTTCCGAGTATTTGTGAGTGAGTAACGATGACGAGATCGATCGAGATCGATTCGCTGGCGCAACAATACCATATGTGATTCATTCTCTAGCGTGTTATTATTTATTTAAAATGTAGAACAGAAAATTTGTTGTTGAACAAAATAGGATTGCTTTGAGATATATATATTTTATTGAAAATAAGTTAATTGACGCATACTTTAAACCAGTGTAAAAAAAAATTAAAATAATAAACTCTGATATTGAATATTATAAGTGAAGGATAGCGGATTAAATAAGAGCCTAGCGCGGTAAGCAGTGTGCAAATTATATTTTTTGTTAAAATTTTTGTTTATTTTGAAGAAAGTCGAACGTATCGGTCTTTGAATTGAACCATCTTCATGCTGTTGAGGGCCACGGGAGGTCACACGCATGCTGGTTTTTAACTACTATTTGCTAAAATAAACAAAGGTTTTAACAAAATAAATATTTTGCGCATTGCTTACTACGCCAGGCTTCTTATTTAGTCCGCTACCTTTTACTTAATATATTTTATTGCAAATAAATTTGATTTTCTTAAAAAATTAAATTTATCTCAAAAATTGCATAAAATAATGCGTATAAATATTATGCCTACTATATGTATTATTATTAAATTAATTACCTTAATTCTTTTATTATGTTTTAGTATTAAATTTGTTATATTTAAGAAAGCGCAATGTATAATTGTGCATGTATTATTATTATAAATGACCTCATGATTTTGTTAACCTTTTTGTTAACAGTTACTTTTTTTACAGTATTTACCAATTTTTTATTTTTTAAATTACTTAACATGTTTTTAAATCTTTTTTAGAAAAGTGTTTTTAAGACTATATTTTTGCTTTTATTATGTATTTACTTTTCTCTCTGTGTGTGTATGTTTATTTATTTATTAATTATAGTATATAATTATTATATTACCATGTCGTTATCACTTACTTCGTGTTTAAATACGCTTTGATACCCTTCAAAAATGCATTACTGGGAATTACACTTTCTAGCATGCGCCATACACCAGCTCCTATAATAAAAATATAAAGTATATATAATTATATATACTTTAAATGAAATTAACTTACGCTGTTCATAAATTTTCGTGAACATAGTTAACAGTAGTAAAAAAAAACAAATTTCAAAATTAAAAATTCTTCTTCTCTCATATCAGAATTAAATTAAAAGAAAATAAATGTTTAATTAAAATCTTTTAATTTGTTCTTACATATTTATTTAGCAATTTATGAACTATTGTTAAATCATATTTACAATTTTTTTATATAATTATACATATATACTATATATGTAAATACATACGTTTAACAATATTTTAATTATAATTAAAATACACATACGTACATACCTATAATACGAGAAAAAGGAAAAAGTGTATTAATTTTAGATATATCGCTTGCATATTCCGTATAATAATTTGCAGCAAAATGAGTGTTTAGACGACGAGATTCATGTTGCACTTGGACTACGAACAATTCCATCATCCGGGAATCTGGAAAAACCTACAAACAGATTGATGTAAATGAATAAATATATAATAAAAAAAGAAGCTTGCATTAACATTCCCACCAATATATGAAATTATATGCTATTTCTAAAGAAAGATTTGCTTTTTTATATCATATAATTTTACATTATACAAGGGCCGAAAGTAATAAGCAACTTTTATAAATTAGCAATTTTTATGAATTAAGAGTTTATATTATTCGAGAGACAAGTATAACATTTGAATTCTCATACTTTGAACTATTTTTCTACCTCATTTCTTTTGACACATTTTTTCCATCGTTCTGGCAGTTTAAAGATGCCTTTGCGGAAAAACTCCATACCAGCCACCCGAAGCTTGCAATTATTTTTTGAACTGCATTGTGTTGTATTTCTAGCTTTCCCGTTGATATTCAGACTTCAACGAGCATATGGAGATGCATGCAAGAGTGCTAGCAGTGTCAGAAGATGGGTTAAAAAACATTTTAAAGACGGAAACACAAGCATCCAAAATCAGCCTCATAATGGTCGTCTTCGAACAGCCTCAACTGAACATAACAAAAAAAGGGTTGATGCGATCATAAAGGATGATAGACGAGTTACAGTGGACAAGGCTGCAGCAAAGCTAAGAATAAGGGATAATGCAGTTCAAGAGATGACTGCAAGCTTCGGGCGGCTGGAACGGAGCTTTTCCGCAAAGTCATCTTTAAATTGCCAGAACGATGGAAAAATGTGTCGAAAGAAATGGGGATTACGTAGAAAAATAGTTCAAAGTATGATGATTCAGATATTGTTTTTTAAATAATATCAATTCCTAATTTATAAAAAATTGTTGCTCATTACTTTCTGTATGATCTTCGTAGTATTTTTCAATTTACGAGTAATGTGTAACTATTTGATACAAAAAATGTTTATGTTTAATTAAAATTATTCAAAAAATATACTTACAAGCTTTTTCAAAATTATAATAATATTATTTATATATACTTGTTATCTGTTCTATAATGTTAAGAGTCACTTTAAGTTGCGCGCGCGTTTATATTACACAAAGATGGGCGCGCGATTATCGTTGTGTAATATGAACGCGCGCGCAACTTAAAGTGACTACCCTTAACATATAATATTTTTCCTAAATAGTTAAGATACTAAAAGAAATTAGCAAAAAAAATAATATATCGGCATTTCTTTCATTTTTAACGAATGGGAAGACAATTTCAGAATTTTTTATGTTGTCACGATATATAAACACAAATTTTCTTATAATTAGCGTTAGAAATATAAATTAACCTTGTCGATGATATTCGTTTCGAGGAACATAATGAAGCCCTCATTCAACCACCTGGGAGACCAAAGCTGATTGAAGAGATTACCATTGAGAAACCATTGATATGTTATATCATGAGCTATTGAGCGCATTACGACCATTTTAAACGCAACAGGATGTAATTCTTCATTGTAGATAATATCTGCTTCACTGAAAATTGTTCGTAAATAATGCGGTTATGTCGAAAGTTTTTGCTATAAGCTTGCATAGTTTGCTTATGTAAAAATTAAATATACTTCTCAAAAAATAAATAGGGAACACTTTTCATACCCTAAAAATTGGGCTATTTCCAAACCGCTGAAATTCGGCGAAAAATCATAGTAGACAAAAAATGAAAAAAGTATTTTAAAGCTTAAAGTTCCAACTTTAACGCGCTCTTGATGGTTTTAAAAAATTTTTTTATCTTTCTTGTTCTGTCCTTTAAACAAGAACACATTATTTGTTTCTTAAAATTACGTATTTTTGACACTCTGCAGCTCGATAAAATAATTTTTCTCTAAAAATTCAAGTCATGTTCCATAAACTACAACATATTGCCTACTAAACGCTTTTCTTAAAATTTTTCAACGATTTTTTTTTGACCGAGATACACGATTTTGAAACTAAACCGGTATTTTTTAGAAATGATGTCGATACTCGGCGAAAAATCATTGTAGACGAGAAATGAAAAAAGCATTTTGAAGCTTGAAGTTTCAACTTTAACGCGATATCGGTGGTTAAAATTTTTCTTATTTTCCTTGTTTTGACATATTTTCTAAGAAACAGGTTTAGTTTCAAAATTGTGTAACTCGGTCAAAAAAAACCGTAGGAAAATTTAAAGAAAATGTTTTGTAAGCAAAATGTTGTAGGTTATGGAACTTGAGTTTTTAGACAGAAATTTTTTTATCGAGCTGCAGAGTGTCAAAAATACGTAATTTTTAGGAACAAAACAATGTGTTCTTTTTTAAAGCACATAACAAGGAAAATAAAATTTTTTTTTTAATTCACCGATAGCGCGTTAAAATTGAAACTTCAAGCTTCAAAATGATTCTTCATTTCTTGCCTTCGATGATTTTTCGCCGAGTTTCAGCGGTTTGAAAATATCCCAATTTTTAGAGTATGAAAAGTGTTCCCTATTTTTTTTTTTTTTTTGTGTAGTGTATGTTGTACATTAAGATAGATGGTTCAAGTATTGTCAAACATGAACAAAATTTAAATAAGCATAAGAATGGTTTAGTTAAACTTTGATAAAAAAAATTAGTTTTTTGTAATAATTTATTCAATGTATTATGTTAATTATATGTAATTATTTTATATAATTTTATATGCATCTCTTTTTCTGTCTCTTTTTTAAATAAGATTGGTTATAAGGTTGGTAATAAGGTTTATTTTCCAATACTTCCAATTTTCATCTTTTACTCGATAAGATAAAATAAATTTTCTAGCAATTCTTTGATTAATACACAAAAAAATATCGAAAACATATCTATACAAAGAGTTCAATGATAAGGATATAAACATATATCTTTAACATTAAAACTTCAAGTTACTAAATTAATAATAATTTGAATTCTTGATTTGATATAATAATGATAAAGTTTTTGAATGTATAAATGTGACTACATGATATAAATGTAAGTTATTCTATAATTCTATTATAGTATTATACATATTATCCTCATTTATTAAAATTACTTATTAAAATTACTTTAAGCATCAATATAAAACATACATTTCCGAATAACGAAATACCCTTTAAATATTATAATAACGGATAAATGCTGTTAAAATATCTCTTTAATTAAGCCAATAAGCTAGAAAAATGCATATCTTTGTAATTTTTAAATTTTAAAAGCTAAAAATAATATTATATTTTAATGAATAATAATTATGATTATTTCTTGAATTTTTGTATTACCTGTAAAAAATCAGTCCCAGAGTCTGCCAAAATTTGTCTTCGAAATTCGGAATAGCGATATAATCCACTTTCGGGACGCTTTCAAAGACTTTCAAATTGTTTTCTAAATACATAATTACATTTTCTGCAACGTTTTGCGCGAATTTCATGTGTGGTATCAAATGCGGTCTGCACCACATGTTGACCACAGTCTCCATCGATAACGAATTGATATTTTGAACTTTAAATAGATCGTCAACATCATATATCATAATTACTATATCGTTTGTAGACATTGAAGGTGTCGTGTGGAACATTGTACGCATCGTGTGATCATTTACAAGTTCGTATTCTCGTATTGGCATAT
Organism: Lasius platythorax; assembly: GCA_963971435.1. NCBI lineage: Eukaryota > Metazoa > Arthropoda > Insecta > Hymenoptera > Formicidae > Lasius > Lasius platythorax. The sequence continues at coordinate 10,421,289 of OZ020546.1, forward strand.
TCGATAAAAATTTATATTTGCTTTCTATATCATATTCTATGGAAATGTTAAAAGTGGCACTTAATTCTGGCTCGTCCCAACAGGGAAATAATAGTCGGGCTCTTCTCGGCTGCATTAGTGTTGCAATCATTAACCTATTACATTTTAACAATATGTTTCAGATAACAAATTTTCAGCAATTATTGGTATAAAAATATTAAGGATTGCAGAATGTACCAATGCGATTTATAAACAAAAAAATCTCTTTTCTTTTTGTTTATGTTTTCCCGCGATCAGGCCCGTAACTACATTTACATGCATACTGACTTGTCATCTGTTATTGATTATTCCAAGTCAGGTGATATCGATTTTTACTGCACAGCTGATTATAAATATTATAATATTATTTGTCATAATGTACGATGTACGCATAATACACACGTACATAGGAAACGACAAAATAAAATCAGCTGTGCAGTAAAAATCAATATCACCTGACTTGAAAAAATCAATAACGGATGACAGATCGGCAAGCGTGTATAACTATAGTTACGGGCCTAAGCGTGCGAGTTTTACGTGATATTATCGGCAAACTTCCATCGCTTATAACTCAAAAACTAACACAGCTTCAAAATTTTTGTATTAGAATTTTTGACTCTATTTCACCTTTAGAACACGCTAATAAAGTATTGTACGGAGGTTGTGAGACACCTTGTATATACATATTTTATTTATTATTATATTTACTATTATATTTATATAGCTAAATTTTTAATATATTTATCTTAATATTTACTCACTTTTTATCTTTTTTTTCGTTTATGTACCAAGTATGCAAAAGCTTTCTCCAGTTATAAGTTATTGAGTTTGAAAATGTCACATACAGAGTATAAACATCACTTTCTATCAAGTAAGTGTCAGGCAATAATGGTTCGACGAATTCAAGATAAACAATTTCTTTATTATAATCATGATATAATTTCTTGAAGCCATAGATTATTCCACTGTTAGCCGACTTCAAGTTTGCATTCAATATTCTTATATATTTTGATGCATGTAAAGTTATGATTTGCGTTGCACGTTTAATATAAATAGTGGCATTGGACTCGCACTTGTTATCTGGCGTTAGTGTTATTCTCAAATTATAATGAAGCGGTACCACATCACTAAGAGAATGATAATTAATCGCACTATGCCACTTAGTTAACGTATTTTCATCGGTAGAAAAAGCCGTTGCCATTACAATGATATGTAATAAACCACTTAATGACAATGCTAGGAGCATCATGTCAGCTTTTATTTCAAATACCTACAAAAACATTTTTTTGCTAATTGTAAGAATAAGTAAAACAAAAAACAAAAATAGAGAACAAGTAAATGCAAAGAAAATGCAAAATGTTGATTCTTGTAAAAAAAGGAAAATATATAAAAAAAATTACAGAAATTTAAAAAAGATACACAATTTATATAAATAGTTGGTAACTTTTACGACGAATTTTTTTATATACACCAAGACACCAAGTTCTTAAATATAATCTGAAATATGGGATTCATTTTAAATACCTTTGTATCCCACTAAAAAAGAAAATAGGAAAATATCGTGGCGAAATCGCTGAATAACACTGAATCGGGAATCGAATCCGAGTATTTCGCTTGTCGAGCGACTGCTCTTACTATTGAGCTATTCAGACCCCACACCTCTTGATATTTTCAATTTTGCCTAAAGATACAGGATGTCCAGTAATAATCGGCCGACCTCTCGTGTGCAGATAAAGCGCGTTAAACTGAGTAAGAAACTTGCATATGAGTGGACGAGCGATTATTACCAGACACTCTGTATATTTAATATTAACGCCATCTTTAGCCTTTGCTTCTTGAGGAGGGAATATGGAGGGATATTAAAAATGAATTTCAGACTTGAGTTTATTTAAGTACTTAGTATCGCACCAAATAAAAATTGTGTCCTGTACACAACCATTCGATTTCAAGTAAAAAATAATTTCTCTCCAAACTTACGCACTACTATCTGCATCTGGCTTGGGGAATTTAAACAGTGGAATTTATTTTCTTTATTTAATTATATTGGTAATTCACAATACGATTTATTCTCTAACGTTATCTTTGTAGAACTTTATCTTTGTAAAACGCTTCTAACACACACATACACACACACACACACACACACACACACACACACACACACACACACACAATCAGTTGCTTTGATTAAATATATTATCATAACAGAGAGTTTCTAGTGCTAATTTTTGTGTGTTGATTTTTGTGTGTTGACTTGTTATGGCTTTCTGATACGCGTATTTGCTTTGTCCAAATAATCCTTCAGATAATTAAAATAGAAGCACAGCAAAGAATATATATCCCGTTTTCCTAAATTATTTAATAATAATTATTTAATTAACTGTGATGTGATTAAAGCAAAATCTGTATTTTTATAAAATTGAATTTCTAAAGCCTTGCATAGCATTGATAAATTGATGTTGATGCTTTGTATATTCTTCGATTTGACAATCAACAAGTTCTTTTTATTCCAATTTTAAATAGTCTAATCTATATGCCTGATTGATTTATACTCCGTATTGTAAAACAGCAATAAATTATATTAGATAAATTTAATTTAAGAACATAAAAGATTAAAATATATAATTTACATGTTTAAACTATAAATGATAAATAAAAATAATAAATTTAATTAATTTCTTTTTTTAATTAATTTCTTTTTTTTTCTTGGTATCGTATCAAGAAAATTTAGTGCCTTGTCGAATCAGTTTCAACAAAAATAAATTCTTCCTTGAAACTGAGGCACTAACACCAGCATTCTGGCTCTTACTTGCCCGTTGAAATTTAAGTGTTTCTTACATTGAGAACTTAAAGTTTTAGTTAAAATAATAAATGTTACTGATAAATGGAATATAATAAATGTAACTTGAAATATCATATATTGAATATAATATAGCATAAACGGCGAAGAAATGCTATTTGTGGGGAACAATAAAAAATAAGAAATTAATTCTTTCTATTTTAAATAAATAAATTTACAAAAAAAACAAATAAATTTAAATATTGAGATAGCCTGCGTCTATGTGACTATTCGAAAGCTATACGTAAGTATATAGTTTTACTTATTGTTAAACGCAGCAATTAAATATCTACTTTGGAAATTCGAAGATAGAAAATACGCAGAACATAAATGAGAGATGTGCGAAGTACTTCCATTCAAGATAACAAGTTACAGTTCCAGCATGTAAGCTAAATTGTGTATACTTCCGCAAATTGAAGAATCTAGTCAATTTGTATTTTTCATAAGCTTATTTTTCAAAATTATTAAGATTTTGAATGTTTCTTCTTCTTATATCTTTTTAATGCAATTATATATTTCAGTGTCGTGAATATTATATCATATAAAACAAGTTCGATTGAGAGATACCGTGTACAACTTTTTTCAAAAATCTTGAATTTTGAAATATATAGACTTACAAAAATGTAGAAAATAATTCCTTCTAATAACTATGAGCTTCGTCCGTGTAGTTTGACGTATGTTTACCAATATGTTATTATCACAGGGTTTATATGTCACTTGTAAGTCATGTATACACTCAAAAGACGGATAACAAAGAAACAGGTTGCAAAATAAAATTTTTTCTTATTTCAAATTTTGTCGATATACGTTTCATGGGCAAATCAAATTGAACGTGAATAAAAAACGCAAAGAAAACATTAGCATTTATCATTGTGTGTATACACATTTTTCTAAAAAGAAAAATTAATACCTATTGTGTTTACTTATTTTATATTTATTACATATGATTAATTAAACTTAACGTTAGAGTAGGCATTAGAGAATAACGTTAGAGAAAAAATGTATCAAACAAAGCATATGCAATTTGTTTTTAATTTCCAATTTGTTATATATATTAAAATGATTAAAAGATGCTGTGTTATAATTCACGTCTAAATGTTTTCATATCAACTGTAGTATGCAAAGAATAAAAATAATAGTTGAAGTAAAAAGAAATGTTTTTTTTATTTTATTATAAATGACATAAAATATGTTTTAGAAAATAAGGACGTTGTAATCTCTCGTGTTCTTTACATATCTTTATATGCATATATTTAAAAAGAAATATATTTAAATGTCCTGTATTCGACTTACCTTATTTGTTGAATTTGTTACGAGCCGTTACTTTAGCCAAAAGTGTATCGCTGAATCGTAATCTCAACGCTTCGAAGCACCATCGAAAACTGACCACGTTTTTGGTATTATAATACAATATATGAAGTACTACGTATGTCATGTAAACATGTTCTTAAGCTTATCGCACAATGCAAATGAACAGGCAATAGGAACAGGGAATAGAAATAAAACAGAAATCCAACGCGTCGGAAATCTGTTCCAATTGCCTATTCCCTGCTCCTATTGGTGGATAATTTCTATTCCCTGTTCTTATTGCCTATTCTTTTGCATTGTGCGATAGGCATTAGCATCACTAGAAATTACCATAAAAGACAAATAATTACAGATGGGAGTCCGTATAGCTTGAAAACAAATTCGTTTCGTGCATGCACCCTCTCGAGAAATGTCGTCTATAAAAAAGAAAAAAAAATAGTAATTAGAATACAATCGAACGTACTGATTGATTGCTATCGCAAAAAACTCTGAAATTTCTTATTCAACAAACAAAATCTGTCAAGCTCATTGTACATACGATAAATGTAATGGAAATTGTCTTCTAGCAAAAGTAAAAGGATATACAACAGGTTTTCCAACATAATATATATTTAAAAAGATATAAAAGAATTTTTTAGGAGATACGAAATAAACATGCAAAAATATATGTTTTTTTTATATTAAAATTATTATTATATTTTAAATCTCTTTA
>OZ020546.1:10426365-10479336 GCA_963971435.1 Lasius platythorax
GTGGAAAACGCTATAAGATTTTTTTATAACAATGATATACAAAGTAAATATTGAAATAATGATCTAATAAAATACGTAAATAAAATCATATTTTAAGTTGGAGCGATAGTTACAGATAATGTTTATATGTTTATTCAGACATTTTTTATTAATAACTTGAAAATATCTATATATATATTTTTTATGCAGAGAAAACATTCAGCATTATTAAAAAAAGCATTACAGAAGAAAGAAGCAAAATATAAAAATGCATCTTCAACATCATGTGAAACATCTGATCCAATACCTGCAAAGCAATCAAAACTGACGAATCAGAACATTTTAGTGAGAAACACAGTCTCAAAAGAACAGGTTTGCAAAATTATAGAATCAACATAAAATTTTACAATTTACAATTATATAAATTATATAAAAATCTGTTCCGTTTTTGTTTCTAGGTTATTAAGCTTGTGTTATCGTACATAATCAATGAAATGAGACCACTTGCAACCGTCGAGAAACCATCATTCAAAAATCTTATATCGGGTATATCAAATGTTGAGTTACCAACACGGAAAACCTTAAAGAAAAAACTTGAAGAACAATTTGAATCGACGACTTCTGAAATAAAGATTCGAGTTTCCAAACTTCAGTTTGTTTGCACTACTGCAGATATTTGGAGTTGTATAAATCGAAGTTTCATGGGAGTTACTTGTCACTACCTCGATGATAACTTAAAAAGAAATTCGTGTGTTCTGGCATGTCGCCGTATGAAATTTGCTCACACGCACATTGAAATAGCAAAAATGCTAAGTAATGTTCATCAACAATTTGGATTATCTGTTGATAAGATTGTAGGAACAGTCACGGATAATGCCTCAAATTTTGGAAAAGCATTTCGAATATTTTCATTTGACAAAGAGGAAATTGAAGAAGAACCAGAATATTTACAAAACGAAGATGACGTTGTTATATCTGAATTTGAACTTCCAAATAATTTTGACGATGATTTAGAAGAATTTGCTTTGCCAACACAATACAGGTGTGTGTCACATACATTGAATTTAATTGCAACAACAGATTCACGTGCAGCCCTATCTAATACCAAATACAAGAAATTATACAATTCTTCATTTGCTAAAGCAAGTACACTATGGAACACAATACATAGATCAACGAAGGCAGCAGATATTATTGAAGAAATTGCACATACAAAACTACAAGTTCCTTGCCCCACTCGTTGGAATTCAAGTTATGATGCAATTTGTAAATTACTATCGATTAAAAGTCACTTAAACGAAATTTGTGATCGTTTAGATAAGCCAAGGTTCAAAATGATCGAGATTGAGTTTTTTGAAGAATATGTCGTAGTAATGAAGAGTTTAGCATGTACGCTTGATTTGTTACAGGGAGAAAACTATTGTTATTTAGGATACGTTTTGCCAGCTTTGTTGCAACTTACAATTAATTTGCAGAATCTTCACGAATTATCAAATTGCGAACCCTTGAAGAATGCCCTAATAGATGGCATTAACAAAAGATTCAGGAATACTGTGTTGAATTTCGACAATGCGTGTAGCAAACATTACATAATTTCATCCGTGACTGTTCCTAAATTTAAGTTGAAATGGCTAAACTTGATACCAGAAGCAGGGATTTTTCCAAAAACGACCCTGGATCACGAATATTGCAAAAACTTGCTTATTACAGAAGCAAAAAAATGTGCACATTTAAGAAATGAAACCAGAATATCTTCTGATGGCTCTTCAGCATCTTCCGTGGAAGATGACCAATTCTTTAAATTTTTAAAAGATCAAAATCACACAGAAACAACAACGGACAGTGCTATTGGTATGGAAGTGCTGTCTTATTTATCAGATAAACAAAAAGATATCATATCACTAACACGTTTTCCTCATGTAAAACACTTGTTTTTAAAGTTTAATACAATTATACCATCATCAGCGCCAGTTGAGCGATTATTTAGTACTGGTGGTCAAATTTTAATACCACGGCGAAATAGATTAAGTGATGATATTTTTGAAGCATTTTTAATGTGTAAGACAAATGAATAAAGTAGAAAAAGTATCTGATATGTATCTGAGATACTCTTAAAGTATATAAGTATCTGTATCTATATACATTTTAATTTATGTATTTGTATCTGTATCTAGATAAATTTTTGCACATGTATCTGTATCTGTATCGAGATACATTTTAAATGTATCTTATCCAACACTGGCTTTAGGACACTTTTTTGCGAACGTGCAACGCTGATGCAGTCACTTAGGACGTGAGGTGCGCGCGGCGGTACTAGGATTGTCCCGCGATGCGATTAGCGAATCGATACTCCGGATCGATGCATTGGAAGGGAAAATCTGCAATAGCAGCAATGCAACATGAGAATTTTATGATTTCTACAATGACATTATTATTTGTTAAATCCGGATAGGAGATTACTTTTCGATTTTTTAATATACGCAAAAATAACAGCAATATCATAATAGTTACAAAGAACATTAGTTTCCATTAAACTAGTAAAAAGAACTAATAAATAGTAATTAGTGATAGTTAATAATCTATATAATATAAATAGCTTTATCCTAGTAAAATTATAATTATAATATTATAATTATTGCTTTAATAAAGAGACTAAACTAACAAACTATAAAGCTCTAATTTTAAGATATTAATCTTATAATATTCAACTTTTGTTACTGTGATTCATAGATCTGTTACAAAGCGATCAATCATCAGCAACTCCGATACGTTTGCAGATAAACTTTGATCATAATACGGAGCACGTATGTATATAATGAAATACCTTTACAAACCACTCCGCCATCCAATCGCAAGGATGTGTGATGCATGAAGACACTATTAACTGCATTCATGGTCAAGTCCACCTGTAGTTAATAATGTAATATCGTCATAAGAAAAAAACATGAAGCATTTTTAGACGAAAAATGCGATCTGTTAAATAATGAACAAATAATTGATGAAAAGTCAATCGTTCGATTCTATTAGAAAATGCGCGAATACTTTCCGATACTTACGCATAGCCGTTGAACAAGCTTGAACGTGACATATGTATAATTGAATGAGATAAGTAGACAAACAAGCACGTTTAAGCCAGTAACTGCCATTATAGTATTTAATCGATGGAGTGTGTAACTTTCTGATTCAACTATTTTTATTGACGTCAAATGTTCAAGACGGGTAGATTTGAAGATAAAAGTGAAGTGAGTGAGTGTACTCGTGATTCCTTGCAATACTATAAATTAAAGGAATAACATACATATATAGGTCCATTTTGGGGCTATCATAATATTACAACTCAGAATGTCAAATGTCTCAAGTTTCATGATACGGCATCAGGGCCGGCGTTAGGGGCGTGCGAACGGTGCGTTGCACGCGGCCCCGCGGTTTGACCGGCCCCGCGCGTACGCAGATATCGTCGTTGCCATGGTTACCTACTGTTTGGCAAAAGAAGGAGCGCGCTTAAAACATACGTACGACGTTATCTGCGTATGCATATTGTGGGCGTTTGGGAGTCGCGATTACTATAATATTTTTGTCTGTCGCAGATATTAGACACAGGCTCGTTCCACGAAAGGTATAAGCAATTCCCCTTCCATTTGTATATATTCTAAATTATATGTATATTTTTTAGATCATGACTAGTAGGGACAGAGATTTTGGTAGGAAATATGTTAGTGGTACAGAAAAGGAGAGGAAACGCAAAGCCAGAGATGAATATATTAAAACACAAAAAGATGCCATGCACAAATTTCTGAAAATAGAAAGTACATTAGAAAATGAACGTACCGAAGAAATGCCTGATACAAGTTTACAACATTCATGTGCAATAGTTGAAAGTACAAATGAAAATCAGGATTTTCAAGATTATATTAGTTTGGAACATAACCTTGAACATAATCTAAGTATAGATAGGAACTGTAAGTATATTAAAAAAATTAGTGCTGTTTGCACTAAATTTAAGAACAATAATAGGCTAATTTATTTATTTATTTATTATTCATATATTATCTTTCTTTTATATATATATGTTATATAAATTTTTGTTTTTAGAACACAATAAATACTGAGAAAGAAAGTACAAGTGCTCTCGATTATAAAAAACTTGAAGATATAGGTATCTGGCCATTATGTCTAACTCAATTTCAGAAAACATTTTTAATAGAAAAAGGCCTTGAAAGACATTACCTACATTACTATCCAAAAGATGACAAGAACAGATCCTTTTCCAAAATATATTATAACAGAAAAATGAGCAATGGAGAACTAATTGATAGGGCATGGTTAACATACTCAAAACAGAAAAATCGTATTTTTTGTTTTCCATGCAAGTTATTTCGAACTGGTTTAGGTCAACTTGAGACCGATGGGTTTAATGACTGGCAGCACACATCAGAGAGATTAAATAAGCATCATGAATTGTCTAAATTACATTTTAAATCGATGGATATGTGGAATGATGCACGCAAAAGGCTTACAAACAAAAATAATATTATTCACATATCTGAAAAATTTTTTATCCAAAAAAAACAAAAATGGAGGAATATTTTAGAAAGAATAATATCTATTATCCAATACCTATCTGAGCATAATATGACTTTAAGAGGTTCGTCTGACGTACTTTTTACAAAAAATAATGGGAATTTCTTGGGATTAATTGAACTTATGTCTCGGTACGATCCTGTTTTGATAGAACATGTCAATGAAATAAAAAATAAAAAAAACAATGTTCATTATCTCAGCAAAGATATACGAAATGAATTAATATCATTGATGGGGAATCAAATTAGAAATACAGTGACTGATCGTGTGAGGGCTGCCAAATATTTTTCAATTCTCCTTGATTGCATACCTGATACTTCCCATGAAGAGCAACTATCCTGCATAATACGTTACGTTTATGCACATGAAGACGAAGTACAAATTTGTGAAAGTTTTACAGGTTTTTTGGTTGTCAAAGATAATAGCGGATTGGGATTTTAACACAAACCTTAAAAAAACATCTAACAGATCTTGGACTTGATTTAAAAAATTGTAGAGGACAAGGATATGACAACGGGGCAAATATGAAAGGGCATAGATCTGGTGTTCAGGCACAATTATTACGAGAAAATCAAAGAGCATTTTTTATTCCATGTGGTTGCCATAATTTAAATCTCGTACTTTCCGATATTGCTAGTGTTTCTTCCAAGGCTATTACATTTTTTGGAGTTATTCAACGTATATATACTTTTCTGTCAGTTTCTAACTATAAATACGATATTGCGAAAAAATATTTAAAGCTTACACCGAAATCATTATCTGAAACTAGATGGGAATACCGGATAGAAAGTGTAAAAGCTGTACGGTTCCAAGTTAGAGAACTTATAAAAACATTTGAAAAAATTTTAAGCGAGCCTAAAGTTGCTAGCGAAACACAATCTCTGTTGAAAGAAATTAAATCTTATCAATTTATATTATCAACCGTTGGTACGAATTACTTGTAAAAGTGAACAGAGTGAGTAAATTGCTGCAACAAAAAAGTATGCAAATGAATGTCGCAATATCACTTCTAGATGCTCTACTCAACAGACTGTCAACTTTTAGAACTACTGGTTACGACGAAAGTGTGCGAATTACAAAAAATATTGCAGCAGAGAATAACATAATACCTTATTTTCCTCAAAAAAGGATTGCTGTTACAACACGTCAATTTGATTATGAATGTGCTGATGAGGTAATAGCCCAAGAGGAGGAAAAACTTCGCATCGAATATTTCCTTTTAATTATTGACCAGGCCATACAATCATTTAATGAACGATTCAAACTATATCAGAATTTTAGAGACAATTTTGGGTTTTTATATAGTTTTCGTGACATTAAAAATTTATCTGAGGAAAAGCTGAAAAAGAACTGTAACGACCTGCACATTATATTACAAGATGAAGGTGACTCTGATATAAGTGGATTAGAACTATTGGAGGAATTAAAATCATTTATCCATATAATTCCTGATAATGAACAAAATTGCCTGTTTGATGTATTAAAGTACCTGATTAAAACCCAACTCAGTTCAGTTTATCCAAATATATATATAGCACTTCGTATATTGCTAACTCTACCAGTAACGATTGCTTCTTCAGAAAGGAGTTTTTCAAAATTAAAATTAATTAAAAACTATCTTCGTTCTTGTATATCGCAAGAAAGACTATCGGGCATAGCAATGATGTCGATAGAAAATGACCTATCTCATAAGACTGATTTTAATAACGTGATTGATGCCTTTGCCGCAGCAAAAGCGAGAAAAATACATTTTTAAGTTTACATATAATTTTTATTATATTTAAGTTTACATATTATTATATGAAATTTTTTAAAATGCCAAAGCAAAAAGAGTTGTGTTTGTTATTTTTAAATATATAATATAAAAATAACTATTTCTATTTACAAGATAATATATGTTTTTTTGTTTTCAATGAAAAATAAATATATATGAAATAGATTTCAATGAAAGATGATATAAAAGTTTTAAGCCCAGCTTTTCACATTGCACCCGGCCCCGCTCAGGTTAGAACCGACCCTGTACGGCATCTTATCTTCATCAGAATCTCAAACCGACACAATACAAGTAAATACATATTTTCATCTAATTTCTTTTATAAAAAATAAAGCACACCTTATCAATGCTCTCCTCTGTTTACAGATCTATAATGTTTGATCACATGGAAATTGCTCTGCATGATGAATATGGCTCTAAAGAATGCTGGACTAGAAAGCCAGACGCAGCATGCGCTATAATTCCTAAAACTGTACAATATCGTGAAAAATTATAGAAAAACTTTTCTAAATTCCACAGATGAGAATGATAATACAGCTCGACTTGCAGATTTGACTAAAGAAGAGGTATGCAGGGTTGGGAAGTAACGCGTTACTTTTGTAACGCCGTTACCGTTACCGCTATCGTTACTTATTTTTGTTAACGATCGTTACTTTTTTCTGTCTGTAACGGTAACGGTAAAATCGTTACATTTTTACAGTAACGATAACAAATTTAACCGTTAAATTTATCGTTACTTCAATTATTCCATTCGCTCATCGCGTCCAGTGTGCCAGAGAACAATTAGGTTGCTTATTCTCTTATTTATTGCCAGTACTGAAATTCTATAGTACACTGGGTCCACCTAATTTGTTAACTGCGGGACGCGGGTCCAGGAGAAAAGCTTTCCTTCTATTCCTTTGTGGCGTCTTTCCCTGCATTTCACAATTAACGAATCAGTTGGACCCAGTGTATATGTAACGTAAAGTATAGATTTTAGTATTGACAGTGAATATTGGAATATCCTTAATAATGACAAAAAAGTAACAAAAACGTAACGAATTGTTATTTTCTTAGTAACGGTAACGGTAACGAGTTACTTTTTAAAATTAGTAACGAGTAAAGGTAACGAGTTACTTTTTACAAAAAGTAACGCTAATGATTTTTTTTTAACTCCATTTAATAATTACAATCTGTCACGTTTAGGGACATTCAATAATTTTTTTGTTCATAATTAGCGGTCTTTGAATGGTGTGTGTCCACTGACACACCCTAAACATCTTATCATTACATTACTAAATCCTGTGGGATTTTACGTTTGAGTCTGCGGATATATGCTGGCTTGGTCATCAGCGATGTAACAAAAAAGTATTATGATGATCCTGTAGTCTATCTTTGTGTTTTACAATTACTTTTCTTATTTCTTCTTTGACTGTAGGTATTACAAGATCATTATGTAGTGTCTTGTTAGTGACAAACCAAGGTGCGTCGGTAATTGTACGGAGAATTTTTGACTGAAAGCGCTGTAATATTTCGATGTTTGAGTTTGAGGCAGTGCCCCAGAGTTGGATTCCGTAGGATCAGATCGGTTTGAATATGCTTTTGTAGAGAAGTAATTTGTTAGCTAGTACCATCTTCGATTTCCGGCCAATAAGCCAATACATTTTTCGTAGTTAATAACTTAACTGCTTACGTTTTGTGAAAATGTGTTTCTTCCACGTCAAACGCCTATCTAAGTGTAGTCCCAAATATTTAGCTTCTACATATTGGGGGATTAATGTACTCTTTAATTTGACTGATGGGCATGTTTCACTCCTTGTGGTAAACGTCACATGTGAAGACTTCGTTTCATTGGCCTTAATTCGCCATTTTTTCATCCAATCTTCTATCTCTTCCAGACTTTTTTGTAGATTATTTGAAGCTTCATTATGATTTGCATGGGCCGCAAGCACGGCAATGTCGTCTGCAAATGTTCCTATGACTACCCCCTCTGTTAGTGAGAGGTCATTAGTATGCAATAGGTATAATATCAGGCCCAACATACTACCTTGAGGACCCCAGCATGGATTGTATTTAGTTTGTATTTTCCGATACTGCATTTCCATGTTTAACCATGAAATGTCGTTCGCTTAAGTATGATCTTAAGAATATAAAATAATATGTAGGTAGATTCTGTTTAATTTTACATAAAAGGCCTTCATGCCACATCTTATCGAAGGCCTGGAATATGTCTAAGAACACCGCTGAGCAGTACTTTTTTTCCTCGAAGAATCCATGTATTTTTGCACAATTCTGTGCACTTGGTCTATAGTACTATGTTATTTTCTAAAACCAAACTGGTGGCTGGGTATTAGCTGCCTCTCTTCTATAACTGGCATTAGTCTTGTGAGAAATAGTGATTCTAGCAACTTAGAAAGGATCGGGAGTAGACTAATTGGTCTGTAGGATTTTGGATCTTCTGCATTTTTGCCAGGTTTTAAGATCATTATTACTTAAGCTATTTTCCATTGACGAGGAAAATATCCAGTACACAAAATAGCGTTGAATAGATGGGTAAGGTATTTTATACCCTCTGTAGGTAGTTCTTTTAATATTGCCCCGGTTATTAAGTCATATCCGGGTGCCTTTCTTGTTTACAGGTTATTTATTGTCTTGCTTACTTCCTCATAGGTAAAAACGGTAATGATAACGCGTTACTTTTATGAAGTAACGTTCCCAACTCTGGAGGTATGTTATATTGATTATTATTTGTTCTTTTATTAGTAATGATAGATCACTAATTATTTTAATTTTAGAGTCGGCGGAATGCGAGGGACGGTCCATATTTTGCAGTTTATCTTAGAAGACGCGATTTTATCATAGGTCACAAAGCGTCAATACCGACAATAAATAACGCTGCGTCTCAATTACAAGGAAAAATGGATGAGCTTGGACTAACTGTGTTGTTCGTTGCAACAGATGGGGAGACACATGGTACATTTATTTTATAAGTTTAACTATTCTACAAATTCTTGAAAATTGTCAAAAGATTTTTTTACACCTATACAAATTGAATAATAAGCAGAATTTGAAGAATTTGAAGAACTTAAGTCATATTTATCTCAATACAAAGTTTTGAAGTTCGTACCGTCTGATTATGAGATAAATAAATTTAAAGACGGTGGAATTGCCATTATTGATCAGATAATTTGTTCATATGCTAGGTAAGAGTATTTATATAATTGTAATAATAATTAACTATAAATATAGTTCTAAGAATAAAGGCAATTTTTATCTATAAACTATCTTCTATAAAAGTTTACAAGATGCACAAATATCAAGTAACTTTATTTCTTTTCTTTTTAATTAGATATTTCATAGGGACACATGAATCAACGTTTACATTCAGAATACAAGAAGATAGAGAGATTATTGGTTTTTAACAGAAACTACATTCAATCAATTATGTAAGACTAATAAAGGAATGCGCAACAACTGGGCAATGGCGGATTGTCTGGTGAAATGTTAGCACATAATTTCAGTTCTTTTTTGTACATACAATAAGATTCGATAGTTTTCTGTTTTATTAATTATATAAACCTTATCAAAGAACATATATGTATTATATACAGGGTGTTCCATTTTAACTTTCGGGTCAAAATACCTCGATGTCACGGAGTTTTAGAAAAAAATGTTTCAGGCAATAGTTGTATGGTTTCAAGGGGAACATAAGATGGTAGCAATTACTTGACCTTGGATAGTCGTTTGAAGATCACGCGAAGGTCACCTTTAATTTTTTAAATAGAAACCCCCACTTTTTATTGCATATTCTTCTAGCTTACCTTGACAGCTTTCCAAAACACTATAAAGAGTTATTTTTTTATTAAGTACTTTTCGAGTTATAAAGCTTAAAGTTTACAGTATTTTGACATAAAATACAAAATATCTTGTAAAACATTCAGTTTTCGGTAATCTTACCTTAATACTTTTATGCATAGAATAATAAGACCAATCAATTGGTGTAAAGAAAATACATAATTGCTTTAAAAAAAAGTATGCAGCTTCATGTTGCAAATTACATACTTTTTCTTAACAGCAGCTATGTGTTTTTTTTACACCAATTGATTGGTCTCATGATTCTATGCATAAAAGTATTAAGGTAAGATTACCGAAAACTGAATGTTTTACACATTTTGTATTTTATGTCAAAATACTGTAAACTTCAAGCTTTATAACTCAAAAAGTATTTATTGTTAATGAAAAAAACAACTCATTATAGTGTTTTGAAAAGCTCTCGAGGTAAGCTACAAGAATATGCAATAAAAAATAGAGGTTTCCGTTTAAAAAATTGAAGGTGACCTTCACGTGACCTTCAAACGACTATCCAAGGTCAAATAATTGCCACCATCTTATGTCCCCTTTGAAACCATACAACTATTGTCTGAAACCTTTTTTTCCAAAACCCCGTGATATTATTATCGAGATATTTTGACCTGAAAGTTAAAATGGGACACCCTGTATATATATGAGTCTATCCAGTCTACCAATACGATTAAACTGCCAGAAGCTTATCAATTTACGATCCTCCATAAAAATGTATATAAAATGAATTTAATTGATCAAAGTTAATTCTAAATGACTCTTTTATAGAATCTCGTTCAAATAATGATCGTTCAGCACAGTGCATACCTCGCGCGAATCGATCGGTATAAATGCGTCAACCTCTACTGCGCGAACTAGTGTCCCCATTTGATAACGACACGAAATTTACCTACAGCTGCGCGTCTCCAGTATATTATCTCTTCGATGACCGCGCGCCTCGGCCGCCGAAGCTAATGGAATCCTTAACGCTGCGGGATCCGTTACGTGGATCGTGGTATCGTCGCGCCGCGCGTCTGTCCAGCTTTATCGCAGGGAGGCGACACTGTTGGAGAGTCGCGATCGCGCGTGGTGCGTGATCTCACGAAGACGCTCTCGAAAACGAAAAATGACATCCCGTCACGAAAAGGAGCGTGCCAAGCAGATCCAGGAGAAATGTCAAAACCTGCTGACGCAGATGCTCCGCGATGAAGATAACAAGTATTGCGTCGACTGTGACGCGAAAGGTTTGTCTGGCAACGGGAGAGAGTATTATTACTCTCCTACATACTTTTTCTTCTTACACTTTTATTCAGAGCCATTATTCTTCAGAAAATATTAAGTGCTGTATGTATATAATTTTTATCGCGTTTGTGTGTATGTGTGTATGTGTGTGTGTGTGTGTGAATGTCTTAAAATCAACATTTTTATCAACATCGATCACGAAATGACGTAATTCCATAAAACGTCAAGGCGTTATGGATTTTTAATTTTCGTGCTGACACGCTGTCAGTGCATTATGTCTTTAACGCGTGACGCGTCGTCAAAACTTTTTCCAATTTTACTATTTAATTAAAAATTGGCACACACATGCGTCTCTCTCGCTCTTTCCCTCTCTTCCCTCTCCTCCTCCCTCTCTCTTCTCCCTCTATCTTCTCTCTGTCTCTTGACAGATAATTAAATTTTGATAAAAAAATATATACAACCATTTTTGTATAATCTGACATATCATAATTGAAAGCTCATATTGATTACGGATGTATGTATATGTGTCTTGTTACATATGTATAAATAGCTCTATTGGTTGACAGAACACATACATTTTTATTGATAGCTATTTTTCTTTTTCGTTTCTCTTGCATTAAATCTTTTAAGTAAATTCCATATTCAGAGAGATAATATTTATGATATTCTGGATGAATATATGTTTCACAGGACCAAGATGGGCTAGTTGGAACTTGGGAATTTTTTTGTGTATTCGATGCGCCGGTATACACAGAAATCTTGGCGTGCATATAAGTAAAGTCAAGTCTGTTAATTTAGACACATGGACACCAGAACAAGTAGTAGTATGTAATATATACACTATAATATGTATATAATATGTGTATAATATATACATTTCATAATTTTTTAATAAAAGATAATATTTTTATTGTTTATTAAAGTTTTGTATTGAAAAATGTCTAAAATATATAAGTTTATAAATCTTTTTATGAATCTTGTTATAAATTACACAATTGCTTTTACAGAAAGATTAATCAATTTTTAATAACATTCACATTTTAAGAATTTTAATTTTTGTCTATATTTTTTATAAAATTATACATATATATATATATATAATATAAGATATTAATTATTATTCTTCTATATACTTTAGGTTTTAAATATTTTCTTAAATAGATAATATGTATATATTCTACAAATAAGAGAAATATTATAACGGTTAAGTGTTTTATTCTATTTTTATTTGCCAATCTTTGTGTAAACTTTATATTATATACTAATACATTAAGCATTTAAGATGTTATATTTAATTTATTAAAATAAGAACATATAACTCTCTTTAAATTTTTAGAGCTTACAGCAAATGGGTAATTCTCGAGCCAGAGCAGTCTATGAGGCAAATCTTCCAGATAGTTTTCGAAGACCACAAACAGATTGTAGTCTTGAAAGTTTTATTCGGGCAAAATATGAACACAAAAAGTACATAGCCAGAGAATGGGTGCCACCTCCTTTACCAAAAGTATGATTATTATTTCTAATATTTGCTTTTCAACATATAATTTTGATTAAAACATAAACATTAAAGTGTATGTGTATAAAGAAACTTTGTGATGTTTTGCTTTGTGAATTGTGACATTATTTATTTGCTATAGATAAATTATATTGTATAAATATTTGTGTGCAATATTAATTTTATATCTGCACGATTATATCATGGTGTATTTGTTTAGTTTAAATAAGAAATATCATTGCCATAGGTCAATTGGGACAAAGAACTTGATGAAGAGGCTGAGAGACAACGCAGACGAAAAAAGGAAAGTTCCGAAGCTGCGACCACTGTACTCCCACTTGTAAAAAAACCGGAAGTAGTGCCTCAATTGCCAAAACCTCGCAGTTCTATCAGTCCTAAACTTGGTAGAACAAAAGAAAGTTCTGCAATTTTGGATCTCTTAGGTCTTGGTACGTTTTTCATCTTTTATGCATATAATCTGTGGGATATTAAACATCTTGTTCACACCAATGTTATAACAGATGCACCAGCAACTAACCAAATAAATGTAAATGGTTCTGGAGACGACGTATTTTCTTCCTTTTTGTCTGCACCACCTGCTTCGGCAGCCACAACTGGAAATGATATTTCTAATGGAAGTAAAGCAGCCGCTACTATAAGTAAAACCGAAGAAGAAAGTTTCTTTGATCAAACAATGCCACTATCTCAAGAAAAAAGCAAAATGACAAAAGACAGTATTTTAGCATTATATGGCACACCAAGTCATCAATCATCTGTTTATGGTGTTCCAGGTAATGCACATGTGACGGAAATATTATTGATTTCAAAAACTAATATATTAAAAATTATATGCACATTGTATTTTTATTTACATATATTTCAGGAGGAGTGTATTCTCAACATTCTATACCATATAAACAGCAAAATGTGGGTACATTTGGACAAAGCTCTTTGGGTCAAATTGGTCAACTTTCTACACAAATCCCGGTTACAAATCAGATACTTGTCAATCAAAATCAAATTATAACAAATCCTAGTTCGATAGGTGCTGTAGCAGCCAATCCTTTAGGCTTACATATAGGGCAAATAAATCAACTAAATGGTGTACCAAATGCTGCTATGCCACCTCAAATGGTAAATAATTTTTTGCATGTTTATATATTATTACTCGGAATATAATATATATAATTATCTTCACAATTTCTCTTTTTTTACATTTTAAATTTTCAACTTTTTCTGATTTTGTAGATGATGCAATTAGGACAAACTAGTATTACTAGTAATAATGGGTGGAGTGGTATGTTGACACAAAATCTTCAGCCAGCTCCTGGCAGTAATCCTTTCTTTAATTTAACAGCACAGCAACAACAAACTGCTGCATTCACTGCTCAAGTATGTACATTTTAACAAATATGTTTTGAGATATTCTGTGTTGTGTGTGTGTGTGTGTGTGTGTGTGTGTGTGTGTGTGTGTGTGTGTGTGTGTGTGTACATTAAAAATGAATGTATAAATAAAGTTATGTATTTTCGTCTATGTACATTATGTCGTAATATTATTATCTATATTAGATCAAATCTGTCAGTGTCATTTTTTAAATAATTTTTAATGATATTTCAGTTGCCACAACAAATGTCACAAATGTCTCTGGGTGACATGAATTTTTCCTCTACGACAGGCAAACCTACCAATCCCGCCGCGTTACCCGGGCAGACTCTTTCCACCAATTTGTGGCAGTAAAAAATATTGCAAATATTGTGAGAACCTTTGTTATCTCATTCAGTGTTGTACTAATGTCGACAGTCTACTATCCATCATAACATTTCCATGTCTTTTCGTCGGATGTTGCTTTAGATGGTAATATAACCGATGGAAACACAGAAATGGGAACAAAAATGAAGAAAACTACTCGAATACTGTTTCATAATTTGTGAATGTGTATAGTGCTTTGAGTTGATAAATATTTTTCTTCAGAAGCCTGTGCTAGCTTTTAATGTTATTGTTGGAGAAAAAAAGAGTGGAATAAAACAAATCTTTGACTGATTGTAAGAGGAGTTATTTAGTTAGTAGCGACACTAAATATGTACCTTATGGTACAAATTATGCTATTAAAATAAGAGCTTTTTGTAATTGCGATTAAAGTATGTCAGGGTCCATTTTCATCACAACATAGTATTAGTTCAAAATGGTGATGGAAAATGATACAATTTTAGCTAGGATTTCGTTGCTATTCATGCTATGCAAAAGTGTGTTCGTGAATTTATTCACAAAAAATAGAAATACTGCGAAGGAGAGATTGACATAAAGTATGTATTCTCGTATCGGATAGCATTAAAAATTGAATTTGTTAAAATTATATCAATCTCAAGTTCTGATTCAAATAGAGATATATATATGCATACACATAAGTTTTATCAGAGATGTAAAAAGACTTGAATCTTCAATGTATTTTTAAGGTACTATAATTGACACGTGTGCAATATGTGTCCACATTTATTCTGTATTATTGGTGACTATATAAATGCAAGATAATATAAATACATGATATCACACATGTATTTTAGTTGAATAAAGCATAAAATATTACTATTGTGACAATGATTGAAATAATTCTCTCTTGGTAATTAATTACTACTATGATATTTGTGAATTATGCGAAAAATCCATGAATTATATGCACTAATGCTAACAATTCTGAGGTGTTTTGATTGATTTCTAATTAAACAATTACAAAGAAAAAAAATGTTAAAATCATGAAGTTCAAATAAATCCAAAAATCACTTCAATAAATTATCTAAAAATTATTAGAGTTCGAAAAATTTAGTAATTTTTCGATTTTTATGAAATTTCTACTTTATTATACGACTTTGACTAATTTACAACCATTTCCAAAATTTTACTTTTTAAATTCATAAATAAAACCAAAACATTTCCTGGAAGCTGCGTACCGCTGTATCGCTTTCGTTGCTAAATATCAGTTACAAAGAATATATTTTAAAATCAATTCAAAGTTGGCCCGCGTCATGCTTGCTATTGGACAGCAGCGACTCACCGGAAGTCAACGGAGAATTTACGCCGCTCCGCGCCGCTTCATCGTATCGTTCATGCGCGAATCTCTTCCATTTGCGTTAGACAATTTATACGTGAGCCACGTGAGAAGCGAATATGGACAAACCAGTCGTTTTGGCACGCGTGATCAAAGTCCTGGGTCGCACTGGTTCGCAGGGACAGTGCACCCAGGTGAAAGTGGAGTTCCTGGGGGAGCAAAATCGGCAGATCATCAGGAACGTGAAAGGACCGGTGCGGGAAGGCGATCTCCTAACCTTGCTCGAGTCTGAACGCGAGGCGAGAAGACTACGATAATGCAGGACAGCAGCTTTAATCAATATTGAAAAACGGGTCGCCAGCCACCACCGGACTTCAGCAGCTATGGGCTTTCTACGGGCGCGAATCCTCTACGCATGGATCCTCAATCGCCGATGATGATGATGATGATGATGATGATGAGGAGGAGGAGTACTCCTGTCACGTGTCTCCCGAGAAGAAACTGCCGATCGCGAAACGAGATCCTATTCTACTCGTAAAAGAAACATTCCTAACAATGAGAATTCCACGACTTTTTTTCAATAAATCTCGGCTGGTAACCACAAATTTCACGGTGTTGTTTTCTTGCGTTTCCTCGCCACAATTATAACTTAAGATCTAGCAGTAAATCACATAATCAATGAGCGCATTTTGTCGTCTTGTTTTATTCCTACTTAAAATTGCAAGATATAACTATACATTACTTTCTGCATTTCATATAAAACAATTGTATATTCTAGAATAATAATTATAGAAAAGTGTATATAGCAAATTTGATATCTTAAGAAATAGAAAAATTATATGAAATTAGGTAGAATTATATAAAATTCAGATAATTCTTTTCATTTCTTTTCATTATTTCTTATTTGAGTATTAAACATTTAAAAGACAAAGATATTTAGAAATATGATGATATATTTAAGATTTACAGTGTAAAATCTTATAAAAATTTTAAACGCCTTTTATATATATTATGTATATATATATATGTACACACATACATGTCCATATCGTTAGAATACAGTACATATAATATATATATAGTCACATATAATAAATTATACAACTGAGCTTAACATGAGATATAAATGTGACAATGTCCACATTTACGATACTTTATATCCTTATACAAATTCAGATAGGAAACAAACTAATAAGAGCTAGGTGCAAAAATTAGGCGCAATAAACTTGTTTTTAAAATCTCTATTTAATTTAAACGTTTCGATCCTTTCTTTGGACAATCTTCAGCAGATCGATTAGCAAAAAATTCACATGTCTTGATCCACATCACCGTTCCACATCCCTGGTAAGTTCCTCAAAGCGATGGAAGACGAGATGAAGAACAAGGAGCGAAAGTCCTGACCTCAGCGATATACAAAACAGTACTGCTGTGATTATGTGGGATGTGGATCAAAACACGTGGATTTTTTTGCTAATCGATCTGCTGAAGATGGTCCAAAGGAAGGATCGAAACGTTCAAATTAAATAGAGATTTTAAAAACAAATTTATTGCGTCTAATTTCTGTGCCTAGCTCTTATTAGTTTGTATCCTACCTGAATTTGTATTTGTATATCAGAGCCTTTTAGTTTTATTATTAGTTTATTTGTTATATCCTTCTTCGTTTCGGCGGAGGTGTGTCACATGGACTAGAAGAAGCTTTGGAAGAACTGTCTACACTTTGCCTAGTTGGCCTCTTGGGGATTCTTTTCAAAAGTTCGCGACCAGATTCGGAATCCTTGCGCTCCTTCTTTCCATTTGATGCTTAAAGAAAAAATATAATGGCGATTTGTGAGAGATGTTCATTAATTAGGATACATCACTAAATAATTGAGATCAAAATGTCGTTTACCACTTTCTTCTAAATCATCTTTACCCTTTGAACGGCCTTTCGAAGATTTATGTTCCTTCCTTGTGTCTTTCACATCCCTAAACTTATCTTTCTTAATCTCCATTTCTTTCACATATTTCTTTATTTCTTCCTTCTTTTTTTCCATGTCTTTGCTTCCTTTAAAATCACGCAGTATACTGTCTTTTTTTAAACTCTCCTTAATATCCTTTTCTTTCTTAATCTCTTTGTATTTATCTCTCTGATCCTTCAGTTTTGTCTCCAATTCTTCCTTCTTTCGAGGCTTTCCTACAAATTCTGTCTCTGGTAAAGAAAAATCCATCTCTTGACTAGGAAAAGGTAAATCTTCCATGTCATCCTATTAAAAAATTTATATATATATATATATATATATGGAAAAAAATATGTAAAATTATATGGCTTTGAAAAAATTTCAAACATTTTTTTCAGTGATAATATAAAACTTTTCTTTTAATACTAGATACAACTTCTTATTATAGATCCAGATTTTAATTATTGGAAAAAATAATACAACACAATTAAATTAACAAACAACTAAACTCTAACATTTTCTAAACATTTTCATTTAAACTTTTTTATTTCTATACATTAATGCTTACCAACGCCATAAGATCATACATAGATTCCAAATGATCCCAAATCATCTTCAATGACACATCCTTGTGAATGGCAGCACGAAATTTCTCCCATATGCACACCATGTGAAAATATTTGTTGACACCTTAAGAACAATTCATTAAATTGCAATTGAGAATTGCTTATAACAATATTAGTAAACATAACCTCGAATCGCTGCGCCGGCTTTCGCATCTTACCGACTGGTTTGTGTCCGTTCATAGAGAAGAAAAGCTGAATCTCATTCTCCACGTTCCATTCTATCTCCTCAAATGAGAGTTCCGTTTGTTTTTCTTTTACGGCCATTTTATACATAAAGTCTAACTATGCTCAATACACTCAAATGAAACAACTTGTTTAGCAATAAAACTGAATAAAACAACGGAATATCGATCACTCGTGATTACTATCGCAATTACTCGACTGATCGTTGATTAATTGATTTATTTTTCTTCTTTCCTTGTTAGATTTCCGTCCTTTCTCTCTTTTGGAACAAAGTACCATCAATTCACTTGTACTATTGGTCAATCCGCAACCGTCAACCGTAACCCCAACCACAAATACGATCTTTAAAGCTTTAAGGGTCATCTACAATGAGTCGCAGTCGTAAAGCCTTGTGTCCATGATACTAAGAAATCTCTCCGACTCCTCGATCCGAGAAAAAGTTACTAAAACTCGAATCGTGGACACAGGCAACTCGGATGAATATCTCGAATAGAAATCTCGTACAGAAAAATGCATCCTGTCCACAGATGTATAGACATCTGTGATCCTGTCCCATTTTTCCGTACTAGTTGCTAGGTTTATATCGATTTAATTCCTCTTGTTGCCAACATTATTACTTTATAAATTAGCTAATCAATGTTGGTAAACGTAAAATTAATAAATAAATATAATAAATATGTAATTCTATAATAAATTATAGTAGCTAACTTCACATACTCGACTATACGCTATCTAGAGTCATAAAGGTACAACTATTTAATTCTGTTCGAGAACTTGAATCGAGATTTCGGACCGATTTTTCGTATCGTGGACACAACTTAATAAGAACATGTTTATATGACATACGTAGTACTTCATATATTGTATTATCATTTATCATACCGAAAACGTCGTCAGTTCTCGATGGTCCTTCGAAGCGTTAAGATCACAATTCAGCGATACACACTTTTGGCTAAAGTAACGGCTGGTAATAAATTCTACAAATAAGGTAAGTCAAACACAGGACATTAGATATTTCTTTTTAAATATATGCATATAAAAATATGTAAAAAACACAAGATTACAGCGTTCTTATTTTCTTCTAAAACATATTTTGTTCCATTTTTAAGAAAATATTAAAAAAGACGTTTTTTTTTACTTCAACTATTATTTTTATTCTTTGCATACTACAGTAAATATGAAAACATTTAGGCGTAAATTATAACAGCTTCTTTTAATCATCTTAATATGTAACAAATTAAAAATTAAAAAAAAATTGTGTATGCTTTGTTTGATACATTTTTTTCCTTAATGGATATCTAGAGTCAATGTCTTCTCTAACGTTATGTTTAGTTAAATATGTAATAAATAAAAAAGAACAGACAGAATGGATGTTAATTTTTGTTCTTAGAAAATGTATATAAAATATAAATGCTAATGGAAAGTTTCTTTGTGTTATTTATTCGCGTTCAGTTTGATTTGCTTATGAAACGTATTTCGACAAAATTTGAAATAAGTTTAATTTCACAACGATTGCTTCTTTGTTATCCGTTTCTTCAGTGTATACATGACTTACAAGTGACATAAACCTGATAATAATAACATATTGGTAAATATACGTCAAACTACACGGATGAGAAGCCCAGTTATTAAAAGGAATTATTTTATATTTTGGTGCTTAAATCTATATATCATATATTTCGGAATTTAAGATTTTTGAAAGAAGCTTCATGCTGTATCTCTCAATCAAACTTGTTTTTTATGATATTATAATATACACGACACAGAAATATATAATTGTAATTAATAGAATAAAAGAAGATGAAACATTCATATCTTGATATTTTTGAAAAATAAACTTGTGAAAAAAAATTGTTTAGATTTTTCAATTAGAAGACACAGAAGTATACACAATTTAGCTTAAATGCTGGAACTATAACTGACAACTTGAATATAAGTAGCACATCTTTAATTTATGTAATGCATATTTCTTATCTTTTAATTTCCAAAATAGATATTTAATTGCTCCGTTTAAGTAAGACTACTTACGTATAGCTTTTGTATAATCACATAGAGGCAGGCTATCTTAATAATGAAATCTTTGTTTTAAAAATAAAAAGAAATTATTCCTTATTTTTTATTGTTCCTGTCACAAGTAGCATTTCCTCACCGTATATGTTATAATTTATTCAATATTCGATATTTCAAGTTACATTTATTATATTCCATTTATCAATTACATTTATTATTTTGATATATCATTTATAATGTTTTAATACACACACACAGATTTAAATTATATTTTGTATATCTTTTAGTGTGTTCTTAAATTAAATGTATTTAATATAACTGATTGCTATTTTATAATATGGAGTATAAATTAATTAGGCTATTTAAAATTGAAACTAAAGGAACATGATCGTCAAATCGAATATTATACAAGGCATTAGCATCAATTTATCACGGCTATACAAGACTTTAGTAATACAATTTTATAAAAACACAGATATTGCTTTCATCACATAGTTAATCAAATAATGTTTAGCAAAACGGAATGTATGTGCTTTGTTGTGCTTCTATTTTAATTATCTGAAGGTTTATTTGCGCGAATCAGAAAGTCATAACACAAATCAACACACAAAAAAATTAGCACATAACTATCTGTTTTGATAATATATTTAATCAAAATAATGTTTGTGTGTGTGTGTGTGTGTGTTTAGAAGCGTATTACAAATATAGCGTCTTATAAGAGAATTACGAAAAAGTTATCGTTATCAATATAACATAGAGAATAAATCATATTGTGAGTTATCAATATAATTTTTAAAAAATTGAATTTTACAATTTAACTTTTCTAGGGCATTAAGAACCAGACGCGGATATTACTGTGTAAGTTTGGAAAGAAATTATTTGTTTTTTTTTATATTAAATAGTTTTGTACAAGGCACAATTTTTACTTGGTGCGATACCAAATGCTCGAATAATCTCAAGTCTGAGAGTCATTTTTTAATATCTCTTCATATCCCTCTAAAGAAGCATAGGCTAAAAATGGCGTTATGATTAAATATACAGGGTGTCCGGTAAAATAATCACCCGACCTCTCTCGCAATTTTCCTAATCAGTATAACTCGCTCTACCTGCTCACGAGAGGCCAAGCGATTATTACCGGACATCATGTATATGTAGGCAAAATAAGACATATCAAGGTGTGAGGTTTGAATAGCTCAATGATAATAGCAGTCGCGCCAAGCAAGCGAAAGACTCGGATTCGATTCCCGATTTAGCGTGATTCAGCGACTTCGTCCCGATATTTTTCTAGCCTATGCTTCTTTACTGGGATACGGAAAAATTAAAAATGAATCTCAGATTTGAGTTTATTTAAGTACTTGATATCGCACCAAATAAAATTTGTGCACAACAATTCAGTTTTAAGAAAAAATAATTTTTCTTGAAGCTTACGCAGTGTACTATCCGCGTCTGGCTCTTAATAATCCGAAGAATTTAAATTGTGTTTTTCACATGAGCTTCGTATACATTCTCTATCCTTGGTAAAACTTGAATTAATAGATAACACATTTTTATTGAATTAGAATTAACATACATTGTGTAATAAAAGAATATAAAATGTAAAATTTAAAAAAATTTTTTGTAACAGTTAACAACTATTTAAATAGATTGTGCATTTTTTTTAAATTGCTGTTAAATTTTTTAAATGTTTCCTCTTTTTCACAGGAATTGACAGTTTTTCATTTTTTTTTTTTTTTTTTTGCATTTACTTGTTCTCTATTTCTGTTTTCTGTTCTACTTGGTTTTAGCAAAGAAA
The DNA here is from genome assembly GCA_963971435.1 of Lasius platythorax. Classification (NCBI taxonomy): domain Eukaryota; kingdom Metazoa; phylum Arthropoda; class Insecta; order Hymenoptera; family Formicidae; genus Lasius; species Lasius platythorax. Next base: position 10,448,848 of record OZ020546.1, read on the forward strand.
TGTTTTTGCAGATATCTGGAACAAAAATTGACATGATGTTCCTAAAATTGTCATTAAATGTTTTATTATATATCGTTGTAATGGCAATGGCTTTTCCTACGGATAAAAATACAATAATTAAGTGGCCTAGTGCGATTAAATATCGTACAAACTGTCTGATACCGCTTCATTATAACTTGAATATGACATTGGAATGGCCAGGTTATGTAAGTGGCGAGTCCAATGCCACTATTTATATTAAATGTGCAATACAAAACATAACTTTACAAATATCAAAATATATGACTGTAATGAAAGCAAACTTAGAGTCGGCTAACAGTGGAATAAGCTATACACTAAAAAATTTAGTTAACTATAAAGAGGATATTGTTCTTGGTTTCGTCGAGAAATACTTGCCTAAAAATAATTTAGAAAATGGAGTTTATACTCTGTACGTGAAATTTTTTAACTCAATAGATCAACATTCCAAAGAGTTTTTGCAAACTGGATACACAAACGAAAAAACATATGGAAAGTAAGTAAATATCAAGACATATTAAAAATAAGGAATTTATATATAATATTTGTATATTAAAAACAAGATAATGATATATAATATATATTTGTATATATAGATAAAAAAATATATATATTATATAGATGCATTATATATATTTATATATTAAATTTTATATATATATATATATATATATATATATATAATTTATTTTATATATACATATATATAAACATCATTCATTTATATTTTTGTTACAAATAATGTCTGTTGTGTATGCGTAATAAGATATAATAATAAATTAATAATAAAATATGCTAAATATTATATTTTTTAAATATTATTCATAAATCGCATTGTTACATTCAGCAATCCTTAATATTTATATACCAATAATCGCTGAAAATTGACAATTTGGCGTTATCTAAAGTATGTTGTTAAAATGTCGTAGGTGGTTCATGGGAACAGTAGTCCTCCAGCTGAGAGGAGCCCGACAATTATTTCCGTGTTGGGACAAGTCGGAATTAAGCACCACTTTTAACATTTCCGTAAAACATAAAATAAATTACAAAGTTTTATCGAATATGGCGATACAAGAATACGAACCTGTAGCTAATGACTGGATGTGTACACTGTTTCACACGACACCTCCAATGTCAATAAACGAAGTAGCAATTATAATGTATGATGTTGGTGATCTATATCAGGTTCCTAATTCGACGAAGATTGTAAACACATGGTGCAGATTGCACTCGATACCCCACATGAAATTAGCGCACTATGTAGCTGGAAATGTAACTATGTATTTAGAAATCTATTGGAAGATGTTTGAAAGAGCTCTAAAAGTGGATTATGTCGTTATTCCGAATTTAGTAGATAGAATTTGGCAGACTTATGGACTGATTATTTACAAGTAATACATACATTCAAGAAATAATCATATTTATAATTTATTAAAATATATTATTTATGGCTTTTAAAATTAAAAAATTCAAAGATATGCATTTTTCTACGCTTATTATTAGAATTGGTTTAATTTAAGAGAGATTTATAACAACATTTATTCGGTCATTTTAATATTTAGAAAGAATTTCATAATTCGGAAATATATGCTCATATTGATGCTTAAATAACTTTGATAAGAATTTTAATAAATGACGATAACAGTTATATAATACTATAATAAAGTTATAGAATAAATTTACATTTATATCATATAATAGTCACATTCATACATTTAAATACTTTTTCGTTATTAATTAATCATTAATTGATTTAGCAACTTTAATGTGAACCTATGTTTATATTTAGGACATATGTTTATATTCTTATTATTGAATGCATTGTATGAGTATAATTTCTATATATTTTTTCTTGTATAATCAAAGAATATTTATTGCTAGAAAATTTATTCATCAAAATTTATTTTATCATATCGAAGATATGGAGGGCGGAGAATGTTGGAAAATAAAATAACCGAATTTATTTCATTATTGAGAAAAAGGAAAAAAGCATATATAAAGTTATATAAAAAATAATTACATATAATTTACATAATACATTGAATAAATTGTTACAAAAAACTAAATTTTAATTGTCTATCAAAGTTTAACTAATCCATTCTTAATAAATTCTTTCTTTTTGACACACAATACATGAACTATCTTTCTCTAACATATGTACAACATATTTAATTTTTGCATAAGCAAACTATGCAAGCTTATAGCAAATAATTTCGACATAACCGCATTACTTACAAACAATTTTTAGTGAAGCAGATATTATCTACAATGAAGAATTACCTCCTGCTGCGTTTAAAACTGTATTAATGCGCTCAATAGCTCATGATATAACATATCAATGGATTGGTAATCTCTTCAATCCGTCATGTCGATCTCGCTGGTGGTTAAACGAAGGCTTCATTATGTTCCTCGAAACGTATATCATCGATAAGGTTGTTTTACATTTCTAACGCTAATTATGAGAAAATTTTTGTTAATGTGACAAGATGAAAAATTCTGAAATTGTCTTACCATTCATTAAAAATAGAAAAAATGCCGATATAATATTATTTTTTTCTCAATTTCTTACAATATCTTAACTATTTAAATAAAAAATTATACAGCAGATATAACAAGTATATTTAAATTATATTATAATTTACAAAAACTTGGCAAGTATATTTTTTGAATAATTATAATATTATTTATGTCAAATAGTTACACATTATTTGTAAATTTAAAAATATATATTATAATTTAAAATTATATGACATAAAATAGCAAATCTTTCTTTAGAAATAGCAAATAATTATATATAGATATATTAATGCAAAATTGTTAATGCAATCTTCTTTTTCGATTATATATTTATTCGATTACATGAATCTGTCTGTAGGTCTTTCCAGATTCCCGAATAATGGACTTGTTCGTAGTCCAGATTCAACATGAATCTCGTCATTTAAACACTTATTTTGCTAAAAATGATTTGATGGAATATACAAGCAATATACCTAAAATTAATTCACTCTCTTTCTTTTCTCAAATTATAGGTATGTATCTATGTATATTTAAATATATGTATGAATAAAATGTATATATATACATATATATATGTGTATATATATATATATATATATATATATATATATATATATACACATATATATATGTATATATATACATTATAAGTATGTATATATATATATATATATATATATATATATATATACTTCATAAATTGCTAAACATAAGTATCTAAGAACAGATTAAAAGTTTTAATTATACACTTATTTGCTTTTAATTTTATTTTATTATAAGAGAAAGTAACATTTTTTAAATTTAAAATTAGTTCTTATTTACTACTATTAGTTATGTTCAAGAATTTATAAACACAGTGGGTTAAATTTATTTAAAGAGTATATATAATTTCACATATACTTTATATTTTTATTATAGGAGCCGTGGTATGGCGCATGCTAAGAAGTGTAATTCCCCCTCATGCATTTTGGCCGGTTATCAAAAAGTATTTAAACACAAAGTAAGTAATACCCATTTATTATAATAATTACATACACACACACTCACACACACACACACACACACACACACACACACACACACACACACACACACACACACACACACACACACACACACACACACACACACACACACACACACACACACACACACACACACACACACACACACACACACACACACACACACACACACACACACACACACACACACACACACACACACACACACACACACACACACACACACACACACACACACACACACACACACACACACACACACACACACACACACACACACACACACACACACACACACACACACACACACACACACACACACACACACACACACACACACACACACACACACACACACACACACACACACACACACACACACACACACACACACACACACACACACACACACACACACACACACACACACACACACACACACACACACACACACACACACACACACACACACACACACACACACACACACACACACACACACACACACACACACACACACACACAGAGAAATATAAATACATAATAGAAGAAAAAACGTATCCCTACAAACACTTTTTTAAAATAGGTAAAGAAACATATGCTAAGTACATGAAAGTGTATCCAATGGTTATCCAAACATGCGTACGTAACAGACAAGAATTTGAAAAATAAGAAATAGGTATATACTGTTAAAAAGTTAACTGTTAATAAAAAGGTTAACAAATACATATAATTGATGCGTGAGATCAATTATAATAAAAATATATATACACAAATACTCAAATAAAATACAAAATCATATTTTTTGAATATAAATTAAATACTAAAACATGATAATAAATGAATTAAAGTAATTAAATTAAGAAATAAAATTATAGTGGGAATAATATTTATTCACATTATGCAACACATTCACATTTTATGCAATTTATAGATATAAACTTGATTTTGTACAACTATCAAGCTTAAGCAATATACATCAAAGCAACACTTTTTTGTTCAACAATAAATTTTTTTGGTTTAAATTTTAAATAAATAATAAGACGCTAGAGAATTATTACATATGATGTGTTTTATACATATTTATGTACCTATTTATTATGACATTATTTAATGATTATAAAATATATGTAACGTATTATAATTAAAAAAGGGCACACATTTTTTATTATATTATAAATTAAATTTATTATAGGTTAGATTTGTATATATATAAGAGCTATATAAATATTTTATTATAATAAATTAATTATTATTGTAATATTGATGTAATTGTCTGTAATTTTAGTAGACACAGCTTTGTGCTTGGAGTTTTAAATGATTTAAGCTTAAGGTTGACATTGATCACCAAAAGTCAATGAATGAGTTTTAAGCAATGGTTGTATTTTAGAAAACTTATGACGTCACAAACATAATATATCAAGTATATCAAATGATATTTATTTTCGTTATTATTTACATGTGGCAACATTGTACATATTATTTTGCAATAATATAATAACGAAGAAATTTATACGAAGTCTATCCCACATTGCACGGTGCTTTCAACGTGCTTTCAATGTGATCTAAATGTGATATAAAATTATTTGGTTTTATATGAGTTTGTAACTTTTAATGCAAAAGGTTCACATGTAGACAAAAATAATTCTTCAACATACACGTACAAAAAATTACAAAACCACCAACAATTTTTGTCTGTTTCCCTGGTGGAAATAATTATACAATTTTTAACGCGAAAATTATGCGAAAACTATGATTTTTTATGATGTAATTACAACTTTTTAAATTATTTTTACGTCATTTTTACGTCGAACTAACGCGATTTGGGCCATGTTTGTAGTTTTTTATAAATTTACGTAGAAAGTTATGGTTTTTTACAACTACATTACGTCCCATACAGCACAGAAAGGTACAATTAACGGGCGATTTTCACACATTCGGACATTTATCTGTCCGATTTCTGAACAATCAGTTCAATATCTGAATTCCCTGTATTGGGCTCGTATCAGAAAAATTAAACTGATAGAAATAGTTATGACACTTTTAATCTTAATATCCGCTTTTTGCAAGCTTTATATAATTCTCATGACTAAAACTTAAATACGAGATAGATAGGGCATCGCACATCGCATAGCGGTAAACGAACGAACTAGCGACTACTGAATACTGTTTTCTGTAATGTTTTTGGAATGTTGCTATAACATTTCTCATGAAATATTACAGTTACATGTCTCTATATTAATATAACTATAATGTCTCTACAATATTACATTGCAACTTGCAAGTTTGTAACATTGCTGCAATGTAATTGCAATGTTCTGTGCTGTATGGAGTAGTTTAGTTGTAGAAAATCACAACTTTCTACGTAACAGATTATTACAGCATACACAAATTTTAATATTAAACTTAAATTTGTTATATCTTCCAAACCAATGCCGTCCCCCATTTCTTTCTTGCAGAGAATTACTCAAAATAACCTCCCCTACATATTTAAGGTGATAAAATTGGTGAGGTGTAACCTTTTATGCAATTTTACCGTGTAAAGTTGTAGAATGATGTGAATAGTTGTGATTTTTATGATAATCTACAACTTCTACAACTTACTACATCGCTCATAAAATATTCATGGAATGTTGTAGAAAGTTTGTGAATAGTTATGATTTTTACGATAATCTACAATTTATACAACTACATTATTCACAAAAATGTTTGTAAAAATTGTAGAAATTTGTAAAAATTTTTTAAACTTACTACAACTTATTAGAACTTATGAATTTCTACAATTTTCACAAATTGGTAGAAAGTTGTGATTTGTTGTTGAAAATTTCAATTTTTAATAGAAATACGTAAATTATTGTAAAATTATTTCCATCAGGGTTGAACCTCGCTTTGCATCAAAAGATGCAAACACACGTATGGAATCTATATTATTATTATATAGCAGATATATAATTATACATCTCGTCATACTGAAAACACTGGACAATACAGTGGACTACAGATTGTACGATGTATAAAAAGTATTAGAAAATTATTGCGTACTTTACGACATCATAATTCCACCGCAATTGACCTTCGTGAGAGTCAGTCAACATTAAGATAAAAGTGAAAGTCATTCAAGCTGTATCCGTTAAAACAAATAATGATTTTATATTTCTTAAATCGATTATATATATATATGTAGAGGAAAGGAAGCAAATTTGGAATACTAGTTTGACAAAAAATTATAAAAAACCATGTGTGAGGGGCTGAATAATGAACACTACTTCTAAACGTAGGAAAACTAATATATTATCAATCAAAAAATAATCAACAGTATTTGAAATCAAAAAGTGCCTGAAACTTTGGCTTGATTGAAAAATCACAGAAAAGAGTGATTTAGTTAATGTGCTGGTAATTTGGAATAGGGTACTTCGAATTACATTCACATTTTCTAAATTGTTCTTCTTCGTCTTATATCAAGCGACGCGGTAGCGGCGCGACGCCAAGTATAAAAATAAAAGGAGTAAAAAAATTTATGTCATAATAACGTCCGGGGTACCGCAGGTACCGCGCCGCTACTAACAACCGGAATTCTTGTCATATACGAGCTTTCTGTCAAGATATTTCTTGAACTAAAGCCATAATCAAAAATCTAACGGCATTTTGCTTATGTAATGTTAATATAAGCTTTCGATTGCGACCAGTTCGAAGATGATTGGTGCAGTCAATCCCGAGGTCTCGAAAATTCGTACCCAAAAAAGTTATAATTCTCACGTTTTAAGACTTTCAACTTTCAGTCATTCACGTACAGTCGTGGTCAGTGAGGTTGCGACACTTTTTTTCTTAGTGAGTTTATGAACGCGCAGTCAAGTTCAGGATGCGAATCACTGTCATGTGGTTATGCGCGATGAGCGATCGAGATGTTGTCACTTTTGCGTATACAATGTGTAACAAATTTAAATGCCAAAGATTAGTTTGAAAATAATTCATAATAAATAAACATTAAATTCAACACAAAAATATAATATCAGTAGAGCACATTACAAGAAATATTACATTTTTTAAACCTGTCTTTGATCTAGCAATATGTAAATAGATGAGATAAAGTATCGTACTAGATATCAAATATAAAAGTAAAATAAAAAGAATGAAAAAAATAACAATATCTAAAATTTAATTATATATAATATATATATATAGAGTTATATAATTCGATAAATATATAATTATATAATAATTTACATATCATAAAATTTACATATAATAAAATTTCTTATTTAATACATATACTTATTTACTTATTATATATATATATATATATATATAAAAGAAACAATAAGTAAATATAAATGTATATTTAAAAATATATTAATGACAAGTGTATATATAAATATACATATTTATGTATATTTATTAAATATACATATTTAAATATATATATATATTTAAATTTGTTACACATTGTATACGCAAAAGTGACAACATCTCGATCGCTCATCGCGCATAACCACATGACAGTGATTCGCATCCTGAACTTGACTGCGCGTTCATAAACTCACTAAGAAAAAAAGTGTCGCAACCTCACTGACCACGACTGTACATACTCACGCACACACGCAAATCGATTTTGTCCCTCAAGGCATATTTGCAATGCGCAAATATAAAATATTTTGTTTGTGTGACTTGTTTCACTCGTGTCGTTTGACAGTTTGACAGTTTATGTCAATCTGTCAAAGTAAATAACTGTCAAAGTAAACTGTTAAAGTAAATAAAGTTAAAAAAAATTAAATAATAGTTAAATAATAATAAAATAATGAATAAGGAAATAATAATGAAAAAGGGATAAAGAGGAAGAAGGAAAGACGAGAGAATATAAAGAGGTATGTATATATATATGTATTTAGGTATATATATATGTATATATATATTGTTATCAATTATATAATATTTAAATTATTTAATATTGTTATTTATATTTACAATTATATTTATAATTATTAATTATATAATTAACTTATAATAATTAATATTTATAATTATTAAATATATTATTAATTATGTTTTTAAAGAGAAGGCGATCCGACCATCTTCGGGCCAGACTGAGCCTGCCGCATCTAACCGAGACCGAGGGCATAATCCTGACGCTCCAAGTAAGTCCAATTATACTACAATAGCATACATAGAAATATATATATATATATATATGTGCGGTCTAATAATAAAGGTACAGGTGTTATGTGTGACTTTAAATTTAAAAGATGTGTCGTTCATCTTTGAATTTGTTGCACTACACGTTACTTTTTTACACTATGATTCACACAACGTCTGTATCTTTATTATCGAACCGCCCTCGTATTTTGCCTTATTCTATATAAAAAGTCAAGTTCTATAAAATTTATTTAAATAATCTAGTGCCAATGAAAATAAAATAAAATCTTTTATAAATTCAGATTGGAGGCCGAGAGGCACAAGAGCGGGCCTGCGTCATCAAGATCAACGCTTTATGGTGTTCTTGTACAAGCTATCGGCTCCCGATTATTATTTTGGGCCGCGACAAGGAAGAGGAAGAGGAAGAGGAAGAGGAAGAGGAAGAAGAAGAGGAGGAAACGGCCAATAATAAAAGGCAAAAGGCATGTTAGTAAAATAGTAAAAATTAAATTTATTTAATATCGTATATTCACTCTTTTAATAAAAATAGTCTATTATATTAAAAAATTTCTTAACTACAATTGTATATTTTGTTTGCAGATATGAAAAGGAATATAAGAAATGCATAGTATTGACACAAAGAATGCATTACAGTCCATCGTACAAGATATGTAATATTAAGAAATAAATGAATTTGTATAAAATTATTAAATTTGCATTGTCCTAATTTTTGAGTGAGTGAGAGAGAGAGAGAGAGAGAGAGAGAGAGAGAGAGAGATTTAATTAGAGAATTAATTAATTTATGTTTTCTTACGAAAGATATTCGAAGGGGGGCACGAAATTAGAAAATAAGGCACACATGAAAAAAGGTTGAGAAACATTGCCTTAATCCTTCTTACCTGGAAATTCCTATAAGCCCAGACTTTCGGGCTTCTTTCGCGGCACAGCGGCTCATTTATTAAAAATATCTAAAAAATAGAGTCTATCGATTCTCCATAAAATAAAAAATAGATGTACTTTCAGAATAAAGTGGAGAATGAAACAGCATTATTTAAAAAATTTTTAAAACTTTTTGATGAAAAGAATGATTAAACATTTCAATTGGTTAAATTTCCATTATTTTAAAAATTTTTTAAAGTGTACTTTTTGGAGGAAAGAATGATTAAACATTTTAATTATTTATAACAATTAGAATTAGCAATTTCTTGTAACTTAAATTATTTTTATAAAAAAGGTTTTCTCCTTAGCTTTAAAATGCATTTTTGAAAATATCTCTACGACAAATATAACCAGAGATATTAATTTTTAAAGTTGACAACTTCTTAATTTTTCACAAAAATTTTGTTATTTATAACTTCTGCAAAAAATATTTCGGATAAATTAAAAAATACGTATCTCCTTATTTTATGTGTATTTCACGTGAAAAATGTTTTGTTTAATTTAAAAAATATGAGGTCATTTCTTGTCCGATTTGACGTGAATTGTCCATACAGGGTGTCTTTGAACTCAGTGCCAAAACTGATACAGCAGCTTTAGCACATAAAAACAAGTCGAAAATGTGTAATAAACATATGTCCGAATCCGAACAGTTTCGGAGTTATAGGGTATTGAAGTTGCTTTCGTAAGAAAACATAAATTAATTAATTCTGTAATTAAATAAATTAAGAGAGATTTATAGAACGCTTAAGCGTTAAGTTACAAGTAATGGATAGAGCATTTGTTATTAGAAAGCAATTTCCGATATGTCTAAGTTATGGTATGACTATTCACAAAAGTCAAGGATTGAGTTTACAGCATGCCATTGTGGAAGCTGGAAATTCTATATTCAGTTGTGGACAAGTATATGTTGCTCTTTCACGAGTAACTACACTAACAATAAGTGGACTACATATTATTAATTATGATTCCTCATCTGTAAAAGCAAATGAGTTAGCTATAATAGAATACAATAGATTGAGAAAGCAATACAGACCAGATCTCGCAAATATTAATATTTCGAAACAATGCATTAAAAAAATACGTGATTCAACTTGGTCAATAATAAAATATGTGTCAGAGTGTCAAAATGATGATAATGATATTATTCATAATTCATGGCGTATAAGAGGATTTCCAAATAACGATAATGTATCGTGTTATGCTAATGCTTCTATTCAATGTATTTTTCATTCTCCTATTTTTCGAAAAACATTATTTTGCCTTGAACATTCAAATTATATGAGAAAATTAATTGACTGCTATGTTTCAAATAAAGAACTAAATGTAATTACAATACGTACAATGGCAGGTGATCAATATCTTAAAAATATTCAGCAAGATGCTAGTCAATTTATAATTCATCTTATTAATAATTTAGATGGTATAAAAAATGTGATTGAGCACCAATTAAATGTAACTTCACGATGTAAAGCATGCAGTTATACAAATATGGAAATTTATACAAATTATGTTTTATTGCTACGATTACCTGAAAATTTAAAAAAATCATACACTCTTGAAGAATTATTAAAATATAATTTTTCACGTTGGAATAATGTGAAAAAATTATGTTCTAATTGTGGTGCAAATTTTATGTTTGAAAAAACTGACATAATAATAACACAAGGTATTATCATCTTCCAATTACTATTATTTAAATTAGTAATAGCAAAATGATTAAGATCACTAATTGTAACATTAAAGGTATACCTACAGCAAAGATACGTATAGAAACAAATACGTACAAAGTTGTTAGTGCAATTTTTCATTACGGTGAAAATATAACTAATGGACATTACACAAACATAGTACGTGTTAAAGACTCAGAATGGATATTAATAAATGATTTGAAAGTAGTGAAATGCAGTTGGCCTCGAAATGCGAAAAATGCATATATATTTTTTGCAGGAAAAATATAATCTGCTTTATATATTTTATTTAATATTCCTATACTTTCCTCAGATTATATGCATTGATTATATTTTGCTGCTTTGCTCTTGTGTCCAATTTTAAAATTAAAAAACTTTTTTAAAATAAAAGGCTCTGATAATTTAATATATCGATAGAAGAGACGGGCTAATTAAGAGCCTAGCGCGGTAATTGGTGTGCAAATAATTTATTTAAAAGTAAATTTTCTTTATTGGAACGTACGTTTCGATCCTATGTTTCGGACCATCTTCAGAATCTACAGTATACAGGTTACTGTATACTTTTATTATTACATAAAAAACTTATTATAATTTTTTTACTTTTATAATTTTTACAAAAAGCAGTGAAATCACAACAAAATCTTTACAAAAGAAAAAAACACGCCAAGTATAAAAAAAGTTTGACATTGTTTGCAAAATTTTTGAAATATACAGCTCAAAAATAAATATAAGATCATAGCTACTTAGCCAAGTATAAATGGTTTATCAATTTTGCAAATTAATATCTGATCTGATAGAAAGTTTATCACAGAATCACCTTTGTATTTTTAAGAATAATATTATCATCTGTATAATCAAAACGATTTAGACCCAGCATTGAAAGGATTAAAACTAAAGTGACGAACAAAAACTTGGCGTGCCCGGGTCGGGGCATTAAAATCTGACGTGCAATGAACGGTATATGCATTAGCAAATATATATGATAAATAAAATTAGCTTCAATTATCTGTATATAAATAAATCAAATATAAATAAAATTAATTAAAAATACACTAGAATTAATGATGAAAACACATTAGAATAAATAATAAAATACACTTTAAAATCTGACATGCAATGAACTGTATATGCATTAGCAAATTTATGTATATAATAAATAAAATTATCTTGAATTATCTGTATATAAAAAAAATAAATATAAATAACATTAATTAAGAATGTACTGCCTTAACGTAAAATGTAAAATATAATCAAATTATATAATTAAAATTCTAAAGTTTATTTTAAGAATATATTATAAGTCTAACAAATAAATTGTGAAGAAAGTATAAAAATATAAAAAATAGCAAAATTATTAATTAATTATTAATTATTTATTAATTAATTTTATAGATTAATTTTTAAACAATCTTATTAAAAGATTTATATAATTTTAATGCCCCGACCCGGGCACGCCAAGTTTTTGTTCGTCACTTTAGTTTTAATCCTTTCAATGCCGGGTCTAAATCGTTTTGATTATACAAATGATAATATTATTCTTAAAAATACAAAGGTGATTCTGTGATAAACTTTCTATCAGATCAGATATTAATTTGCAAAATTGATAAACCATTTATACTTGGCTGAGTAGCTATGATCTTATATTTATTTTTGAGCTGTATATTTCAAAAATTTTGCAAACAATGTCAAACTTTTTTTATACTTGGCGTGTTTTTTTCTTTTGTAAAGATTTTGTTGTGATAATCATCTCTTCTTTTATAAACTATTGTTCTCTTATAAATTTATATAAATCTTTCTTCTTCGTCTTATATAAACTTCTCTTATAAACTACTAGGTACTTATGATTCATCTATTAACAATAATCACACATATAAGTTTCGGAGTCATAGCCAGCGCATTTGCTGTGTACCCATATCTCACATATGAAGCATTGCATTCATTGTTCTCCCCTCACGTCATCACATATTATTTGGAATATTCCAAAGTAACTTTATATATAGTATTCCAAATTAACAACACATCATGGTTAATCTCAATTTTTAAATCACGTGTCACAAATCGAAAATCATTGCAAAATCAGTAGGAATTCATAAAATTAACATGTCAAGGAACAATTTAAACAAATTTCAACAAATATTTGATAAATTTTAACCATGGTGGAAACGGATTGCAGACTCACTTAAAAAATCTTGCGAATGTCTAGTTTTATTTTCGTCTAATTTAAAACAATACTGTCAACATGGCGATCCATACCGCAAATGTCATTAGTTGGTGGGTCGCTACTCTATTTGTATGTGATTCAAACTAGTTAGCGTCACTAGTTTTTTTTATACCTCGGTATTCCAAATTACCAACAGTATTCCAAATTTGCCTCCTTTCCTCTATATATATATATATATGTATATCGGATCAATTATATATACAGTATTTATTGCCACAATGTTATATTTTATAGATTTACTGACTGTTTGGAAACTCCCGATGATCTATGGAACCTTATGCAGAATGAAATAGATGACAAATTATATTTTGATTTATATCTTGAACGGTACGATTGGAATGTAAAACAGATGATGGATATTTGGACTATACAAGAGTATTGTCCTGTGCTAAATGTGACACGAGATTATTCTAGCGGTCGCGTGATAATATCGAAAGAATTTCACGACAAATTGGATCAGATACCATACCTTATACCTGTTACCTATACTAAGGAAACGGACCCCGATTTTTACATAACTTCACCAAATATTAATAGTTATTTAATGCAGTGGAATCCGAAGTTGGAAATCCAATTTAATGATAAAGATAAATGGATCATTTTCAACATACAACAAGCTGGTAAGTATTAAATCGTAATATTAGTATCCTTATCTCTTTATTTTACAAAAAATCTATCTTTATTACATGTTTTTGTTCTTATACTTTCTTATAAGAATTGAAAATATATTCCACATATTATGCAAATAACAATATTCTATTAAATATTCTGCAATATTGCCGTTCAATTTAAGATTAAACGTACTTTGCATATAAATATTATTGTTCTAACTAAAATCAATTTATAAATTTATATAATTTTGTACGCCGCTTAATTTTTCAGAGCTTTAATCTTTAATTCGATTATCAGTGTGAAATAATTTTATAATCAATAATATATAAGAAAGCATGGTTTTTTCTATATATGTCCAATTTCTAATACAGTTTATATATGTTTAAAACATGAAAAAATAAAAATTATATATAATTTGAAATATTTTGATTACATACATTGAGAAAATTAATCTTGAAAATTTATTTGTTGAATAATAGGATACTATCGCGTCAACTATGATACCGAAAATTGGCGAAAAATTGCGAGTTATTTAAACTCCGAAAAATATACGAATATCCATGTTCTCAATCGAGCGCAAATCATCGATGATGCCTTCCATCTTGCGATAGAGAAAAAACTTAACGTCTCCATATTCTGGGAACTCGCCAGCTATTTATCGCGAGAGGAAGATTATATAGCATGGTATCCTATGATCAAAGTTTTTGAATACATTTCGAATATCTTTGCATATACAAATACTCGAGATAATCTTCCCAAGGTACTCAAGGTACTGTCAGTTATAAAGTCTATCGATAAAATTATGTTTAAAATTAGATATTGGGTCAATGCATGTAAAGTAACGATTTTATATCATAATTCTGACATACCATAATCTCTTAAAAAGCAAAATATCATGTAGTTAAAGAAAAACTTAATTATATGCTAATTATATAGTAAACTTTTAAGTAACGCATTCTACTTGTAGAGCTGTTATCGTTACAATTACACTAGTTTACAGCCAAAAATTATTTTAAACCAGACAAAGAGTTCCTTATAGATTTTTGGATACTGAAAACGATGCCGCAAACCAAAATTCACCAGCACGTCAGATTTCCAAAATAATTGAGGTTTAATGTGTAAAAAATGGCTTTTTTCGAACATTTCCTTTTGAGATTCTTTTGTAAAAAAGATTAAAGTTATCTGGTGTGGAAATTCTGATCAGATGTCATGAATGTATTGTTCATCCCTTATAAAATGCATTTTTTTTTTATTTCGATATCTTACTTTTTAGCCATACAAATTGTAAGTATATATGACTTCATCACCATAAGCGGAATATTTGCTATCTCAACAAAACTCTGTATTTAAATCCTTCATAACATGGCTAAAAAGTAATATATCGAAATAAAAAAAATGTATTTTATAGAAAACGAACAATACATTCATGATTTCCGTACAGAATTTCAAAATACCGTTGATTTTTTTTACAAAAAAATTTAAAATATCGCAAAAAAGCCATTTTTTGCATATTAAACCTCAATTATTTTGGAAACCTGAAGTGCTGATGAAAATTAACTTGCGGCATCATTTTCAGCATCCAAAAATTTATAGGAAACACCTTGTCTGGTTACAAATAATGAAAAAAAAAAAATTTTTTTTTAAACTAGTGTTATTTTTGTTCGATAACATTAACGGCGTCTGTAACAAAATTACTAACTTCTTAACATTTTTTTAGTAACGCATAAAAACAAATTCTACAGTTATTTAAATTGTTATTTTTCGAATCTACTCAGCATATTTTTAATTCGAACAAACACATAAAAAGCATGGAATTCTTCTTAAAATCTCGATACAATTCAAAGATTCTCTTTTTAAACAATAAAATTTGACGACTTTTATTTTAAACCAGATCAATAATATAATCAGTAATATAAATTTTTGTTCTTATTTTGTTTTTTTTTTACTTATGTTTTACTTCGAAACTTTTGCATCTTAGAAATAAATTTAAACTTATAACTTAATTTAATTCATAATTTAGAATATCAGAACAAAATTTTAAATTTGCATAAAGTTAAGAATGTAAAAAAAAAACGAGCGATTTATTCATATATTACTAATCTGTGTGTTAAAAGAAAAAACTAAAAAAACTTCTTTTATTTATACTCAGAATTTTTTTATCTTACGATAAATTTTACTTTTTTTGCAATGTTCTTATAAAATATATTCCCTGAAACTAAGAAATATAAAAATTCATAATTATAAAAATTAATACGTACTTTATATCGATATCGAAATTATATCGCTTTTATTATATTCTCGTATAAGAAAGATATTCAAAAAATTTATGTGTGTTTTATATATAAAACTTGACTTTAATAACGTTAAAAAGCGAAAATTGTAACGATGCGGTCTAACATACTTACTTTCCAAAATAGGTAACAAGTAACAGTAACTTGTTATTATTTTAAAATCTATAACGGAAAATGATAATGAATTACTTTTATAAAGTAATTTTTCCAATCCTGTCTTCTTTTCATTAAAAGTACAAGAAATCTCATTTCAGAAATTACCTATGTTTTTAATCTTACATTTCAAAGACATTAAACACATTTCATACACATACTGCTATTTATGACATATATTAATACTCTATTAATATATTCACTCTATTAATGTAACATTACTTTTCTATTAAAAAATTATATCTCAAATATATATTATAATAGTATAAGATTGTTTTATGAGGATGAGATTATAATTTATACCCAACTTTAGTGAATTAAACAAATTAAGTAAACAATAAATACACAAGTTTTTTTATTATAAAATATTTTTCTCAGATATCAAAAATTTGTACATATTTTACAAAAATTGAGTTATAGTTTTAAGAAAATGTAATATGATACATATAATATGTATCTCATGTTTAAACGCGGTTATTATATAATATCTTTATACAAAATTGAAATATTTCATTCGTTATTTTTGTATGTAATGACCTAATATTTAAAAAATAATGAATTACGTAAAAAAAAATATACTCTAAGAATTTATGAATTTAGACGATACGGAACAAACATAATTATTAAAGAGATTAATTAATTCAGAGCATATTATAATCACATCGTGAAATAAAATAGTTTTAGTAAATAAGATTGTATATTTTTTGCATATATATTATTTATTTTTATTTTGTAAGTAATCTAATGACTGAATGGAAATATATATTTTTTAACCAAATTGTAGGAAGTATTACTGAAAATAGAAAGCCTGTTTGAACATATAAAATCACATATGTATAATCAGATGATATCCACATCCACCTATGATGATTTTAAGAAATATTTAAAACAAGAACTGGCAAAATGGGGATGTATTATCGTTAATTCCTCGTGCATGGAACTAGCCCATCATCAATTGCAATTGCATCTAAAGAATCCTAAAAGATATAAGTAAGTTTTCTTTAATCATTACATTTCTATGTAGACATTTTTTAAATCTTGTATATTTGATATATTACTCGAGAAAAAAAATCCATATATAATATACTTTCTGTCCGTATATACAGGAAGAATAAGAAAATAAATAATTGAAAAACAATTAGAATAATTTTTGCATTGTATTTTTATAAATAATATAAATTATTTTTAAAATAAAATTTGAAGAAATGAGAGGAGAGATTGCCTATATATTATTATACGTAAAGTTATATATCTTTCTATATCGGCAATTTTTTTAGATTTCTTTAAATTTTACTTTTTTATAAAAAATGCAAAAATTATTTTTCTAATTATTTTTCCATTATTCTTTTCAGTATTGTTTCTGTATATACAGACAGAGATATATACAAACCCTCATATTTTATATATAATTATATATAACTAAGGAAATTGGTTTATCTCTTTATTTGAAAATACACATTGAAATTCAATGTGTAATTATTGTATATATTTTTATTTGATTATATATAAACCTTTTTCCTGGATATTTATTAATAATAAGACTATATGCTAAATATCGATACCAGATATATAAAAAACTAAAACATTTCTTTTTTGTATGTCGTAGAATTTTGCCTGGGTGGCAGAAATGGACATACTGTAATGGTTTAAAGATAGCGAACTATAGTGTATGGCGCGATAAATGGAACATCGTATCTAGTAAAAGCAAAGCGAAATCTGATTATAAAATGTTGGAATTCTTTAGTTGCTCTGAAGATCCTGAAATTATTATGAATTACTTGCAGTTTGTTTTACCGGCATTTGTTGAAAAGTCTTTGTTCGAGGATAATGAAAATAAACCATCAGCACAAGAAAAAGAGCGTTTGTATGCTAATATTTTTCTTTCTACTCTTGCGAGACATGCTAAGAACACTACAATATTGGAAAAAATATTGAAGAATTTTAAATATATAAAACACAGGTAAAAACAGTTTTTTCATAAAAATCTATTGCACATAATTATGAAGATTTATTATGTATGTCTTAATTATAAATCTATACATACTGTTTTGTTCTCGTAGTCGAGTCAGTATGAATGCATCATTAAGTGTGCTTATTAATAATGCGTATTTGGAGACACATCTTTCTGAGGTAAATTTTATAAATCTTAAAAGATTTTATACTTATTTATAAAATTTTCATTGTAATATTTATTTTTTGTAATATATATCACGTATTTTATATTGTATATAATGTATGTATTTTCCTCTCTCTCTCTTACCATTAGATGTTTTATACATGTATCGATATAATTATGCTAATAATTTGAAAAAATGTCGCATTCGCTTTTTATGATGATTAATTACGAAATTACTGATTGATAAAATATAAAAATCAAAATAATAAATTTATTTTAGATACGTCAATTCGCAAAAAAAGATATGCAACAATCACTTTCGAATATTGAACACAAGTTAAGAACACGTTCTCTTGAGATCCAAAATCAACTGAATTTTCTTCAAAGTTTGTTCGAAAAGCCCATTACTCTTCAGAGTCTATATGAATTGTTCGATGTCCAACTACAACGCATACGCCAACAATTACCACTAGTAAGCACCCATAATAAATAAGGCACCCATTATTATAAAACATCCAACTATATAGGATAAACATTTAGAATACTTTTTTATATATTTATAATATCTTTTATATTTATTATTCATTTATATAGATTATTAATTATTTACATTTCGTTTTTAATTATTTTCTTGATTGTTTCTAATTATATAGTAAATGTATTTAACGTTAAATTGGCTTTTATGTTATTCAGTTTTAATATTTATATAAACATTAATTACATTTACGTTATGTTTATTATACACATATATATTGTACATATATATATATATACATATATATACGTATATATAACATTATGTATATTGTTTATATAACTCTATATTAAATATTAAAACGCAGATGTGTTAAATTCAATATGAGATATTCAATTTAATATATATAAGATATAAACATTAATATTTTGATGGCCTATTATTAATATTTAATAAGTATATTTAATGTAATAATTATAATTAATATTATCATTACTCTTTTATATTAGCTTTTATAATAATTAGTATTTTATTAATAGTATATTTATAATATTATATATTAATTATTTTTAATTCCATTGTAAAATGACAAAAATTATAATAACAAGATTTAATGTAATAATAATTTTAATGCCAAAAATATATATTTTTGTATATTTATTTTGTATCTTCTAAAAAATTCCTTTACATCTTCTTAAATACGTATAATAGTTTTGAATAATATTGATGCAAATTCTTCTTTTATATAATATATATATATATATATATATATATATATATATATATATATATATATAAACTTTTTCTATTTTAATAGTTTCTTTATTCCAAAAGACTGTTTCTTTTTAAACTAATTCTTTTGTGTTTTATTTTTTTTTTTCACTACTCGTATTTGTTAAGGAATTTCTGCATTGCATGTACCATTAGAACAGAATGTTTTATTTAATTATAAATCAGAATGAGAATGTGGACTAAAGAAAAACTTCAAAATAAAAACAACATTTGTATTACGTTCAGTCTTAAGGAGATGGCTCAACGGGAGGGCATAACAAATATTTCTCGAAATCTGACGCTTTAAAGCATAGAACTTGGATCGAAATTTGTCACATTAATTTGTCACATCCAAGAAACAGGTTAACGAATGGAAGGATATTTATATATATATATTTTGTGACAAAATTATGACTCGAAATGCTATAATGTTTATTTGAAATGACTAGAAAAATAATCCTTTTTTTAATCTTTGTTCTTGTTAAGGGATATGTGCCAGAAGTACCTATTTGTATATCCTTTTCAATTTAATTTCGTGCAGTTTAGTTTCGTAAAGGAATATATGGAAAATCAGATAAAAATAGAAAAATAAAACAAAAATCCGATAAGAATAGAAAAAAATTTGAAAAGATGTACTTGTTTTATACAAAATCTAGTAAATTGAGACAAAAAAAATATTTCTTTATAAAAATGAGAGAAAAATAAAGAATATATTTCCTCTTGCATAGAACATACAATTTTCAGATTGGATTGCTTGAATGCTTTTCAAGAAAAATCATTTTAAATGTAAAAGCCAAAGTATCTCTCGAGAATTATTCAACTTTGTATTGATTTCTATCGATCTAGTAAGATCGAATAAGACGCTTGTTATGTATAACCATAAGAAAATGTTTACATGACATACGTAGTACTTCATATGTATATTGTATTATCATATTGAAAACGTCGTCAGTTCTCGATGATCCTTCAAAGCGTTAAGATCACGATTCACCGATACAAATTCAACAAATAAGGTAAGTCAAACACAGGACATTAGATATTTCTTTTTAAATATATGCATATAAAAATATGTAAAGAACACGAGATTATGGCATTCTTACTTTCTAAAACATATTTCGTTCCATTTTTAAGAAAATATTAAAAAAGACGTTTTTTTTTACTTCAACTATTATTTTTATTCTTTGCATACTACAGTAAATATGAAAACATTTAGGCGTAAATTATAACAGCTTCTTTTAATCATCTTAATATGTAACAAATTAAAAATTAAAAAAAAATTGTGTATGCTTTGTTTGATACATTTTTTTCCTTAATGGATATCTAGAGTCAATGTCTTCTCTAACGTTATGTTTAATTAAATATGTAATAAATAAAAAAGAACAGACAGAATGGATGTTAATTTTTGTTCTTAGAAAATGTATATAAAATATAAATGCTAATGGAAAGTTTCTTTGTGTTATTTATTCGCGTTCAGTTTGATTTGCTCATGAAACGTATTTCGACAAAATTTGAAATAAGTTTAATTTCACAACGATTGCTTCTTTGTTATCCGTTTCTTCAGTGTATACATGACTTACAAGTGACATAAACCTGATAATAGTAACATATTGGTAAATATACGTCAAACTACACGGATGAGAAGCCCAGTTATTAGAAGGAATTATTTTATATTTTTGTGCTTAAATCTATATATCATATATTTCGGAATTTAAGATTTTTGAAAGAAGCTTCATGCTGTATCTCTCAATCGAACTTGTTTTATATGATATTATAATATACACGACACAGAAATATATAATTGTAATTAATAGAATAAAAGAAGATGAAACATTCATATCTTGATATTTTTGAAAAATAAACTTGTGAAAAAAAATTGTTTAGATTTTTCAATTAGAAGACACAGAAGTATACACAATTTAGCTTAAATGCTGGAACTATAACTGACAACTTGAATATAAGTAGCACATCTTTAATTTATGTAATGCATATTTCTTATCTTTTAATTTCCAAAATAGATATTTAATTGCTCCGTTTAAGTAAGACTACTTACGTATAGCTTTTGTATAATCACATAGAGGCAGGCTATCTTAATAATGAAATCTTTGTTTTAAAAATAAAAAGAAATTATTCCTTATTTTTTATTGTTCCTGTCACAAGTAGCATTTCCTCGCCGTATATGTTATAATTTATTCAATATTCGATATTTCAAGTTACATTTATTATATTCCATTTATCAATTACATTTATTATTTTGATATATCATTTACAATGTTTCAATACACACACACAGATTTAAATTATATTTTGTATATCTTTTAGTGTGTTCTTAAATTAAATGTATTTAATATAACTGATTGCTGTTTTATAATACGGAGTATAAATTAATTAGGCTATTTAAAATTGAAACTAAAAGAACATGATCGTCAAATCGAATATTATACAAGGCATTAGCATCAATTTATCACGGCTATACAAGACTTTAGTAATACAATTTTATAAAAATACAGATATTGCTTTCATCACATAGTTAATCAAATAATGTTTAGCAAAATGGAATGTATGTGCTTTGCTGTGTGCTTCTATTTTAATTATCTGAATAAGGTTTATTTGCGCGAATCAGAAAGTCATAACACAAATCAACACACAAAAAAATTAGCACATAACTATCTGTTTTGATAATATATTTAATCAAAATAACTGTTTGTGTGTGTGTGTGTGTGTGTGTGTTTAGAAGCGTATTACAAATATAGCGTCTTATAAGAGAATTACGAAAAAGTTATCGTTATCAATATAACATAGAGAATAAATCATATTGTGAGTTATCAATATAATTTTAAAAAAATTGAATTTTACAATTTAACTTTTCTAGGGCATTAAGAACCAGACGCGGATATTACTGTGTAAGTTTGGAAAGAAATTATTTGTTTTTTTTTATATTAAATAGTTTTGTACAAGGCACAATTTTTACTTGGTGCGATACCAAATGCTCGAATAATCTCAAGTCTGAGAGTCATTTTTAATATCTCCTCATATCCCTCTAAAGAAGCATAAACTAAAAATGGCGTTATGATTAAATATACAAGGTGTCCGGTAAAATAATCACCCGACCTCTCTCGCAATTTTCCTAATCAGTATAACTCGCTCTACCTGCTCACGAGAGGTCAAGCGATTATTACCGGACATCATGTATATGTAGGCAAAATAAGACGTATCAAGGTGTGAGGTTTGAATAGCTCAATGATAATAGCAGTCGCGCCAAGCAAGCGAAAGACTCGGATTCGATTCCCGATTTAGCGTGATTCAGCGACTTCGTCCCGATATTTTTCTAGCCTATGCTTCTTTACTGGGATACGGAAAAATTAAAAATGAATCTCAGATTTGAGTTTATTTAAGTACTTGATATCGCACCAAATAAAATTTGTGCACAACAATTCAGTTTTAAGAAAAAATAAATTTTCTTGAAGCTTACGCAGTGTACTATCCGCGTCTGGCTCTTAATAATCCGAAGAATTTAAATTGTGTTTTTCACATGAGCTTCGTATACATTCTCTATCCTTGGTAAAACTTGAATTAATAGATAACACATTTTTATTGAATTAGAATTAACATACATTGTGTAATAAAAGAATATAAAATGTAAAATTTAAAAAAATTTTTTGTAACAGTTAACAACTATTTAAATAGATTGTGCATTTTTTTTAAATTGCTGTTAAATTTTTTAAATGTTTCCTCTTTTTCACAGGAATTGACAGTTTTGCATTTTTTTTTTTTTGCATTTACTTTTTCTCTATTTCTGTTTTCTGTTCTACTTGGTTTTAGCAAAGAAATGTTTTTGCAGATATCTGGAACAAAAATTGACATGATGTTCCTAAAATTGTCATTAAATGTTTTATTATATATTGTTGTAATGGCAATGGCTTTTCCTACGGATAAAAATACGATAATTAAATGGCCTAGTGCGATTAAATATCGTTCAAACTGTCTGATACCGCTTCATTATAACTTGAATATGACATTGGAATGGCCATGGCCAGGTTATGTAAGTGGCGAGTCCAATGCCACTATTTATATTAAATGTGCAATACAAAACATAACTTTACAAATATCAAAACATATGGCTGTAATGAAAGCAAACTTGGAGTCGGCTAACAGTGGAATAAGCTATACACTAAAAAAATTAGTTAACTATAAAGAGGATATTGTTCTTGGTTTCGTCGAGAAATACTTGCCTAAAAATAATTTAGAAAATGGAGTTTATACTCTGTACGTGAAATTTTTTAACTCAATAGATCAACATTCCAAAGAGTTTTTGCAAACTGGATACACAAACGAAAAAACATATGGAAAGTGAGTAAATATCAAGATAAAAATAAGAAATTTATATATATTTGTATATTAAAAACAAGATATTGATATATAATATATATTTGTATATATAGATAAAAAATATATATATATTATATAGATGCATTATATATATTTATATATTAAATTATATATATATATATATATATATATATATATATATATAAACATTATTCATTCATATTTTTGTTACAAATAATGTCTGTTTTGTGTATGTGTGTGTGTATGTGTAATAATATATAATAATAAGTTAATAATAAAATATATATAAATATTATATCTTTTTAATATTATTCATAAATCGCATTGCTACATTCAGCATTCCTTAATATTTATATACCAATAATCGCTGAAAATTGACAATTTGGCGTTATCTAAAGTATGTTGTTAAAATGTCGTAGGTGGTTCATGGGAACAGTAGTCCTCCAGCTGAGAGGAGCCCGACAATTATTTCCGTGTTGGGACAAGCCGGAATTAAGCACCACTTTTAACATTTCCGTAAAACATAAAATAAATTACAAAGTTTTATCGAATATGGCGATACAAGAATACGAACCTGTAGCTAATGACTGGATGTGTACACTGTTTCACACGACACCTCCAATGTCAATAAACGAAGTAGCAATTATAATGTATGATGTTGGTGATCTATATCAGGTTCCTAATTCGACGAAGATTGTAAACACATGGTGCAGATTGCACTCGATACCCCACATGAAATTAGCGCACTATGTAGCTGGAAATGTAACTATGTATTTAGAAATCTATTGGAAGATGTTTGAAAGAGCTCTAAAAGTGGATTATGTCGTTATTCCGAATTTAGTAGATAGAATTTGGCAGACTTATGGACTGGTTATTTACAAGTAATACATACATTCAAGAAATAATCATATTTATAATTTATTAAAATATATTATTTATGGCTTTTAAAATTAAAAAATTCAAAGATATGCATTTTTCTACGCTTATTATTAGAATTGGTTTAATTTAAGAGAGATTTATAACAACATTTATTCGGTCATTTTAATATTTAGAAAGAATTTCATAATTCGGAAATATATGCTCATATTGATGCTTAAATAACTTTGATAAGAATTTTAATAAATGACGATAACAGTTATATAATACTATAATAAAGTTATAGAATAAATTTACATTTATATCATATAATAGTCACATTCATACATTTAAATACTTTTTCGTTATTAATTAATCATTAATTGATTTAGCAACTTTATTGTGAACCTATGTTTATATTTAGGACATATGTTTATATTCTTATCATTGAATGCATTGTATGAGTATAATTTCTATATATTTTTTCTTGTATAATCAAAGAATATTTATTGCTAGAAAATTTATTCATCAAAATTTATTTTATCATATCGAAGATATGGAGGGCGGAGAATGTTGGAAAATAAAATGACCGAATTTATTTCATTATTGAGAAAAAGGAAAAAAGCATATATAAAGTTATATAAAAAATAATTACATATAATTTACATAATACATTGAATAAATTGTTACAAAAAACTAAATTTTAATCTATCAAAGTTTAACTAATCCATTCTTAATAAATTCTTTCTTTTTGACACACAATACATGAACTATCTTTCTCTAACATATGTACAACATATTTAATTTTTGCATAAGCAAACTATTAGCAAGCTTATAGCAAATAATTTCGACATAACCGCATTACTTACAAACAATTTTTAGTGAAGCAGATATTATCTACAATGAAGAATTACCTCCTGCTGCGTTTAAAACTGTATTAATGCGCTCAATAGCTCATGATATAACATATCAATGGATTGGTAATCTCTTCAATCCGTCATGTCGATCTCGCTGGTGGTTAAACGAAGGCTTCATTATGTTCCTCGAAACGTATATCATCGATAAGGTTGTTTTACATTTCTAATGCTAATTATGAGAAAATTTTTGTTAATGTGACAAGATGAAAATTCTGAAATTGTCTTACCATTCATTAAAAATAGAAAAAATGCCGATATAATATTATTTTTTCTCAATTTCTTACAATATCTTAACTATTTAAATAAAAAATTATACAGCAGATATAACAAGTATATTTAAATTCAAATAGAGAAATTCATACAACTCGACCAATACCAGCAAATAAATTAAACGGGCGAAGTTGGAAGAATATTTTTTAGGGAGAACCTATTCTCTTGGTTTGAGATTACAAGATTCCCTTACAAGAAAAATATAGGATCGAAAGGGTCTGAATAGCTTAGTTGGTTAAAGCAGTCGCCCGGCAAGCGAAAGACGCAGGTTCGATTCCTGCTTCAGCGACTTTTCGGACCTATATTTTTCTAGCCTATTTATTCACGGTATGGTTGGAGGACGATTAAGGGAATCTTGTAATCTCAAACCAAGAGATACGTTCTCCCTAAAAAATATTCTTCCAACTTCGCCCGTTTAATTTATTTGCTGGTATTGGTCGAGTTGTATGAATTTCTCTATTTGAATTTATTTGATTAGCGATAAAAAATTACCAATTAGTTAATATATTTAAATTATATTATAATTTACAAAAACTTGGCAAGTATATTTTTTGAATAATTATAATATTATTTATGTCAAATAGTTACACATTATTTGTAAATTTAAAAATATATATTATAATTTAAAATTATATGACATAAAATAGCAAATCTTTCTTTAGAAATAGCAAATAATTATATATAGATATATTAATGCAAAATTGTTAATGCAATCTTCTTTTTCGATTATATATTTATTCGATTACATGAATCTGTCTGTAGGTCTTTCCAGATTCCCGAATAATGGACTTGTTCGTAGTCCAGATTCAACATGAATCTCGTCATTTAAACACTTATTTTGCTAAAAATGATTTGATGGAATATACAAGCAATATACCTAAAATTAATTCACTCTCTTTCTTTTCTCAAATTATAGGTATGTATCTATGTATATTTAAATATATGTATGAATAAAATGTATATATATACATATATATATATATACATGTATATATATACATTATAAGTATATATATATATATATATATATATACTTCATAAATTGCTAAACATAAGTATCTAAGAACAGATTAAAAGTTTTAATTATACACTTATTTGCTTTTAATTTTATTTTATTATAAGAGAAAGAAACATTTTTTAAATTTAAAATTAGTTCTTATTTACTATTAGTTATGTTCAAGAATTTATAAACACAGTGGGTTAAATTTATTTAAAGAGTATATATAATTACACATATACTTTATATTTTTATTATAGGAGCCGTGGTATGGCGCATGCTAAGAAGTGTAATTCCCCCTCATGCATTTTGGCCGGTTATCAAAAAGTATTTAAACACAAGGTAAGTAATACCCATTTATTATAATAATTACATACACACACACTCACACACACACACACACACACACACACACACAGAAATATAAATACATAATAGAAGAAAAAACGTATCCGTACAAACACTTTTTTAAAATAGGTAAAGAAACATATGCTAAGTACATGAAAGTGTATCCAATGGTTATCCAAACATGCGTACGTAACAGACAAGAATTTGAAAAATAAGAAATAGGTATATACTGTTAAAAAGTTAACTGTTAATAAAAAGGTTAACAAATACATATAATTGATGCGTGAGATCAATTATAATAAAAATATATATACACAAATACTCAAATAAAATACAAAATCATATTTTTTGAATATAAATTAAATACTAAAAACATGATAATAAATGAATTAAGGTAATTAAATTAAGAAATAAAATTATAGTGGGAATAATATTTATTCACATTATGCAACACATTCACATTTTATGCAATTTATAGATATAAACTTGATTTTGTACAACTATCAAGCTTAAGCAATATACATCAAAGCAACACTTTTTTGTTCAACAATAAATTTTTTTGGTTTAAATTTTAAATAAATAATAAGACGCTAGAGAATTATTACATATGATGTGTTTTATACATATTTATGTACCTATTTATTATGACATTATTTAATGATTATAAAATATATGTAACGTATTATAATTAAAAAAGGGCACACATTTTTTATTATATTATAAATTAAATTTATTATAGGTTAGATTTGTATATATATAAGAGCTATATAAATATTTTATTATAATAAATTAATTATTATTGTAATATTGATGTAATTGTCTGTAATTTTAGTAGACACAGCTTTGTGCTTGGAGCTTTAAATGATTTAAGCTTAAGGTTGACATTGATCACCAAAAGTCAATGAATGAGTTTTAAGCAATGGTTGTATTTTAGAAAACTTATGACGTCACAAACATAATATATCAAGTATATCAAATGATATTTATTTTCGTTATTATTTACATGTGGCAACATTGTACATATTATTTGCAATATATAATAACGAAGAAATTTATACGAAGTCTATCCCACACTGCACGGTGCTTTCAACGTGCTTTCAATGTGATCTAAATGTGATATAAAATTATTTGGTTTTATATGTGTTTGTAACTTTTAATGCAAAACAAAGTTCACATGTAGACAAAAATAATTCTTCCACAAACACGTACAAAAAATTACAAACCCATCAACAATTTTTGTCTATGTTTGAACCTCGCTTTGCATCAAAAAATGCAAACACACGTATGGAATCTATATTATTATTATATAGCAGATATATAATTATACATCTCGTCATACTGAAAAAACTGGACAATGTGGACTACAGATTGTACGATGTATAAAAAGTATTAGAAAATTATTGCGTACTTTACGACATCATAATTCCACCGCAATTGACCTTCATGAGAGTCAGTCAACATTAAGATAAAAGTGAAAGTCATTCAAGCTGTATCCGTTAAAACAAATAATGATTTTATATTTCTTAAATCAATTATATATATATATATATACAGGGTGTCCCAGAATAATGGGGACTAATCTCGTGTGCAGATAGAGCGGACTGAACTGAGTCGAAAAGTCCTCTACCATTTTGCAATTTTCGCAATAGTTAATGAATTATTAATGATTAAAAATCGTCGTATTAGTCCGGCCTACCGCCAAATGCAAGCGCGCGGCGAGATGCGGCCGCCCAGCGATCGAGTTGCTAGGCGCGCGGGGAGTTGTTTATTACAGGCGGCGAGGTGCTACACACAGAAAAATATCATTCTATTGTTAAGAAAAATGATTATTCAATTTACTTTTCTTTTCTTAAGAAACAGTTATCTTTAACAAAAAATATTTTCTTGATAATAGTCTTAAAATAGACTCATCACAAATTTTAAAAAAACTCATTATCATGTACTCAAAAAAAGTAAATATTTTCTTTTGAAAAATATTATAAAATTGTATAGAAGAAAAGTCAGATTTGGTTAATTTGAATATTTTTGATTGAATTTAATATTCTTGATTGAAGTATTAAACTTATTAGGATTCAGAATACACATTTTGAATAAATTTGATGTTTATGATGAACTTATGATAGATTTGCGGATATATGAACTTATGAAATACTTGAAACAAGTAATATTACACAGAAAAATACATACTGTACTTAAATAAATATTACTTGTTTCAAGTATTTCATGAGTTCATATATCCGCAAATCTACCGTAAGTTCATCATAAGCATCAAATTTATTCAAAATGTGTATTCTGAATCTTAATAAGTTTAATACTTCAATCAAGAACATTAAATTCAATCAAAAATATTCAAATTAACCAAATCTGACTTTTCTTCTATACAATTTTATAATATATTTCAAAAGAAAATATTTACTTTTTTTGAGTACATGATAATGAGTTTTTCTAAAATTTGTGATGAGTCTATTTTAAGACTATTATCAAGAAAATATTTTTTGTTAAAGATAACTGTTTCTTAAGAGAAGAAAAGTAAACTGAATAATCATTTTTCTTAACAATAGAATGATATTTTTCTGTGTGTAGCACCTCGCCGTCTGTAATAAACAACTCCCCGCGCGCCTAGCAACCTTGATCGCTGGGCGGCCGCATCTCGCCGCGCGCTTGCATTTGGCGATAGGCCGGGCTAATACGGCGATTTTTAATCATTAATAATTCATTAACTATTGCGAAAATTGCAAAATGGTAAAGGACTTTCCGACTCAGTTCAGTCCGCTCTATCTGCACACGAGATTAGTCCCC
>OZ020546.1:10479536-10772036 GCA_963971435.1 Lasius platythorax
ATTCATATCTTGAACGGTACGATCGGAATGTAAAACAGATGATGGATATTTGGACTATACAAGAGTATTGTCCTGTGCTAAATGTGACACGAGATTATTCTAGCGGTCGCGTGATAATATCGAAAGAATTTCACGGCAAATTGGATCAGATACCATACTTTATACCTGTTACCTATACTAAGGAAACGGACATCGATTTTAACACAACTTTACCAAACATTAATAGTTCTTTAATGCAGTCGAATCCGAAGTTGGAAATCCAATTTAATGATAAAGATAAATGGATCATTGTCAACATACAACAAGCTGGTAAGTTTTAAATCATAATATTAGTATCCTTATCTCTTTATTTTACAAAAAATCTATCTTTATTACATATTTTTGTTCTTATACTTTTTTATAAGAATTGAAATTATATTCCACATATTATACAAATAACAATATTCTATTAAATATTCTGCAATATTGCCGTTCAATTTAAGATTAAACGTAAGTTACAAATAAATATTATTTTTCTAACTAAAATCAATTTATAAATTTATATAATTCTGTACGCCGCTTAATTTTTCAGAGCTTTAATCTTTAATTCGATTATCAGTGTGAAATAATTTTATAATCAATAATATATAAGAAAGCATGGTTTTTTCTATATATGTCCAATTTCTAATACAGTTTATATATGTTTAAAACATGAAAAAATAAAAATTATATATAATTTGAAATATTCTGATTACATACATTGAGAAAATTAATCTTGAAAATTTATTTGTTGAATAATAGGATACTATCGCGTCAACTATGATACCGAAAATTGGCGAAAAATTGCGGGTTATTTAAACTCCGAAAAATATACGAATATCCATGTTCTCAATCGAGCGCAAATCATCGATGATGCTTTCCATCTTGCGATAGAGAAAAAACTTAACGTCTCCATATTCTGGGAACTCGCGAGCTATTTATCGCGAGAGGAAGATTATGTAGCATGGTATCCTATGATCAAAGTTTTTGAATACATTTCGAATATCTTTGCATATACAAATACTCGAGATAGTCCTGCTATATATAAGGAATTCAAGGTACTGTCAGTTATAAAGTCTATCGATAAAATTATGTTTAAAATTAAATATTGGGTCAATGCATGTAAAGTAAGGATTTTATATCATAATTCTGACATAATTTCTTAAAAAGTAGAATAGTATGTAATTAAAGAAAAACTTAATTATATGCTAATTATATAGTAAACTTTTAAGTAACAAATTTTACTTGTAGAGCTGTTATCGTTACAATTACACTAGTTTACAGACAAAAATTATTTTAAACCAGACAAAGAGTTTCTTATAAATTTTTGGAAAACGATGCCGCAAACCAAAATTTACCAGCACTTCAGATTTCAAAAATAATTGAAGTTTAATGTGTAAAAAATGGCTTTTTTCAAACATTTCCTTTTGAGATTCTTTTGTAAAAAAGATAAAAGTTATCTGGTGTGGAAATTCTGATCAGATGTCATAAATGTATTGTTTATACCTTATAAAATGCATTTTTTTTTATTTCGATATCTTACTTTTTAGCCATACAAATTGTAAGTATATATATATATGACTTTATCACCATAGGCGGAAAATTTGCTATCTCAACAAAACTCTGTATTTAAATCCTTCATAACATGGCTAAAATATATCAAAATAAAAAAAAAATGTATTTTATAGGGGACGAACAATACATTCATGATTTCCGATCAAAATTTCAAAATAACGTTGACTTTTTTTACAAAAAAAATTAAAATTTTGCAAAAAAAAAAGGCCATTTTTTGCATATTAAACCTCAATTATTTTGGAAACCTGACGTGCTGATAAAAATTGTCTTGCGGCATCGTTTTCAGCATCCAAAAATTTATAGGAAACACCTTGTCTGGTTACAAATAATGAAAAAAAAAATATTTTTTTTTAAACTAGTGTTATTTTTGTTCGATAACATTAACGGCGTCTGTAACAAAATTATTAACTTCTTAACATTTTTTTAGTAACTCATAAAAACCAATTCTACAGTTATTTTTATTGTTATTTTTCGAATCTACTCAGCATATTTTTAATTCGAACAAACACATAAAAAGCATGGAATTCTTCTTAAAATCTCGATACAATTCAACGATTCTCTTTTTAAACAAGAAAATTTGACAACTTTTATTTTAAACCAGATCAATAATATAATCAGTAATATAAATTTTTGTTTTTATTTTGTTTTTCTTTTACTTTTGTTTTACTTCGAAACTTTTGCATCTTAGAAATAAATTTAAACTTATAACTTAATTTAATTCATAATTTAGAATATCAGAACAAAATTTTAAAGCATAAAGTTAAGAATGTAAAAAAAAACGAGCGATTCATTCATATATTACTAATCTGTGTGTTAAAAGAAAAAATTAAAAAAACTTCTTTTATTTATACTCAGAATTTTTTTATCTTACGATAAATTTTACTTTTTTTGCAATGTTCTTAAAAAATATATTCCCTGAAATTAAGAAATATAAAAATTCATAATTATAAAAATTAATACGTACTTTATCTCGATATCGAAATTATATCGCTTTTATTATATTCTCGTATAAGAAATATATTCAACAAATTTGTGTGTGTTTTATATATAAAACTTGACTTTAATAACGTTAAAAAGCGAAAATTGTAATGCGGTCTAACATACTTACTTTCCAAAATAGGTAACAAGTAACAGTAACTTGTTATTATTTTAAAATCTATAACGGAAAATGATAATGAATTACTTTTATAAACTAAGGAATTTTTAGGCTCTCTATTTGAAAATACACATTGAATTTCAACGGGCTAAATAAGAGCCGAACGCGGATGGTAAAGCGTTAATTTTCGATGAAAATTAATTTTTCATCGAAATAAATTCTTGTGCACAGGGCACAAATTTTCCTTGGTCCGATACCTTCCCGATTCAGCGACTTCGCCCCGATATTTTTCTCGCCTATAACTCTTTAGGGGGGTCAGAGGGGTTTACTTTAAATTAAAATCTCGAACATGAGATTTAATTTAATTCCTTGGTATCGGACCAAGGAAAATTTGTGCCCTGTGCACAACAATTTATTTCGATGAAAAATTAATTTTCATCGAAAATTAACGCTTTACCATTCGCGTTCGGCTCTTATTTAGCCCGTTGAAATTCAATGTGTACTTTTATAAAGTAATTTTTCCAATCCTGTCTTCTTTTCATTAAAAGTACAAGAAATCTCATTTCAGAAATTAGATTTGACTATGTTTTTAATCTTACATTTCAAAGACATTAAACACATTTCATACACATCTATTTATGATATATATTAATACTTTTTTAATACATTCACTCTATTAATATTACATTACTTTTCTATTAAAAAATTATATCTCAAATTATATTGTTACGTCCTCCGGACGATCTCCAGCGAATCTCTTAAAAGAAATTCCATCTCACACACTCACTCACACTCCCGGAACGCGCCCGGAATGAATATAGGCTCTTAGGGTGGTACTGAGATTTAATAGGTAAACCCAGTACAGAAGAATAATACAATATAAAATATAATATCCGGTTGTGCTCATTGGTCACGTATGCGTCCGCTCGATGCGTCGGCTAGACCAAATCTAAATGATGGCGCTGGAAAACATCCGAACGTCGGTTGTCTATAAACAACCCTCCTAGCGATGATGCTCAGGGGATAATAGTAAAGTGAAGGTGCACAGGGGATGCAAATCCAGGGACGTAACAATATTATAATATTATGAGATTGTTTTATGATGATGAGATTATAATTTATACCCAACTTTAGTGAATTAAACAAATTAAGTAAGCAATATAAATATACAAGTTTTTTTATTATAAAATATTTTTGTCAGATATCAAAAATTTGTACATATTTTACAAAAATTGACTTATAGTTTTAAGAAAATGTAATATGATACATAATATGTATCTCATTTTTAAACGCGGTTATTATATAATATCTTTGTACAAAATTGAAATATTTTATTCGTTATTTTCATATGTAATGACCTAATATTTAAAAAATAATGAATCACGTAAGAAATATACACTCTAAGAATGTACGTATTTAAACGATACAGGACAAACATATAATTATTAAAGAGATTAATTAATTCAGAGCATATTATAATCACATCCTAAAATGAAATAGTTTTAGTAAATAAGCTTGTATATTTTTTCGCTTATTATATATTATTTATATTTGTCTTTGTAAGTAATTTAATGACTGAATAAAAAAATATATTTTTAACTAAATTGTAGGAAGTATTACTGAAAATAGAAAGCCTGTTTAGACATATAAAATCACATATGTACGATCAAACGATATCCGTCAATGATTTTGAGAAATATTTGAAACAAGAACTAGCAAAATGGGGATGTATTATCCATAATTCCTTGTGCATAGAATTAGCCGAACATCAATTGCAATTGCATCTAGATAATCCTGAAAGATATAAGTAAGTTTTCTTTAATCATTACATTTCTATGTAGACATTTTTTAAATCTTGTGCAATCTTGTATATTTGATATATTACTCGAGAAAAAAAATCCATATATAATATACTTTCTGTCCGTATATACAGGAAAAATAAGAAAATAAATAATTGAAAAACAATTAGAATAATTTTTGCATTGTTTTTTTATAAATAATATAAATTATTTTTAAAATAAAATTTGAAGAAATGAGAGGAGAGATTGCCTATATATTATTATACGTAAAGTTATATATCTTTCTATATCGGCAATTTTTTTAGATTTCTTTAAATTTTACTTTTTTATAAAAAATGGAAAAATTATTTTTCTAATTATTTTGAGAGGGCTCCATTAGCCTACATTCCCGATTGCCAACTGCTTCGTTTGCGCACATATTTTTGCCGACAGCTCCATTTGCCGACATTCTCGATTGCCTACAGAGCGATTGCCTACAAGCATTATTGCACACATGAAATGCGCACATACACATTGCACACATGACATTATTGCGCACATACACATTGCACACATGACATTATTGCGCACATACGCATTGCACACTTGGCAATATTTCACACATAAAATAATAAAATCATATTACAACTTTGCACACACGACTTTATTGCACACATACGCATTGCACACATGACATCTTTGCGCACATACACATTGCACACATGACTTTATTGCGCACATACACATTGCACACATGACATTATTGCGCACATACAAATTGCACACATAACTTTATTGTGCACATACACATTGCACACATGCACATATTGCACACATAAAATAAGAAAATTATATGAGCACTTAGCTTACATGACTTTGCGCTCATACGCCTTGTACACATAATTAAAATCTTCGACTAAAATCGCAGATCGGACACAGTGTGGAAAGTTGCAAACCTATGTGTAATTATGCAATTATTGACCTTGTTACATACTGAAAGCACCTGTCGATATGGATAGACCTCGCAAACCCATGTGGAACTTTGTTTAATCGGATCTATGTCTGATCGGGAAATATCGTCGTGTCCGATTCGTAATGTGCGTAGATCGGACACTGTGCGGAAAGTTGCAAATCTATGTATAATTATGCAATCATTGACCTCGTTACATACTGAAAGCACCTGTCGATATGGGTAGACCTCGCAAACCCATGTGGAATTTTGTTCAATCGGATCTATGTCCGATCGGGAAATATCTTCGTGTCCAATTCGTAATATGCGCAATCGGGACTCACTCGCAGTCTTCAATTTTTATCGAAGATTTTAATTATCCTTACAATGCGTATGGGCGCAACAAAGTCATGTGTCAAAGTGCTAATATAATTTTCTTATTTTATGTGTGCAATGTGTATGTGCGCATTAAAATCATGTGCGCAATGTGTATGTGCGCAATGTGTATGTGCGCAATAGAGTCATGTGTGCAATGTGTATGTGCGCAAAGATGTCATGTGTGCAATGCGTATGTGCGCAATAATGTCATGTGTGCAATGTGTATGTGCGCAATAATGTCATGTGTGCAATGTGTATGTGCGCATTTCATGTGTGCAATAATGCTTGTAGGCAATCGCTCTGTAGGCAATCGAGAATGTCGGCAAACGAAGCTGTCGGCAAAAATTTGTGCGCAAACGAAGCAGTTGGCAATCGGGAATGTAGGCTAACGGGATCGCCCCATTATTTTTCCATTATTCTTTTCAGTATTGTTTCTGTATATACAGACAGAGATATATACAAACACTCATATTTTATATATAATTATATATAATTAAGGAAATTGGGCTCTCTTTATTTGAAAATACACATTGAAATTCAATGTGTAATTATATGTATATATATCTTATTTATTTGATTATATATAAACCTTTTTCCTGGATATTTATTAATAATAAGACTATATGCTAAATATCGATACGAGATATATAAAAACTAAAACATTTCTTTTTTGTATGTCATAGAATTTTGCCTGGATGGCAGAAATGGACATACTGTAATGGTTTAAAGACAGCAAACTATAGTGTATGGCGCGATAAATGGAACATCGTATCTAGTAAAAGCAAAGCGAAATCTGATTATAAAATGTTGGAATTCTTTAGTTGCTCTGAAGATCCTGAAATTATTATGAATTACCTGCAGTTTGTTTTACCAGCATTTGTTGAAAAGTCTTTGTTCGAGGATAATGAAAATAAACCATCAGCACAAGAAAAAGAGCGTTTGTATGCTAATATTTTTCTTTCTACTCTTACGAGACATGCTAAGAACACTACAATATTGGAAAAAATATTGAAGAATTATAAATATATAAAACACAGGTAAAAACAGTTTTTTCATAAAAATCTATTGCACATAATCATGAAGATTTATTATGTATGTGTTAATTATAAATCTATACATACTGTTTTGTTCTCGTAGTCGATTAATTATGAATGCAGCATTATGTGTGATGATTAATAATGCGTATAAATCGGATCAATTTCTCGAGGTAAATTTTGTAAATATCAAAAAGTTTTATACTTATTTATAAAGTTTTTATTGTGATATTTATTTTTCATCAAAATTTATCACGTATTTTATATTATATATAATGTACGTATTTTGCTCTTTCTCTTTTATATGTCTTATACATGTATCAATATAATTATGAAATGCTATTTGAAAAATTGTCGCTTTCGCTTTTTATGATGATTAATTACAAAATTACTGATTGATAAAATATAAAAATCAAAATAATAAATTTATTTTAGATATATGATTTCGCAACAACATATTGTATGCAACAATCACTTTCGAATATTACACACAAGTTAAGAACACGTACTCTTGAGCTCGTAAGTCAGTTGGAATTTCTTAATTTGTTCCAAGAGCCCAATACGTCTACTTGAATTGCTAGAGGTCCAACTACTACACGTACACTAACAATTACTATTGTAAGGCATCCTTTATTTATAAAACATCCGATGATATAGCATAAATATTTAGAATAACTTTTAGATATTTAAATAATATTTTATATACTTATTATGTATTTATATAAATTATTTATTATTTACATATTGTTTTCAATTTTATTTTCTTAATTGTTTTTAATTTTAATGCAAATGTATTTAACGTTAAATTGGCTCTTATGTTACTCAGTTTTAATATGTATATAAACATTAATTACATTTACGTTATGTTTATTATACACATATATATTGTACATACATATATATACATATATATACGTATATATAACATTATGTATATTGTTTATATAACTCTATATTAAATATTAAAACGCAGATGTGTTAAATTCAATATGAGATATTCAATTTAATATATATAAGATATAAACATTAATATTTTGATGGCCTATTATTAATATTTAATAAGTATATTTAATGTAATAATTATAATTAATATTAGCATTACTCTTTTTTATTAGCTTTTATAATAATTAGTATTTTATTAATAGTATATTTATAATATTATATATTAATTATTTTTAATTCCATTGTAAAATGACAAAAATTATAATAACAAGATTTAATGTAATAATAATTTTAATGCCAAAAATATATATTTTTGTATATTTATTTTGTATCTTCTAAAAAATTCCTTTATATCTTCTTAAATACGTATAATAATTTTGAATAATATTGATGCAAATTCTTCTTTTATATAATATATATATATATATAAACTTTTTCCATTTTAATAGTTTCTTTATTCCAAAAGACTGTTTCTTTTTAAACTAATTCTTTTGTGTTTTATTTTTTTTTTTTCACTACTCGTATTTGTTAAGGAATTTCTGCATTGCATGTACCATTAGAACAGAATGTTTTATTTAATTATAAATCAGAATGAGAATGTGGACTAAAGAAAAACTTCAAAATAAAAACAACATTTGTATTACGTTCAGTCTTAAGGAGATGGCTCAACGGGAGGGCATAACAAACATTTCCCGAAATCTGACGCTTTAAAGCATAGAACTTGGGTCGAAATTTGTCACATTAATTTGTCACATCCAAGAAACAGGTTAACGAATGGAAGGATATTTATATATATATATTTTGTGACAAAATTATGACTCGAAATGCTATAATGTTTATTTGAAATGACTAGAAAAATAATCCTTTTTTAAATATTTTTTCATGTTAAGGGATATGTGCCAGAAGTACCTATTTGTATATCCTTTCAAATTTAATTTCGTGCAGTTTAGTTTCGTAAAGGAATATATGGAAAATCAGATAAAAATAGAAAAATAAAACAAAAATCCGATAAGAATAGAAAAAAATTTGAAAAGATGTACTTGTTTTATACAAAATCTAGTAAATTGAGACAAAAAAAATATTTCTTTATAAAAATGAGAGAAAAATAAAGAATATATTTCCTCTTGCATAGAACATACAATTTTCAGATTGGATTGCTTGAATGCTTTTCAAGAAAAATCATTTTAAATGTAAAAGCCAAAGTATCTCTCGAGAATTATTCAACTTTGTATTAATTTCTATCGATCTAGTAAGATCGAATAAGACGCTTGTTATGTATAACCATAAGAAAATGTTTACATGACATACGTAGTACTTCATATGTATATTGTATTATCATATCGAAAACGTCGTCAGTTCTCGATGATCCTTCGAAGCGTTAAGATCACAATTCACCGATACAAATTCAACAAATAAGGTAAGTCAAATACAGGACATTAGATATTTCTTTTTAAATTATGCACATAAAAATATGTAAAGAACACGAGATTATGGC
Source organism: Lasius platythorax (assembly GCA_963971435.1). Classification (NCBI taxonomy): domain Eukaryota; kingdom Metazoa; phylum Arthropoda; class Insecta; order Hymenoptera; family Formicidae; genus Lasius; species Lasius platythorax. Next base: position 10,488,802 of record OZ020546.1, read on the forward strand.
ATTCTTACTTTCTAAAACATATTTTGTTCCATTTCTAAGAAAATATTAAAAAAGACGTTCTTTTTACTTCAACTATTATTTTTATTCTTTGCATACCACAGTTAACAAATTAAAAATTAAAAAAAATTGTGTATGCTTTGTTTGATACATTTTTTTCCTTAATGGATATCTAGAGTCAATGTCTTCTCTAACGTTATGTTTAATTAAATATGTAATAAATAAAAAAGAACAGACAGAATGGATGTTAATTTTTGTTCTTAGAAAATGTATATAAAATATAAATGCTAATGGAAAGTTTCTTTGTGTTATTTATTCGCGTTCAGTTTGATTTGCTCATGAAACGTATTTCGACAAAATTTGAAATAAGTTTAATTTCACAACGATTGCTTCTTTGTTATCCGTTTCTTCAGTGTATACATGACTTACAAGTGATATTATAAACCTGATGATAATAACATATTGGTAAATATACGTCAAACTACACGGATGAAGCCCGGTTATTAAAAGGAATTATTTTATATTTTTGTGCTTAAATCTATATATCATATATTTCGGAATTTAAGATTTTTGAAAGAAGCTTCATGCTGTATCTTTCAATCGAACTTGTTTTATATGATATTATAATATACACGACACAGAAATATATAACTGTATTTAATATAAGTATTAGAATATAAGAAGAAGAAACATTCATAATCTTGATAATTTTGAGAAATAAGCTTGTGAAAAAAAAATTGTTTTGATACTTCAATTTGAGGACACAAAAGTATACACGATTTAGCTTAAATGCTGGAACTGTAACTGACAACTTGAATATAAGTAGCACATCTCTAATTTATGTTCTGCATATATTTTATCTTTGAATTTCCAAGATAGACATGCATTTAATTGCTTCGTTTAAGAAAGATTACTTACGTTTAGCTTTTGTATAGTCACATAGACGCAGGCTATAATAATATTGAAATTTATTTGGATGAAATGAAAAAGATTTTATTTCTTATTTTATATTGTTCCTGACACAAGTAGCATTTCCCCTTCGTTTATGCTATAAAAAATTGAATTAATATAGAACACAGTTTTATTGAATTAAGATTAACATACTTTGTGTGATAAAAGTATATAAAATGCAATATATATAAAAATTCCTTCTAGAAATTATCAACTATTTAAATAGAATGTGTATCTTTCCTTAAATTGCTGTAATTTTTTTATGTGTTTTTCTTTTCTCACAGGAGTTTTGCATTTTTTTTTTTTGCATTTACTTTTTCTCTATTTCTGTGTTTTCTGTTCCACTTACTTTTAGCAAAGAAATGTTTTTGCAGATATCTGAAACGAAAACTGACATGATGTTCCTAAAATTGTCATTAAATGTTTTATTATACATCATTGTAATGACAATGGCTTTTTCTACCGATAAAAATGCAAAGATTAAGTGCTATAATGCGATTGATTACCGTTCGCCGAACAATCTGATAGCGCTTCATTATAATTTGCACATAACACTTCAGGAGTCAGGTTACGTGTCCAATAGCGAGTCCAATATCACTATTTATATTAATAGTGCAACACAAAACATAACTTTGCATCATTCAAAATATATGAATATAACAGAAGTAAAGTTGAGGTCGATTAACAGTGGAATAATCTATACACCAGCATATTCTGTTCTGTTTGAAAAGGAAATGATCTTTTTGGATTTTGAACTACAATTATTGTCTGAAAGTAACTTAGAATGTGGTGTTTATACTCTATATGTGAAATTTTCAAACACATATTTTAATCACTCGATGGACTCAAACGTAGGAAAACAGTGAGTAAATAATAATTAAAAATAAGCTATTATATATATACAAATACATATATAGTAAATGTGTATTATATATATTTATATATTAAAAATTTTGTAAACATTATTTATTACTATATTTTTTAAGGCATTTGTACTATCATCAAGAGTTATAATATGCACTTTTACTGTGCGATGTTTTATAATGAACTATATAGTTTTACATTGTCATGCAAAATTTCTCCATATCTGAATATGATTATACTTCTTTACATAAAATATATGAATATATCGGACAAAAAAAATAACTGCTTTAGTCGCAAGTTTTTGTACCGGAATGAACATTAAATCTAAAATATAGAATAAAAAATATATGTAAATATATGTAACATTTTGTTTAGTAAAAACAACATAAGTATAATAAAGAATGACAATTATTGCATATATTTTAAATGTACAGAATCTACACACATGCATACGCACGTTAGCTATGTGATTTTATAAAGCTTATATACAGGGCGTCTGGTAATGATCGTCCCATTTCTCGCGTGTGCAAGTAAAGCGGTTTAAATCGAGTAGGAAAGTCTTCTACCGTTTTGCGATCTTCGCAATAATTAATAAGAAATTAATTAAAAGAGATCGGCCAATCCGCGCTAGTACAAGCGCGCCACGAGAAAATTGAGCCCACAATATTGCGCGGTTGCAAGGCGCGCGACGAAGCGGTGAGAGAAGCACTTCACAATTAGTCTGTTTCTATCTATCACGCATTTGTACTCACGCGGATTGGTCGATCTTTTCTAATTAATTTCTCATCAAATATTGCAAAGATCGCAAATATCAGTAGAGAACTTTCCTACTCGGTTTAACCCGCTCTACACAGAAAAGGTGAAACGATTATTACCGGACACCCTGTATATGTGTACATTACATATATAAAATAATATCATTACGTATATTATACATATATGTAGTAGAAAAATAATAATGTCTGTTGTGTATGTGTGTGTGTATGTGTAATAATATATAATAATAAAATAATAATAAAATATATCAAATATCACATTTTTCAAACATCGCTTATAAATCGCATTGGTATATACATTTTGCAAACCTTAATATTTTTATACCAACAATTGCTGAAAATTTGTCGTTATCTGAAACATGTCATTAAAATGTAACAGGTTTAAAGATATGGCACTAACCCAGATGAGAGGTGCCCAATTATTTCCGTGTTGGGTCGAGCCGGAATTATGTGCCACTTTTAACATTTCCGTAGAACATCATAAAAGAAGCAAAATTTTATCGAATATGCCAATACAAGAACACAAACCTATAGATGGTGACACGATGCGCACACTGTTCCACATGACACCTGAAATGTCTACAAAAGACGTAGCAATTATGATGTATGATGTTGACAATCTGCATCAGGTTCTTAATTCGACAAAGACTGTGGTCAACACGTGGTGCAGACCGCACATGATACCCCACATGAAATTCGTGCAATATGTAGCTGGAAATGTAACTATGTTTTTAGAAACCTATTGGAAGATGTTGAAAATTCCGAAAGTGGATTATATCGCTATTCCGAATTTCGAAGACAAAATCTGGCAGACTTATGGACTGATTATTTACAAGTAATACATACATTCAGGAAATAATCATAATTATAATTCATTAAAATATAATATTATTTATGGCTTTTAAAATTAAAAAATTCAAAGATATGCATTTTTCTACGCTTATTATTAGAATTGGCTTAATTTAAGAGAGATTTATAACAACATTTATTCGGTCATTTTAATATTTAGAAGGAATTTCATAATTCGGAAATATATGCTTATATTGATGCTAAAATAATTTCGATAAGTGGATTTTAATAAATGACAATAACACGTATATAATAATTATATAATTAAATTATAGAATATAATTTACACTTATATCATTTAATAGTCCCATTCATACTTTTAAATATTTTTTCGTTATTAATTAATCATTAATTGATTTAGCAACGTTAATGTTTAGGACATATATATCCTTTATCGTTTATATCCTTATCATTGAACTCATTGTAAGAGTATGATTTCTATATACTTTTTCTTGTATAATCAAAGAAGATTTATTGCTAGAAGATTTATTTTATCATATCGAAGATATGGAGAGCGAGAATGTTGGTAAATAAAATGACCGAATTTATTTCATTATTGAGAAAAAGAGAGGAAAAGCATATAAAGTTATATAAAAAATAATTACATATAATTTACATAATACACATTAAATAGATTGTTACAGAAAACTAAATTTTAATTGTCTATCAAAGTTTAACTAATCCATTCTCATGCTTAATAAATTTTTTTTGGTTGACAATACATGAACTATCTTTCTTTAATATATATACAACATATTTAATTTTTACATAAGCAAACTATGCAAGCTTATAGCAAAAAATTTCGACATAACCGCATTTCTTACAAATAATTTTTAGTGAAGCAAATATTATCTACAATGAAGAATTACATCCTGCTGCGTTTAAAACTGTATTAATGCGCTCAATAGCTCATGATATAACATATCAAAGGTTTGGTAATCTCTTCAATCCGTCATGTCGACTTCACTGGTTAAACAAGGGCTTTATTATGTTCCTCGAAACGTATATCATCGATAAGGTTGTTTTACATTTCTAACGCTACTTATAAGAAAATTTTTGTTAATCTCGTGACAAGATGAAAAATTCTGAAATTGTCTTCCTATTCCTTAAAAATAGAAGAAATGTCGATATACAGAGTTATTCAAAATGATTCATCCGATTTTAAGTTTACTTATTGTTAGAGCACTTATAAGATGAGAAACAAAACTGAGACAGTTTTCTTTTGGATGATGTATCACTAATCACTATGCATTTGTAAACTTCAAAAATATAGTCATTTGAAATCGGATAAATCATTTTGAATAACCCTGTATTATTCTTTTTTCTCATTTTTTTTACAATATCTTAACTATTTAGAGAAAAAAATATATAGCAGATAATAAATATATATAAATATATTTAAATTCTCTTATTATAACTTAAAAAAACCTCGCAAGTATATTATTTGAATAATTATAATACCATTTTTTATCAAAGACGTAGGTTTAATCGACCAAACTGGCAATTTATTGATTCAAATGGATCACAACGTTTCGACCATGGGTTTTGGTCCTTATCAAGTGGAAGTATTTTAGTCTAGTCTTTCTTAGTATGTTTGACGGAGAGGTTGACATAATGCAATCTTGACATAGTGATTTCCTCATTTCTCGCAATTTAACAGCGAACTAAAATACTTTCACTTGATAAGGACCAAAACCAATGGTCGAAATAACGTTGTGATCCATTTGAATCAATAAGTTGCCAGTTTGGTCGATTAAACCTACGTCTTTGATTTTATCTACTGGCGACATTTAAAAATTTAACATTATCATTTTTTATGTCAAATAGTTACACATTACTAGTAAATTTAAAAATATAATTTTAAATTATATAACATAAAATAGCAGATCTTTCTTTAGAAATAGTAAATAATTGCACATATTAGGGCGAAATAGTTAATGCAATCTTCTTTTTTTGATTATACATATATTTATTCAATTACATCAATCTGTTTGTAGGCCTTCCCAAATTCCCAGATAATGGATTTGTTCGTAGTCCAGATTCAATACGAATCTCGTCATTTAAACACAAATTTTGCTACAAGTGATTTTATCGAATATACAAGCAATATATTTTTTCCTTTTCTTCAAATTAAAGGTATGTATATATGTATTGTATATATACGTGCATGTATATATATATACACATACATACATGTGTGTGTAATAATTTATAATATGATTAAATAATAGTTGTTAAATTGCTAAACATAAATATCTAAGAACAAACTAAAAGGTTTTAATTGTACATTTATTTGCTCTTAATTAAATTCTGATATAAGAGAAAAAAATTGTTTAATTTTAAAATTAGTCCCTCTTTACTACTATTAGCTATGTTCAGGAATTTATGAACACCGTGAATTAAATTTATTTAAAGTATATATAATTACACATACTTTATATTTTTATTATAGGAGCCGCTGTATGGCGCATGCTAGAAAGTATACTTCCCCATAATGCATTGTGGACGGGTCTCAACACGTATTTAAACCTGCAGTAAGTGATACCTATATTATAATATAATAATTAAATATCATTATAAATACACACATACACACACACACAGAAAAGTAAATACATAATACGAGCAAAAATATATCTCTAAAAACACTTTTCTAAAAAATATAAAATATCATATTCGCTAAGTACATGAAAGTGTATCCAATGATGATTATCCAAACCTGCGTATGTAACAGACAAAAATTTGAAAAATAAGAAATTGGTATATACTGTTAAAAAGTTAACTGTTAACAAGAAAGTTGACAAAACCAGATAATATCAATTATAATAAAAAATGCATTTACACAAATACTCAAATAAAATGCACACTCATATATTGCTCTTTTCTAAATTGTATAACAAATTTAATACTAAAATATGAAAATAAAAGAATTAAAGCAATTAAATTAAGGAATAAAATTATAGCGGGCACAATATTTATTCACATTATTTTATGCAATTTATTGAAGTAAATTTGATTTTGTAAACAAATTAAGTTAAAGCAATAAAATATATAGCGAAGCAATATTTTGTTCAACAATAAATTTTTTGTTTTACAATTTAAATAAATAATAAGACGCTAGAGAATCATTACATAAGATACGTTACATAACATATATTTATGCACTTATTCATTATGTCATTAATTTAATGATTATAACATAAACTATATGCAACACATTATAATAAAAAAGGGGCTCATATTTTTTATTATAATATGAATTAAATTTTTATTGTAGGTTAAATTAATATTTAGTTATATTAAAATTAATTATTATTGTAATATTGATGTAATTGTTTGTTTTAATAGACACAGCATGAATGATTTATAAGCTTAACGTTTACATTGATCACCATGAAAGTCAATGAATGAGTTTTAAGCGGCAGTTGTATCCTAAAAAACTGATGACGTCACAAACATAATATATCAAATATTATATCAAATAATATTTATTTTTGATATTGTTTACATCTGGTAACATACATATTATTTTGCAATAATATATCAACGAAGAAATTTATACGAGGTCCATCCTAGTGCTTTTAATGTGATCTAAATGTGATATAGAATTATGTGGTTTAATATGAATTTGTAACTTTTAATTCAAAACGAGGTTCACATGTAGACAAAAATAATTCTTCAACATACACAAAAAATTACAAACCCATCAGTAACTTTTGTCTATGTTTCAACCTCGCTTTGCATCAAAAGGTGCAAACATATAGAATTATAAATTATTATTATATAGTAGATATATAATTATAGACTTCGTCATGCTGAAATTGGACAATGTGGACCACGCATTGTACGATGTATAAAAAGTATTAGAAAATTATTTCGTAATTTACGACATCATAATTCTTCAAGAACACATGACCGCCGCTTACAACCAATTGACCTTTGTGAATGTAAAGATCAACGTTAAGATGAAAGTAAAAGTTATGCAAACTGTGTTGAAATAAATAATTATAATTTCATATTTCTTAATGCGAATCAATTATATTTATAGACATTGAATTTTAACGGGCTAAATAAGAACCAAACGCGGATGGTGGTGCGCTAGTTTCGATGAAAAATTAATTTTTATAGAAACTATAACGCACCACCATCCGCGTTTGGCTCTTATTCAGCCCGTTAAAATTCAATGTATATTTCAAATAGAGAGCCTAAATTCTTTAGTTATATATTTATAGAGTTTATTGCAAATATGTTAAATTTCACAGATTTACTTCCGCTAATTTGGAAAATCCTGATGATCTATGGAACATTATGCAGACTTTCATAGATGATGTTAATCTCAAATGGTATGATCTGAACGTAAAACAGACGATGGATATTTGGACTATACAAGAGTATTGTCCTGTGCTAAATGTGACACGAGATTATTCTAGCGGTCGCGTGATAATATCGAAAGAATTTCACGACAAATTGGATCAGATACCATACTTTATACCTGTTACCTATACTAAGGAAACGGACCTCGGTTTTAACATAACTTTACCAAATATTAATAGTTATTTAATGCAGTCGAATCCGAAGTTGGAAATCCAATTTAATGATAAAGATAAATGGATCATTGTCAACATACAACAAGCTGGTAAGTTTTAAATCATAATATTAGTATCCTTATCTCTTTATTTTACAAAAAATCTATCTTTATTACATATTTTTGTTCTTATACTTTTTTATAAGAATTGAAATTATACTCCACATATTATACAAATAACAATATTCTATTAAATATTCTGCAATATTGCCGTTCAATTTAAGATTAAACGTAAGTTACAAATAAATATTATTTTTCTAACTAAAATCAATTTATAAATTTATATAATTTTGTACGCCGCTTAATTTTTCAGAGCTTTAATCTTTAATTCGATTATCAGTGTAAAATAATTTTATAATCAATAATATATAAGAAATTTGCATTCTTTACTATATATGTCTAATTTCTACTACAGTTTATACATGTTTAAAACATGAATAAATAAAAAATATATATAATTTGAAATATTTTTTTATTAGATACATTGAGAAAAATAATCTTAAAAATTTGTTGAATAATAGGATACTATCGCGTCAACTATGATATCGAGAATTGGCGAAAAATTGCGGATTATTTAAACTCCGAAAAATATACGAATATCCATGTTCTCAATCGAGCGCAAATCATCGATGATGCTTTCCATCTTGCGATAGAGAAAAAACTTAACGTCTCCATATTCTGGGAACTCGCGAGCTATTTATCGCGAGAGGAAGATTATATAGCATGGTATCCTATGATCAAAGTTTTTGAATACATTTCGAATATCTTTGCATTTACAAATACTCGAGATAATCTTCCCAAGGTACTCAAGGTACTGTCAATTATAAAGTCTATCGATAAAATTATGTTTAAAATTAGATATTTGGTCAATGCATGTAAAGTAACGATTTTATATCATAATTCTGACATAATTTCTTAAAAAGCAAAATATCATGTAGTTAAATAAAAACTTAATTATATGCTAATTATATAGTAAACTTTTAAGTAACGCATTCTACTTGTAGAGCTGTTATCGTTACAATTACACTAGTTTACAGCCAAAAATTATTTTAAACCAGACAAATAGTTTCTTATATATTTTTGAAATTACTGAAAACGATGCCGCAAACCAAAATTCATCAGCACGTCAGATTTCAAAAATAATTGAAGTTTAATATGTAAAAAATGGCTTTTTTCGAACATTTCATTTTGAGATTCTTTTGTAAAAAAGGTAAAAGTTATCTGATGTGGAAATTCTGATCAGATGTCATAAATGTATTGTTTATCCCTTATAGAATGCATTTTTTTTTTCTTTCGATATCTTACTTTTTAACCATACAAATTGTAAGTATATATATATGACTTTATCACCATAGGCGGAAAATTTGCTATCTCAACAAAACTCTGTATTTAAATTCTTCATAACATGGCTAAAATATATCAAAATATAAAAAAAATGTATTTTATAGGGGACGAACAATACATTCATGATTTCCGATCAAAATTTCAAAATGACGTTGACTTTTTTTACAAAAAAAATTAAAATATTGCAAAAAAGGCCATTTTTTGCATATTAAACCTCAATTATTTTGGAAACCTGACGTGCTGATAAAAATTGTCTTGCGGCATCGTTTTCAGCATCCAAAAATTTATAGGAAACACCTCGTCTGGTTACAAATGAAAAAAAAAATATTTTTTTTTAAACTAGTGTTATTTTTGTTCGATAACATTAACGGCGTCTGTAACAAAATTACTAACTTCTTAACATTTTTTTAGTAACGCATAAAAACAAATTCTACAGTTATTTTTATTTTTTCGAATTTATTCAGCATATTTTTAATTCGAACAAACACATAAAAAGCATGGAATTCTTCTTAAAATCTCGATACAATTCAACGATTCTCTTTTTAAACAATAAAATTTGACGACTTTTATTTTAAACCAGATCAATAATATAATCAGTAATATAAATTTTTGTTTTTATTTTGTTTTTTTTTTTTTTTTTTTTTTTACTTTTGTTTTACTTCGAAACTTTTGCATCTTAGAAATAAATTTAAATTTATAACTTAATTTAATTCATAACTTAGAATATCAGAACAAAATTTTAAATTTGCATAAATTTAAGAATGTAAAAAAAAAAAACGAGCGATTCATTCATATATTACTAATCTGTGTGTTAAAAGAAAAAACTAAAAAAACTTCTTTTATTTATACTCGGAATTTTTTTATCTTACGATAAATTTTACTTTTTTTGCAATGTTCTTATACAATATATTCCCTGAAACTAAGAAATATAAAAATTCATAATTATAAAAATTAATACGTACTTTATATCAATATCGAAATTATATCGCTTTGATTATATTCTCGTATAAGAAAGATATTCAAAAAATTTATGTGTGTTTTATATATAAAACTTGACTTTAATAGCGTTAAAAAGCGAAAATTGTAACGATGCGGTCTAACATACTTACTTTTCAAAATAGGTAACAAGTAACAATAACTTGTTATTATTTTTAAATCTATAACGGAAAATGATAATGAATTATTTTTATAAAGTAATTTTTCCAATCCTGTCTTTTTTTAAAAGTACAAGAAATCTCATTTCAGAAATTACCTATGTTTTTAATCTCACATTTCAAAGACATTAAACACATTTCACACACATACTGCTATTTATGACATATATCAATATCACTCTATTAGTTATTACATTACTTTTCTATTAAAAATTATATCTCAAATTTATATTATAATATTATGAGATTGTTTTATGATGATGAAATTATAATTTATACCCAACTTTAGTGAATTAAACAAATTAAGTAAGCAATAAATACACAAGTTTTTTTATTATAAAATATTTTTGTCAGATATCAAAAATTTGTACATATTTTGCAAAAATTGAGTTATAGTTTTAAAAGAATGTAATATGATACATAGTATGTATCTCATTTTCAAACGCGGTTATTATATAATATCTTTGTACAAAATTGAAATATTTCATTCGTTATTTTCGTATGTAATGACCTAATATTTAAAAAATAATGAGTTACGTAAAAAAATATATACTCTAAGAATTTATGAATTTAGACGATACGGGACAAACATAATTATTAAAGAGATTAATTAATTCAGAGCATATTATAATCACTTCATGAAATGAAATAGTTTTAGTAAGTAAGATTGTATATTTTTTGCATATATATTATTTATTTTTGTTTTGTAAGTAATCTAATGACTGAATGGAAATATATAATTTTAACCAAATTGTAGGAAGTATTACTGAAAATAGAAAGCCTGTTTGAACATATAAAAATACGTATGTACGATCAATTACAAATAGCACTCACCTCTAATCTTGAGAAATATTTAAAACAAGAACTGGCAAAATGGGGATGTATCATCGGTAATTTATTTTGCATGGATCTAGCTCGTAATCAATTAATATTGCATACAAAGCATCCTACTATATATAAGTAAGTTGTCTCTAATTATTATATTTCTGTGTAGACATCTTGTATATTTCATATATTTCTCGAGAAAAGAAGTCCATATATAATCAAATATAAATTTATGTATATAATTATATGTATATAAAATATGTCCACATATATGTTTGTTTTTTCTTGTATACTTTCTGTCTATATACGTATATACAGGAAAAACAAGAAAATAAAGAATTGAAAAACAATTAGAATAATTTTTGCCTTATTTTTTTAGATAAAATAAAATTTGAAGAAATGAGAGGAGAGATTGCCTATATGTAATTATACATAAAGTTATATATCTTTCTATATCGGCAATTTTTTCAGATTTCTTTAAATTTTACTTTTTTATAAAAAATACAAAAATTATTTTTCTAATTATTTTTCCATTATTCTTTTCAGTATTGTTTCTGTATATAGAGACAGAGATATATACAAACACTCATATTTTATATACATATAATTATATATAACTAAGGAATTTAGGCTCTTTATTTGAAAGTACACATTGAAATTCAATGTGTAATTATATACATATATATTTTTATTTGATTATATATAAACCTTTTTCCTGGATATTTATTAATAAAGAGACTATATGCTAAATATCGATACGAGATATATAAAAAATTAAAAGATTTCTTTTTTGTATGTCGTAGAATTTTGCCTGGGTCGCAGAAATCGATATACTGTAATGGTTTAAAGACAGCGGACTATAATACATGGCGCGATGTATGGTACAATACATCTCGTATATACAAAGAAAATGATTATAAAATGTTGAAATTCTTTAGTTGTTCTGAAGATCCTGAAATTATCTATAATTACCTAAAGTTTTTTATACCGACATTTGAAACGAGTGAATATATTTATATTTCTACTCTTGCGAGACATGCTAAGAATACTACAATGCTTACAAAATTACTGAATAATTTTGAACATATACAACACCGGTAATGACATCTTTTTATAAATATATATTGCTCATAATTATGTATTATTATGTACGTATTAATTATAAATCTACATACTGTTTTGTTCTCGTAGTCATATCAGTATGAATGCAATATTAAGTGTGATTATTAATAACGCGTATTCTCAGGAACAACTTTTCCAGGTAAATTTTTTAAATCTCAAAAAGTTTTATACTTATTTATAAAGTTTTTATTGTGATATTTATTTTTTATCAAAATTTATCATATATTTTATATTATATATGTACATATTTTTCTCTTCCCTTTTATATGTCTTATACATGTATCGATATAATTATGCTATTTGAAAAATTGTCGCATTCGCTTTTTATGATGATTAATTACGAAATTACTGATTGATAAAATATAAAAATCAAAATAATAAATTTATTTTAGATACGTCAATTCGCAAAAAAAAATATGCAACAATCACTTTCGAATATTGAACACAAGTTAAGAACACGTTCTCTTGAGCTCCAAAATCAGATGGATTTTCTTCAAAATTTGTTCCAAGAGCCCAATACGTCTACTTGAATTGCTAGAGGTCCAACTACTACACGTACACTAACAATTACTACTGTAAGGCATCCTTTATTTATAAAACATCCGATGATATAGCATAAATATTTAGAATAACTTTTAGATATTTAAATAATATTTTATATATTTATTATGTATTTATATAAATTATTTATTATTTAATTATTGTTTTCAATTATTTTCTTGATTGTTTTTAATTTTATTGCAAATGTATTTAACGTTAAATTGGCTCTTATGTTACTCAGTTTTAATATGTATATAAACATTAATTACATTTACGTTATGTTTTAATATATATATATATAAACATTAATTACATTTACATTATGTTTATTATATACATATATATTATACATACATATGTATACATATATATACGTATATATAATATTATGTATATTGTTTATATAACTCTATATTAAATATTAAAACGCAGATGTGTTAAATTAAATATGAGATATTCAATTTAAAATATATATAAGATATAAACATTATTTTGTGATGACCTATTATTAATATTTAATAAATTTAATGTAATAATTATAATTAATATTAGCATTACTCTTTTATATTAGCTTTTATAATAATTAGTATTTTATTAATAGTATATTTATAATATTATATATTAATTATTTTTTTAATTTCATTGTAAAATAACAAAAATTATAATAACAAGATTTAATGTAATAATAATTTTAATGCTAAAAATATGTATTTTTGTATATTTATTTCTCGTATCTTCTAAAAAATTCTTTTATGTTTTTTTAAATATATAATATTGTTAAATAATATTGCCGCACAAATTTCTCTTTTATATATATAAACTATAACTATCTCTATTTTATAAATTTCTTTACTCTAAAAAACTGTTTTTTTTTAAACTAATTCTTTCGCGTTTTAATTTTTTCCCACTACTCGTATTTGTTAAAAGGCATTCCCGTTTCCGTATGTATAATTAAATAATATGATTAAACAAAAAAATTGAAGTTCACTATTTTTTACATTAATAAAACATTTCTCGCATTAATGTTGAAACTTTATCTCTAATTTCTCGTCCAAGAATACATGTTCTAATCTTTTTTCTCATTTTAGAACATTTACTTTTTATTTGAATTATTCTCTAATTAATTGATCTTTAATAACAAATTCAACAGTCCCCTTTTTTTAAGAGCATTGAAATGTTCATTTTAAACTTTCGCTTTCAAAATCCTTTTTGTGTTTTAGGTTACACTTTGATATTCGTATACTGGACTACATGAGACTGCTAATCGTGCACAATTTAAACCGCTTTAATTAATACTAGAGAGCCTCAGGGCCAATTTCACCAAGTCCGGTTAGATGAACCGATGGTTAAAATTAGCAGGATGGTTAACTGAAATGGACATGAATACTTGGTTTTCCTGAACCTCTATTTTCTCTTTGTTTATTGGCCACTCTACTAATTTTAACCGTCGGTTCATTTAACCGGACTTGGTGAAATTGGCCCTCAGAGGAAAAGAGTGGCAAACTCGATCAGAGTCGTAAGAAATTAACCAATCGCAGTCTATATTTCTTCGACCGCAAGGAGAATAATAGACTGTGATTGATCAATTTCTTACGACTCTTAAGGCCGTGGCACATAAAAAAACGTAGGTAGTAAGACTTAAGCAATAAGCGAATCGACCAATCACAGTCGAGACGTAAGGCCAGTACCGTAAGCAGTAGCAAATCAAACACGTTGATTCTCTTACTGCTTACGTCTTACTGCTTAAGTTTTTTTATGTGCCACGGCCTTTAAGACTTAAGGAGTAAGCGAATCGACCAATCACAGTCGAGACGTAAGGCCATAACCGTAAAGGTCGTTCTACATTACCTGCAGTCATAAGAGTTGTAAAGAAATTGACGAATCACAGTCTATTATTCTTTGATTTCTTGCATACACAAGACGCGTCAATACGTTAGGGTGCATCCCGATGTAGAAAGAAATAGCGGAACGGAACTGTAACGGAAAGGAAACTAGGTGGAAGGGTGGAAGACTGACCAATCAGAATGATTCCGTTTCAATTCCGTTCCGCTATTTTTTTCTTCATCGGGATGCACTCTTTGATGCGTATCATGCGCACGCACGCGTGAAAAGACCAATAGATTTGTTCATTTATTTTAAATGCGTTTTCATATTTATAATAAGCTAACACGCACGGTCTTACATAGGGTGCTTTCCATTTAGTGACACAAGTTGACACAACCTGACTCCTAGTATCATTTCTGCTTTCCATTACATTTGTGTCGCTTTTTGTCGATGACACAAGTCGACTTCGAGTGACTCTGCTTAGATGGTGAGTCAAGCGTGATCAAGCGTGGCTTTCCATTTATCGTATTGAGGTTACTAACTTGAGTTCACTTGAGTTAACGTAAGTCGACACAAGTGCATGTAAATGGAAAGCACCCATACAGGTCAGGGCACTCCTATACTGGCTTATCAGGCGTGACCAAAGCCGCCATATTGGTTACATTTCGGCACACGTGATTCCAACGAGTGCCCTGACCTGAGGTGCGTTTTCGTTGCTGCTATCAGGCTACAAGCGGTTGGCTCGTGTTTAAAGACATGACGTCACAAATAGTAACCAAAAATAAAAACGTTTCGATCAGGCAGCGCGCAAACGCGTTAGCGCGGTAGCGGTTTGGTGTTTCATATGCCAGACCATGACGGACCTAAATGTAAGGTTATCTGTGTTATTTTGTGTGATGGAAGTGATTGATGACGATTTATCACATATTATTAATATTTGTCAGTTACAACACACAAGTAGGGTTGCCCTTTCCTTTCTGAAGGATAGAGTAACTCATTTTAAAATAGGAATAATTGCTAACGAAGAATGGGTGACCCGTTACATTGATCAAGATTTTCATAAACAGTTTAGGTAAATCAGCTTTGTTACTGCTACATTTATTCATCATGCTGTCGGTGTTATTTTCTTTTGACATTCATTGACTTATTAGGTTAAGTGGATTCTTTGTCTAAATTTGTCTTTTTTGGTTGTACAGGATGATGAAGAGCACATATTGGGTCTTGGTCGACACAGTCCGACCTTACTACCCTGTCAAGTGCCAAAGAGGTGATGCACCTTTGGTAACAGTTGAGAAAGCTGTTCTGATGACATTATGTTATCTGGGGAAGCATGTGCCCTTGTCTGATATAGGCGATCGATTCGCTGTGGCTCAAAGTACAGTTTTCAAGGAAGCCAGAACTATCATTCATATATTGTGTGATCTTAAAGATACATTTATTGTTTGGCCCAAAAAGAGCGAGTGTGTGGTGCTGAGTAGGCAATTTGAGGCACGTGCAGGATTTCCTGGTGAGTACTCTGTATGTCTTGGCTATGTCACTAAAACTTTTTTCAGACAATGCGAATGAAGCTTTGTCATGTCTTAGGGTCATTCTACAGTAGGTTGCAAATACCCTCGTTACCAGTTGACAATTGCGGATTGACCAGTCAGCTGACAAGTTGCTTTTTCTGATTGGTCAATCCGCAATTGTCAACTGGCAACAAAGGCATTTGCAACTTATTGTGGAATGACCCTTATTGTCCTTTGCCATCTTTCCAGGTGTCATAGGAGCCATCGATGGTTGCCACATTGAAGTCATACCTCCAGCAAACCAGCAGTCTAGCTACGCAGATCGCAAGTGCAACTACTCTATTACACTTCAAGGTGAGATTTTATGCTCAAGCAAGACAGTATATTTTTGCCATTAATATCATAACTCTCGTGGTAATATCAGCTTTTCATTTTGTAGGAATTTCCACTGCAAAAACAATATTTACAAATATATCTATTGGAACACCTGGTTCTCGTAATGATGCCCGGGTTCTGAAGTACTCCAGCGTTTACCGGACGATAATGCGAGATGGAGTGGAATCCATGTTCTTTAATGACAATTATCATTTGATAGGTGATAAGGCCTACCCTAACAGGATGTGGTGCATGGCACCTTTCAAGTAAGTTGGAGCAACCTTTTTGCATTCAAATATGTGCTGTTTTATCATGTGAACAGCATTTCAATGCACTTCAATCCTTTCCTTGAACAGGGATTTTGGGAATCTTACTCCAAGACAGAGAACGTACAACTATCATCACAGTTCAACCCGCATTGTAATAGAGCACACGTTTGGTCTTATGAAGGGTAGATGGAAGCGTTTAATGAAAGTCAACACAGAGATTGCCAAAGTCAGTGACATTGTACTGGCCATCTGTGTTTTGCACAATTTTTGTTACCTACACAACGATGAGGTGATTCAGAAAATGATTCGAGATAAAAGGCACATGCCTAACCAACATGTTCCCAACAATTATGCAGACGAAGCCAGCAAAATGCAAGGAGCAGAGAAGCGCAACAGAATTGTATGCTTGTTCTGATAGAAAAGTTTACTTCTAAGTCTTTCATTGTGATAAATGAGAACTATTGTAAGTATTTGGAATAAAGCGATTCAACAATTACTGTCTGACATTTATTTCTCATTTACATCTCATGAAGTACATATTTGCAAAAAAAAAATGTTTCTTTGGCAAAACTACACAAAACAATGGATACAGAAAATTTGTAAAAAAATAACATTGTCATACATATTCTATAACAAAGATAGAATATACTCAAAATAAAATTTTACTCAGATGGAAATGCTGAGTGCAAAACACAACACAATAAAAACTTATATTTTGGAGCACAGTTATTGAAGGATAGAATCTATAGCGTTTTCGAATAAAGCAGATCGATTAATAACGTAATTAACCAATCACAGTCATTTATTCTTCAGAGAAATGGTTGTGATTGGTCGATGACATCATTAATCGCTTTCGGATCGATCAAACCTTTATTCGAAAACGCTATAAGAAGCTACCAATATTAGCTTGAACAAAACCAAAAGATATATATTGGCACTAAAGGATATATGTATATGACACAAATCTGGGCTTTCTGCAATTCCTCACATACTGTGAAATGACTAATTGTAAGACACTTTGGCAATAACAGCTAAGTACATAAAATATCAGACTAGAATCTTTCTGTAATATCCCTTAACTCACAGTAACTAATAGTATAAATATAATAACTTAACTTAAAGTAAAATAATGTAATACTTTAGCCCTTCAGTAATATACATAAAGTACATGAAATTTGAAGTAGTCATGTTTAAATGGAATGATAACACAAATACTAACAATAAGTAACCCTCTGTATGCACATAAATCATATATAGAGAGACATCCCAAGTAGCAAAAAAATATTAGAAAAAATGTTTGAAACTCATTTTCAAAGATTTTAAAAACGTTAAAATAATTGGTTAAGTTCCTTTTTATTAATTAAAAAACGTTTATTTTAATGTTAATATAATATAAATACTTATTTAATGTTAATTAAATATTTATTTTATTAATATTTTATTAATAAAATATTAATAATATTAATAATACATATTAATAAAATATGTAAAATGAATTTCAAACATTTATTCTAATATTTTTTTGCTACTTAGGATATTCTCATAAAAAGATAACATAAAACAAAAAGGTAACAATTATTTATCACATATGGAACAAATCACACATTTAATGCTTGTGTTAATTAATGTGTGACACAAGCATATGTAAATTATAAGAAGAAAAAGATACCCGTGTTAGCTGCCTACTTGTAAATCACAATACCTTTTAATTAGGAGTTTTATTTGAGCTTGTGCTTGAACTCAATATCTTGGTAATGATACTAAGGAAAGCTTTTTTAGTATCATTGGAATCTTGCATCAGTTTCATGAAACTTTCATTTTGCTTGCGGTGTTCCTCAGCCTCATTTTTCAGAAAATCCAGGATGCAGCTGTTGTCAACCCTAGGTTTCTTTGGTTTAGTGGATGACTTCACATGATTGAACGGGCTTCCATTGAAGTTGTCTTCATCTGATGATGCATTTTCAGACTCAGGATTACGAGCCCTTACATTAGCAGCTGTTATGGCTAATTGTCTTGAAGAATTTGTAGTCGAATTCATGGCTGGTTGCTCTTTGGAGGTAGTGGGTGTAGATGACGCCTCTCTAGACAGAGGCAATGAATCAAGCAAACATACTGGTTTTGCTTTGTGTTTCCCTTTAATGATATCAAATACCTCATCATAAAATGCTGGTTTCTTCCCTTTTCCATTACCTGAACTGCCAGCACCAGCATTCTGTAAAAAGTTCATCACAGCACTTTCAAGGTTGCGCCACTTCTGTGAGCAAACAGATCCTCCATCTCTTATTCCAAAATTGTATTTTTCTTTTAGTTCTGCACCAATTTTCTCCCAAATCTTCTTCTTCACGGTTTTCTTGTCATTCAGTACCATCTGAATGTCCTTACGTCTAACAATTTCAATTAGGTCATGTGTGGCTGCAATATCTAGTGATGGTTTATTATTTTTGACCCAAATCTCCTCGTTGCTTCTGTCGAAGGTCTCATTCGACAGAGGTGAGATGGCACATATTTCAGAGCTTTCACTAGAGATCTCTGCAGCATTGGAGTCTTCTGTTATTATACTATAAACCTCACAGGAATTAGCACACTTAAACTTTTGAATTAAGTGATCATCTAGGGGATAAGAGATAAATGATCCACCTGAAAAAAGAAAAATAGAAACAGGTCACAAAGATGCATTAAATAGAGAGATTCAAGTAGTATCAGTAGCTCATTCCGAAAAGCCCACGGGTCTTTACCCGTGATTAAAACGTCAAACTAAAATAAAATTGGACCTATTATATAGCAGAATTAGCCCTCAGCTATCATTCCATTTCGAAACATTGACTAAAATGACACAAAGACTTAGGTAGGCTTCACGAAAGATACATTTGATTAACTAACATAACCCTTACAGAACTCATAATGTATACTTACTTGAAGCATGATGGAAGAACATTTGGCCATCAACAGAATGCACGCTACCATCAGCGCGCACCATGAGGTAGTGTTCGTTCAAAGTGAGCACTGTGTTGTTCATCTTTGCTTTCCGACAATTTGCCTATGCCTACAAACATTCGCTATTCGCGCCAAACAACCTACCACAACCGCGCTATCATCGTCGGGACCGTGGCAGCGCAGTAGCAGCTACCACGGCCAACGTGGTTGCATCGATGACGTCACAATCAGAAACGAAAACGATCGTGTTTGCCTCTGGTCGCTCGTGGTAGCTAAACGAAAACGCACCTCTGTATGTAAGACCGTGCTAACACGATATGCGGTGCGTTTGACCATCGACATATAGAATGGACTGAGTGTTGCGATAGACAAACGCGCGCTCGCTATAGAAAGAGAGGTACTACATGGGAGTACTATTTTGTTTCTCTTCTTGCAGAACCGTCAAATCAAGTTATTGCGAGAATTCTGGAGGGGGAACAAAATCACCAATGAGATGCTAGCAAAAGAGACAAACATAGTACTCCCATGTAGTATCTCTCTTTCTATAGCGAGCGCGCGTTTGTCTATCGCAACACTCAGTCCATTCTATATGTCGATGGATTTGACATACGGGCTAGTACTTTACTAAAAATGTATGGTGCATTTCTAGTAATTTACTTTGGCATTTAAATTATGGGAGCTTTTCAATAAAAAACACAAGCAGACACAATGTTACGCAATTGGCTATTGAATAGAGAATTTTTAAATTCCCGACAATTTTTCTATTTGATAGCCAATCGCGTGACATTGGCCGCGTTCAGCAGACTCAACAGTTGAGCAACATTACTAGATTTTCCGTTGACATTCAACGCTAATTTGCTGGATCTGAAAGTAAGAACCAATCACGTTCGATTGCTACCTAGCGGTTTTGTCTGCTGAACACGGCCATTGTGTTTATACATTGAGCTCTAAACATATTGGGGCTTGATTCTTGAATTCATTCGCAAGAAAAACGTATGTGCAAATTCTGCTCTTACAGAAAAGTTGCAAATTGATTGGCTATTGCATGGCTTTTAGCCAATCAACTTGTGGATTTTTCGTAAGAATGGAATTTGCACATACTTCGATTTTTCCGCACGAATTGAGTGAAACTCATCTAATGGAACGCATTTCCATCAGCGATTCACTGAAAAAACGTGAGGAGATCGATCCATTTCTGAAGCGAATGGTGACGGGCGATGAAAAATAGATCGTCTACAACAATGTCGAGCGCAAAAGTGGGGGCAGCGCGGCGAACCGCCACAAACCACTTCAAAAGCAGGGCTTCACCTGAGCAAAGTCATGCTCTCAATTTGGTGGGATTGGAAGGGTATTGTGTTCTACGAGTTACTTCCGAAGAACAGAACGATGAATTCGGATGTGTACTGTTGCCAGCTGGACAAATTGAAGTCGCAGCGATTCATGAGAAGCGTCCAGATTTGGTGAATCGCAAGGGCGTCGTCTTCCATCACACCGCTAGACCGCACACATCTTTGCAAACGCGGCAAAAATTATTGGACCTGGGCTGGGATGTCTTACCGCATTCTCAATATTCACCAGACCTTGCCCCTTCAGATTACCGCCTGTTTCGCTCCCTTCAGAATTCTTTGAATGGACTTGAGCGCTTCGTTTCCGAGAAAGCCATCAAACGGTACTTGGAACAGTTTTTTGCCGAGAAAGACAGAAAGTTCTTTGAGCGAGGAATTATGAAGCTGCCTGAAAGATGGCAAAAGATAGTAGATGAAAACGGCCAATATATTGTTGAATAAAGTTATTGCCTTGTATGAAAAAATCGTCTTTCATTTACACGTAAAAAAACCGCACGAAATTATTAGCCAGCCTAATATTAAATAAAATTTCCGATAATTTTATTAGATTTTTTCATGACAACTTCTTAATCGAAATCATTATTTATAGTTAACGAATCTTTAAAAAAAAACAAACATAAATTATATATATTTTTAGCAATTTTTTGTGATAATTACAATAATATTATATAATAGATTACACACTTAAAACTACATTGATTGTAAATATCTGTAATATTACATAGAACGTAGAAAAGCAAAAATTATTTTTTATGTAAAATTAATGAAGCATTGATATAATTATATACATTTTAACATATATTTAGAGTTAAAAAATACTATTATAAAAATTAATTACATTCAAAAATTCCATTAAGGCTCTTGCATACTCGATTGCCAAGTCCACAGATTCGTGCGACAGTGTCACACTTGGCAAAATTGTGAACTATAAGGCGTGGAAAATGATACTCCAACAAGCTAAATTATTCTTGCGACGTACAGTGTACACAAACATCTAAGTGTAGTATAATTTCAATTAAAAGAAAAATAATAATAATTTCTGCGCTTTAATTATCGCGCTTGGCTCCTGACGCCGTTTTTTTCCTTCTTATTAAAAGATCTTCGTAATCGTATTGTCGAAGATTGTCAAATAATATGAAACAGTGAAAGAAATTTTGTATATATTTGACAATCTATGAGATAACGCTGCGCGCTGTGAAGAATGTATTTTTATTCAAGGAAGGCACTTTGAACATTTCTTCTAATACAAATTTTGAAGCTTTAATTCGGAAATAAAAAATTTACGGACCTATTTTTATATAACATTATTTTATCACTATAATACACATATAAATTCACTGATAAAATTTGGTTCCTAATTTTAGGGATAATGTATGTGTATCATAAGTTAACTACTGAGCTTAAAAACCTTGACTTTTAATCTTTCGAAATAGAATATATAATATGAAATAGATTATTCAGTCAATTCAAATTAACATGTTGCACGTGGCAGGAACTCCGCATTATATTCCTACTCACGTAGTCAAAGTTTATCGGATACAATATGAATTTTGAATATTTAAGTAGTTCAAAATAGATATGATGACACAAGAGGAGAATATTTTAATGCTGCAACGCACTTCTATTGTGTTGGAAAGAAATATATTTAAATTGTATTTCTTGATTAAACTATAATATGTAAGATTACTATTCATTTTTTTTTGTAATGCATCAAGAAATTATATAAAAAGTACATATCTTTTCATATTATAAAATGTATATGAATTATAAAAAGTACATATCTTTTCATATTTAAATTTTTGTCAAAAAAATATACTGGGTGTCCCAGACTTACCGTATCACTCGTTAATGACAGATTCCTGAGGTTATTTGGAGACGATTTTTCCTCAACGAAAATGTCGAGGCACCAATAATTTTCGAGTTATAAGTGATTGAAAATGAAGGGCTTTTTGCAAACTAAGCTTTATGGAATTAAAATATTAACAAAACTACATTCTTCAGTTAATTTCAGGTCGAGTTTAATTTAATAGAATTTTAATTTAAGGTTTAGTTACAAAGATATATGATGGCAAAAATTGGGAGCTTGCAAAAAATTTAATGGTTAGAAATTTTATGGTTAGATTGCTTTTTTGATATTTTTACCAAACACTCTTTAGCAATAAATACATTACTTTCACCCATAAATCTGAAAAACAGTGTACAACAGTGTATAAACATTCAGCCGCTATTCAACAATATGATCTACTAAGGTAGATGCGATAAGTCGCGTATTAAATCGTCCATATCATTGCTAAAACTTACATTATCGCATTATATGAGATTGAAAGGGATTATGGTTTGCATAAGATATTTCGAGAAAGTTTTGTTGAAATCTACATCTAATAAATTAAACAAAACTTTTTCTTTGAACAAAATATATATAATATTTCAGGTAACTCAAAACAGAATGAAAGTACATTACATCAAAGATAATCACTTGACGATTTAAAAAACAAGAAAATGTCAGCTGCGATTAATGAAGAAACGGTATAATTGCCCAGGATTCAAATATAAAAATAATGCTATATGCCACAAAATTGGCACAATATACAGTTTGATAGACAGAGCGATGCTTCTATCTCACCCACAATATCATGAAAAAAACATAACATTGGTCATCAACACACTCATGGATAACGGTTATTCCCTAGATTTTATCTTTAAATATACCCATGTCAGGATTAAAAAACTGATAGCCACAAAATTAAAATTCAATCATGGAGCTGTGGTAAACAGAGATGAAAAAGAAAAAAGCAACAGATTCATAGCGGTTCCTTACATAAAAAATCTATTGGAATTTGTTTGCAACTCATTTCGAGGAACAGAATTTGCTGCGGGTTACAAATGTTTCAACCGCCTAAACAAATTCATTAAGGTACACAAGGACATTACACCCACAGAATGTAATAATAATGTTATTTATAAAATCCATTGTAAAGATTGTACCGCATCTTACGTAGGTCAGACCAAGCGACAATTAAAGACAAGAATACATGAGCACAAGATAAACATAAGACAACATACATCAAACCAATCGGTAGTATCCCAACATATCACTGATTATAAACATAACATGGACTGGGATAATGTAAAAATCTTAGACCATGAAACTAATTATTACAAAAGGTTAATTGCTGAAACTATTCATATAAAACAACAAAAAAAAACAGTCTTAATGCTATGGATGACACGGAATATCTAGATAGATCTTATTTTCCGTTACTTGAATCCATCGGCAATACAAAAACATAACTTTCAATAATTGTTTTTGAACCTTGGTCTCACCTACTGAAAGATATATAAAGCGCGGTTCTACACATATACCTCTCTGTCCGTATCGAACGTCAGCAATAACAATGTTATCAAATTTTTATATACTTGACAAATTTTATCATACATATAACTCTAAATCATACTGTTACAGTTTTATTAAGTGACTTTAACTATTACATTTAAATTCTTTGACAATTAACAAAGGTGAGATAAACTATTAATGTGAAAAGTGCAACAGTACACTAAACTGGTTCATTCACGCAATATTTTTATAGTTTGACAAGCTACTAAACGATGATACCGACACAGACAACACACCATCACCCACTTAAACCACATAGGGTGAGTCAGTATAGAAACAACACAACACACACAATGTCGACACACAAGATTTGCGCAAAAAATACCCAGCGTTCCACATTCATTTACATTTAAATATTTAATTTACCATCATTGTAAAATTCACTCATTAGATTACGGCTGAAGAGACACAAGTAAGTGTCGAAACGTTCCGTTCCAAAGATTTATGTATATTTTTTATTAACGAAATAAAGTTATTCTAATTGTAACAACCTTATTTGCTCGTTCAGGCCTATTTTATATTTACAATTTAGTTTTAAAACACGAGCTTATCTATCATTAATTTGTATAAAAATAATTATATACAGTTAAAATATGTAATAAAAATTAATATTTTTTATAAATATAATTCAAAATCAATACAAATAATAAAGTTTATGCCACAGAAATACTATAACCGTAAAATTATTAATAAGTAAATAATTGTGTTTATATATTTATTAATATTTTATTATTATTTCTGTTCTAAGAAATATTAATAACAGTCACACACAACTCTTCGTAATAAAATATGCGAATACATTAATTTATATGTTATTTTATAAATTATTTTATTTCTATTTTTTTATATCATAAATTTTATTTTCTTTTTCTAGTGTATATAAAGTTATATTACCTCACCTTGTGTGCGATATGCTCAGGATTTATAAAAAATATGATACTTTTAAAAAATGTACAACTACAAAGAG
This sequence comes from Lasius platythorax, assembly GCA_963971435.1. Taxonomy (NCBI): domain Eukaryota; kingdom Metazoa; phylum Arthropoda; class Insecta; order Hymenoptera; family Formicidae; genus Lasius; species Lasius platythorax. The sequence continues at coordinate 10,514,426 of OZ020546.1, forward strand.
CATTAAATAGAATAAAATTTGTAATTTTTAAAATATTATTTAAGTAATAATTTAATCCCTAAAAACTTACTTTTTAAAAAAAAGTAAAAAAAGGCGCCAAGTACACGCGCCAGTTAAGAAAAACTGTTATATTTATTTACAAAATAGTGTTATTTTAACCTACAAAAATAATGATATCAAAGAAAATTGCGTTAATTGAAAATATAAACTTTTAAAAATATTAATTAAAAAATAATATTAAATTAAATAAAAAATTAATAGAAAAGTTAAAAATTAGAAATTAATACAAAAAATTAAAAATTTTTACAAAAATTAAAAATTTTTACAAAAATTAAAAATTAATACAAAAAAAATAAAAATTTTTTAATACGATGGGGAGATCTTTGTTACCATTAACATGCGTGATTGTTTGTTTGATGTACGTTCGCAAGCAACTATTTTGCACAAGAAGTTATAAATCACAATAACGATATATATGCCATTGTGTAAGGAAAATATCCATATCATATAAATCACGTACGCGTACTCGTTTTGAGTATTATAAGAATAAAAAAATCATAATTACTATAATTCAAAAATCGAATAATGAGTGTGTATGTATCTATGTATGTGAAAAATAATTAACAGATTTTTTATTTTTCTTTAATATCATTAATTTATCATCATGTAGGAACAACATTAAGTGGTACGCAGCTTCATTAAACGTACAAAAAATGATACTGTTCTTATTGCAAAGAAGTACCAAGGTTTTCAATCTGAATATTGCTGGAATGTTTGTGGGATCATTGGAAGGTGCAGCTACGGTAAGAGATACGTGTATCAAAATTTATATCTCAAAAATATAAAATATGTTTAACAAATAAAACGAATAAACATGTAACAATTACTAAAACGAGAAAATGTGTATCTCAATATAGTTGTTGAGTACCGCAATATCATACTTCACCGTTCTTTACTCTACGCGGACTTAATACAAGATGTGTCAATTATTTACTCGAATAACAATAATATATAAATAGCTAGTTACACATATGATCTTAATTATTATCTTAATTATTATCTACAAAGCAGCTTCGTTAACCGATAAATAAAAAAACTGTAATAGATGTGTAATTATTAAGGAAATATGACGGCATGTAAAACAATCGTGTTTAGTAAAATGTAAAAACGTGTATCCTTTACCCGTAACAAATTAATAGCACATATTCCTTTTATAAAAGATGGAGCAACTGTCATTTTTCTAAAGGATCAAACGTAACTTATGAGCACACGCACTAGACTGAGACACGTTAAAATGCATTATTGTTAACTAAGGAGCGCAATGATGACTTCGCCAACATATAATACTCTTTCTATAGAAGTAATTTTCTCTCAGAAATATAAACATCCACCAATATTATTGTGTATGTATGTGCAATGCTGCATATATGGAAGAAAATTATGTGTACAAAACGTTTGTGTGTACGCAAATGTGTATTTATAAGATGTTAGGTATTTTTGAAACAATTATTTGTGAGTAATAATACCACTCGTTCCATATTTAATTAAGAATATCGGCAAACGATTGACTATTTGGCAAACATGCGCGCCCGATTGATGCACTATCGTTATCTCTACACACAATGCCCGATACTATCCTTACACAAAAACTTATACTATTTATATTGCAAAAAAAGCAGCAGAATTCTCAAATTAAATGCCGGCAGATTGTTTTTTACCATCTTTAGAATGTTTCACCAATCTTTGATTTCTCAATTCGTTAAACGGATCGAGAACCTTCTCAATAACTATACTCGTTCCATGAATGCACGCACAAGACTGACGTACGTGAGATTGTAGCACTTGAAAAACTCGACGGCGCTTGCGCAAACTTCGATCAATATATTGTCTCATGACAATTGACCTGAAAACCTGTTGAATTTCTTTCAGCGTCGAATCGATTGCTTAAACATGTTTTCCGCGACAAATTTGTCTGGATCTTACGATGATATTTTTTATGATCAAGTGTTATGTCAAATTTTATGATCAAGTGTTATGTCAAATTAGACAACTTATGTTAAGGCAAATCGTTCTCCATTTCGAGCAATATTTTATGTTCATATTTTATATCTAATCATTAACAAACCAAGTAATATACATACCTATATTAGAATTATATATATACGTTTTATTATATCATTATAAATTACAAAGTGGCTAAATATTTTAAACTTATACTTTGCTAATCAAATAAAGGAATAATTTTTTAATGCAATTTCGTCGAAAAAATTTATCGATTGCAGCTCACACAGCACTTATAATTGCTGAATGCACTCCTGACTTAATCATTAAGGTATTCTCTATGACACTACTTTCTACACATATGATTCATTTCAGGATGTTTTATTTTAAGGCTCATCACGTGAGTGAAACTTTCACACTGTGACAGTTTAACAAATAAAAATTCCTCATAAATTAATTTATATACACACCATATCATGCAAGATGCCATAAATGTTATTTAAAAAAATGACAAATATTGATTATAGAATTTTTAAACTATTTTTCCCGTAATCCTCGTCAAATTTACTTTCAGAAACGACCTTTTAAATAGGGGGCCACAGTTATCGTAATCGTGCCGAGAATATAAAATATCAAGAATTTAAGAATTCAAACAAATAGTACACAGTAAAATAACTTTCAGTGAAAAATAACATGTTTTGCGGATACTAATTTAAACATACTGATATGTTGATATTAAGCACAACATAAACGAGTGTTTCTTAGGAGTGTCTGCAATAGAATGAAACAGATGCAGGACCGTAAAGCGATTGCGACTGCGCAACTTTTGTATAAAAAAGTTCTCTCATGTGTATTCCTTTCTGTGAGAAAATACCTTCTGTTTACTTGCTTTTAATGTGAAATCGATCGTTTATTCATGAACTTCCACCTAAGAAAATTTCTTAAATTATGTAATTGCCATCCAGTTGCCAGCCATACACCCAGATGTAATTTTCCATCCAATTTTAAGTAGTTACTATACATTATTCAATTTTCCATTTATCGAATTAGGAAGATTACTGTAAAATTTACACCATGAGAAAGAAGTCATGCATGAAGCGATCAATGAATCGAAAAAAGGGGGATAAATGAATTTTAGACTATTACTTTTCCGTCAAACTTGTGTCGACAGTCACGGAAAGATGATCTGTCTCGAGACCCAACATTTTAAAATCAATCGAATTCTGTTGCTTCTCATTGGTTTGTGGCCTTATCAGCGATCGCCCCTAATTGAACTTCAATTAATTTTACTTTTTGGTACTCTGACAACTTTTATCGTATTTCAGGTACGTCCGCCTTTCAACTATAATTTATTACGAAATCGCGCGTATTATATACTGACGTATAAAAATCAATGCATTATTTTAATTTTGTTGTACTATTTAAATATCATTATGTTTCATAATAAATGTTTTTAGTAATAATTATTATTTTATAATTATATAAAATTATTAATTACGTACTTCATTTGCTAAATTATTGTACGTAGAAGATTAACGGAAAATTAAAAATTTATAGACTGATAATCGAATAATCAATATCTATATATATGTCTGTCTGTCTGTCTGTCTGTCTGACCGCGAACTACTTCCACATTTATGGACCGATTTTCTCGAAATTGGTACCAAAATTTCGCAAATTTTTTGGAGATGGCGACGTCGTGGTCTTTTTTAGTTTTACACCTCCACCCACGCACCCACTCACGCAATTACGCATTTATGGACCGATTTTTTCGAAATTGGTACCAAAATCTTGCGAATTTTTCGGGGATGGCGAAGATGGTGGTTTTTTAAGTTTTAAAACCCCACCCATCCACCCACCCACTCACCCATGCATCCACCCACGCACTCGCACATTTATGGACCGATTTTCTCGAAATTGGTATCAACATTTTGCAAATTTTTCGGGGATGGCTACTATCTAGTTTTTTTTTTAATTTTACACCTCCACCCACCCACCCACGCACCTACCCACGTAATCACGCATTTATGGACCGATTTTCTCTAAATTGGTACCAAAATTTTGCAAATTTTTCGCGGATGGCTATTATGTGTTTTTTTTTAACTTTGGCAATCCAAACCACCCACCCACGCACTCACACATTTATGGACCGATTTTGTCGAAATTGGTACCAAAATTTTGCAAATTTTTCGGGGATGGCTATTATTTTTTTTGTCGGTGATGTCTTTTGAGGGATGGCAACGATGGATTTTTTTTTTCTAATTTTTTGGGCCTTTAAACGATGGGTTTAATTTTTTTTGTTTCCTTATAGAGGAAAAGTTTTGTCTTCGTGAAAAAATTTTTTCAAAATTTTTCATGCCAATGTGTTCAGAATATTCTAAAACGTAGAAAAATTACATTTTTAAAAAATATTGCTTCCTTATAGAGGAGGCTTTTTTATTGTAAGAAAATTTTTTTCGGTTTTTTACGCCAATGTGTTCAGAATATTATAAAACGTCGAAAAATCAAATTTTTAAAAAATGTTTGTATGTGTGTATGTATGCCATCCGTTGAGGATGGTCCAAAAGAAGGACCAAAACGTTTGATTTAATACGATTTAATACATAAATAATAATTTAAAATAAGTTTGCTGCGCTTCAATGTCTATACTTGGAATGCTTGAGTTGACTCTCTATTAATTCTCTATTTGATTGTAATCTCATAAATCTATCATATAAGTTGCTGGTTTCAAATATTATATGTCAAATTGAACGAATTGGAAGGTCTATCGAATGAATTAGACAGATTTAATGAAGTGGAATTGAACGAAATGGAAGGTCGATGGAATGATTTAAAAAGATTTAATGAAATGGAAGATATTAAAAATTGTAAGTAAAAATATTAATTAATTAATTGCATAGTTTTTATTATATTTTATTATATTTTATGTGTGTATAATTTTTGACAGTATTAATAGTTAAAAAGATTATTTATGATTATAGTAATTATAATTAAAAAATTTCAGTGCTGGAAGATGGTTGTGACGAAATATTATTAAATGCAGCATTACAGTTTGAAAGAATGCGAGGGAGAGAGAGAGGGAGAGAGAGAGGGAGAGAGAGAGGGAGGGAGAGAGGGAGAGAGAGAGGGAGAGAGAGAGTATATAAGTACCGTTGTCTGTCTGTCTGTCTGTCTGTCTGACCGCGAACTACTTCCACATTTATGGAACGATTCTCTCGAAATTGGTACCAAAATTTTGCAAATTTTTCGGAGATGGCGACGTCGTAGTCTTTTTTAGTTTTACACCCCCACCCACGCACCCACCCACGCAATCACGCATTTATTGACCGATTTTCTCGAAATTGGTATCAAAATTTTGCAAATTTTTCGAGGATGGAGACGATGGTGGTTTTTTAAGATTTACACCCCCACCCACTTACCCACCCACGCACCCACCCACGCAATCACACATTTATGGACCGATTTTCTCTAAATTGGTACCAAAATCTTGCAAATTTTTCAGGGATGGCAACGATGGTGGTTTTTTTAAGTTTTACAATTCCACCCACGGACCCACCCACGCACTCACACATTTATGGACCGATTTTCTGGAAATTGGTACCAAAATTTTGCAAATTTTTCGGGGATGGCTACTATGTGGTTTTTTAAGTTTTACACCTCCACCCACCCACTCACCCACGCCCTCACACACGCACGCACACACACGCACGCATACGAACACGCACACACACATACACAAGTTTTCAGAAATCACCTTTTGGTTCTGGCGTTCTTGAGTGAGAGCATTTATTTATTAATCGTTGTCAAATTTAAAAAATCCCCCTTATGGGTAATAACATTTTATATTTCTTGACGTGTCATTTCATAAATGACTATAAATAAGTTGCTGATTTCACATCTTAGCCAGAACCAGAAGGTGACTTCTGCAAAATTGTGTATGTGTGTGTGCGTGCGTGTGCGTATGCGTACGTGTGTGGGTGCGTGTGTGGGTGCGTGGGTGAGTGGGTGGGTGGAGGTGTAAAACTTAAAAAAACTACATAGTAGCCATCCCTGAAAAATTTGCAAAATTTTGGTACCAATTTCGAGAAAATCGGTCCATAAATGTATAAGTGCGTGGGTGGGTGCGTGGGTGGGTGGGTGGGGTTGTAAAACTTAAAAAAACCACATAGTAGTCATCCCCGAAAAATTTGCAAAATTTTAGTACCAATTTCGAGAAAATCAGTCCATAAATGTTTGAGTGCGTGGGTGGGTGCGTGAGTGGGTAGGTGGGGTTGTAAAACTTAAAAAAACCACATAGTAGCCACCCCCGGAAAATTTGCGAAATTTTGGTACCTGTTTCGAGAAAATCGGTCCACAAATGTGGAAGGAGTTCGCGGTCAGACAGACAGACAGACAGACAGACAGACAGACAGACGGTACTTATATATATAGATGAGCCAAACCACCAATTATCAGGGAAGATTCTCGCACCAAATTTTCAATTGTTCTGTAATTTTTGTACCTTATTTTATATCATAATAGATGGAGAAACCAAAAAACTTTAAGCCTTTATACCTAATAGTACGCGAGAAAACCAGGATTGAAAATTTCAAGATTTAGGAAACACTAATTTTTGCACTTGCGTTTTATCCCTCCTAACGATTGGAAAAAAAAATTCAAAAATGTATTTTTTATGTAAAAAAGGTCATATTTTCCAAAAAAAAATGGTTACGTTAGTGTAGAAACACTTTTAACCCTTTAAAATTCGTTTTTTCCTGAAAACTTCATGTTTTTCAAGTACGAGATTTTTTTAGATTTTTTTCATATTTTTTTTGATAACTTGAGAACTTTTTACAAAAAAATATTCCAATTTGAAAGTGGGATGGCCAGAGGATCACGGGAAAATTAATAATGATTACAGAGAGAAGAATAATTATTTGAATATTTTTCTATTTTCACCTTCTACACTACTACTATAACGTTTATAAACGTTTGTAAACGTTATAGTAGTAGTGTAGAAGGTGAAAACAGAAAAATATTCAAATAATTATTCTTCTCATCATTATTAATTTTCCCGTGATCCTCTGGCCATCCCATTTTTAAATTGGAGTATTTTTTTGTAAAAAGTTCTTGTTTTCAAAAAAAATATGAAAAAATCTAAAAAAAAGATTTTTTGTAAAAAGTTCTCAAGTTTTCAAAAAAAAATATGAAAGAAATCTAAAAAAATATTTTTTTCATATTTTTTTTGAAAACGAGAACTTTTTACAAAAATACTCCAATTTAAAAATGGGATGGCCAGAGGATCACGGGAAAATTAATAATGATGAGAAGAATAATTATTTGAATATTTTTCTATTTTCATCTTCTACACTACTACTATAACGTTTACAAACGTTTATAAACGTTATAGTAGTAGTAATTATTTGAATATTTTTCTATTTTTATCTTCTACACTACTACTATAACGTTTACAAACGTTTATAAACGTTATAGTAGTAGTGTAGAAGGTGAAAATAGAAAAATATTCAAATAATTATTCTTCTCTCCGTAATCATTATTAATTTTCCCGTGATCCTCTGGCCATCCCACTTTCAAATTGGAATATTTTTTTGTAAAAAGTTCTCGTTTTCAAAAAAAAATATGAAAATCTAAAAAAATCTCGCACTTGAAAAACAAAGTTTTCAGGAAAAAACGAATTTTAAAGAGTTAAAAGTGTTTCTACACTAACGTAACCATTTTTTTTTTGGAAAATTTGACCTTTCTTACATAAAAAATACATTTTTGAATTGTTTTTCCAATCGTTAGGAGGGATAAAACGCAAGTGCAAAAATTAGTGTTTTCTAAATCTTGAAATTTTCAATCCCGGTTTTCTCGCGTACTATTAGGTATAGGGGCTTAAAGTTTTTTGGTTTCTCCGTCTATTATGATATAAAATAAGGTACAAAAATTGCAGGACAATTGAAAATTTGGTGCGAGAATCTTCCCTGATAATTGGTGGTTTGGCTCATATATAAGAAAGCTTTGAGGTCCGCGCTTCGCGCGGGCCGAAAAGCTAGTGTACAAATAAATAATGTAGCATTTACAATCTGATTAATAAAATTATTACTTGCAGTTAACAACATTTGTAACATCAAAATGTACTCTGGACCTTATCTATAAAGTTTTATCCTCTGCATTCTTATTCATTTGTTTTGAAATCAAATACAATTCGTTTTGGATTAACGCTGATATTGTAAGAGTGTGAATTATTAAGTATCACTGATAAATGTATTTTTGAATACAATACATATATATGGGTTTCCGTACATATTTGTTACTCGCGATCGATATAGTTTATTTCTTCTAAACATATCGCGTTTACTTTCTATTCTTTAATAATTATAATGTAAATATTATAATGTATAGATAAAAAAAAATAAAGTAGACATTTTAGTTTGAGCCCGAACAAGAAAGAATACGGAGACCCAATTATAATCATTTTCGAATGTTGCAAAAAGAAATATCTTACAATATTGTACATGACAGTTAAGGAGTTCGCTGAAGCAACTTCAAGAGGTGTATAACGAGATAAAAGACAAAAATGAAATCGCTATCGTACAAAAATACGGTAGCAAAGCGAAACGTATTACGATTGTACTTCTATGTAAGATAAAGTTTCACGATCTTCCCATATTTAGGTTTCAATATCTTTCTATATTCAAATAAATAAATTGCAATTTTAGAAAACATAAATAATATCTATTAAATTATATAATTATATTGAAAATTTTTTAGTATTTGGAATGTTAGCTATATTTATTATTATTTTGGTACAAATTTGGCCGTACATTCATCACATTATTTTCCTCTCAAATAAATCTCGATCACATTCAACACATATTATGACAGAATATTTTATTGATCAAGAAAAATATTCCTATTTAATTACGCTACATAACTACGCTGCATGTTGCATAGGAACATTGGCAATGGTAGCGACAGGAACTATGCTCATAGCATATTTTCAACATACTTGTGCAATGTTTAGCATCGCTTGGTAAGTAAACAAAGCAGAGGTGGGTAAAACAATTTAAATAATATATATATTCTTAGACAAATTATAAAATTATAACAACAAAATAATTTACAGCTACCGTATCGAGCAGGCAATTAGTATTTCACAAAAGGACGATTTAAAAAATGAGCAAAAAAGTTGTAAGGAGATAAGACGTGCTGTAAATATTCATTGCAAGGCTATGAAGTTCGTAATATTGTTATCTTCAATAACAAGAATTTAATGCACATAATGATATATATTTCCTCATATTTAAAGGCTTAGCAATTTCTTAATATCCAATTTTGAGGGATCGTTCTTTTTCTTGATAGCATCTGGCACGATCTGCGCGAGCTGTAATCTTCTACGGGTAAATTTCGTCAAATTCTTGAACGAGCAGTGCGACACTTAGTAAAACAAAATTAGTCAATCAATCCGCATAGATAAAGAGAAAAAATAAAATGATTTTCTAGCGATATATTAATTAAAAACCTACGAAAATAAATGCATGCTTTCTTTTCTCACAATTACTTATAAGATGTATCTACACAAGATACACGCACAAGATATACGCACGCTTCTTAGAAAATTATGCAAAATCTCACAATTATGTATGTTACGCAATAATTAGCGATATATTTCCCAACATAGAACTTAATCTACTGACATGTTTTAAAGTATGCATAGAACAGTGTTGTGGGTAAAAAACCGATGATAACCACATAACGCATGTCTCATAATTTTCAGATTGCGTCACTTACCGATAACATTGATCAACTTATATTATCTCTAATTTTTTTGCTTTTCATCTACGTGTACTTGTTTATATCCAGTTATACTGCGCAAAATATTACGGATCACAATGAATATGTATTTGTCACAGTGTAAGGCAACTTCGTATATGAATACGAGTGTATTTGTTTTACAGATACGTACACTTGGCGTCATAAATGCCTTCCCACCTGAAGACAGCCGAAATAACTAGAGACAATGCGTCTAGCATTATTGACTCGAAAGCAGCTGTCTTCAGGTGGGAAGGCATTTATGACGCCAAGTGTACATACATATAAGTCATAATTAGAGATTTCTAATAAAAATAACATACTTTGAAAGAAACAAATATGTATGTGTATATTTGTACTACGTGTATGCGCGCGCGCGCGTGCGTGTATTGAAATATTATTTACAAATTTTATTTCATTTTGTTTCATAGATATAATGTACTTTGGTACATGGCTCCATTACGTACACAGAAAATGATGCTTTTTCTGTTGCAAAGAGGCACTAGAAGTTTTAACCTGATTCTCGGTGGAATATTTGTAACGTCCATGAAAAGTGCGTCATCGGTAAGAAATATATGCAAGTATATCATACATACACAATGTATTACAATTTTCTCAACAACATATAATAAGTGAACAAAATGAAAGAAGACGTTTCATTACAGCTGATGAGCAATTCCATATCATACTTCACCGTTTTTTATTCTATCCAACAAGATTAAAAATATGTTAAAATGATTACAAATTATTTTAAACCGATAGATAAACTCGTAACAATTGTCCTCTAGATTCAGTTGTAGAATGATTATTATCCTCCAAGAAAGAATAAAATCTCTATTCAATAAAAGAAATTATTGTTTCATTTTAATAGTTAGTATAGATAAAAACTAAAAATTTAACCTGCGTGATAACAATGTTACATGTAGTATAAATGTGTAAAAAACTGACATAATTTTAGAAAAAAATGTGCAAATTAGAAATTTGCACATTGCCTCCTCACCATTATAATTCGCTTACAAAGTTCCTCCTCAGAGGAAGCTAGTTTTTAAATTAAATTAAAATTATTAGTATATAATAGATTGGCTTCCTCATAGGGGAAGCTTTATGAGCGAATTAAAATGGTGAGGAAGCAATGTGCAAATTTCTAATTTGCACAATTTTTATTTTTATTAGCCCGATATCTCAAAATTTGCGAAAGTTAGAGCGATCACGCCCTTTTAGAGACATACACACATACATACATACATACGGACATTTTTTTAAAATGTGATTCTTCGACGTTTTAGAACATTCTGAACACATTGGCATAGGAAACTGGAAAAAAATTTTTTCACGAAAACAAAGCTGCCTTTATGAGGAAGCAATTATATAAAATGTAAGATCAAATTTATATAACTAGAACAACACAAGCGCGCGCTACACGCGCGCTCTTATTTATAGACGTTGTCCAATTTTCAATAAATTATTTCTCTAAAAAAAGGCATGTTATGTCAATACTCGAAAGTCTCAAAGTGTATTGTTGTCGCTTTTCCACGGCTCTGATAGGTTTTTATTTTGTGTCGCATGCTTTGACATAATAATAATTCTATGAATTAAAATTATGCAGAGACTTAATTGTAACTATATGAACTAAAATTACGTAGCGACATAACTTGAATTCTATGATTAAAATTATGTAGAGACAAAATTGTAATTCTATGAATTAATGTTATGCAGCGACATAATTCCAATTATGTGAATTAAAATTACGTAGCGATATAATTTAATTTTATGAATTAAAATTATGTACGGGCTTAATTCTATGAATTAAGAATATGTAGTAAAATTATTTTATTTCTATGAATTAAAATTACGTACAAAACATAATTTTAATTACATAAATTAAAATTACGTACAGACATAATTTTAATTTTATGAAATAAAATTATGTAGAATATAACTTTAGTTCTATGAATTAAAATTATGTAGCGATATAATTTTAATTCTATGAATTAAAATTACGTACGGACATAATTACAATTCCATAAATTAAAAATATATACGGATATAATATTAATTTTCTGAATTAAAATTATGTACGGACATAAATTTAATTCCGTACATAATTTAGTAAATAAATTACTAAATATATTGTTCAATACAATTTTTTATATATAATTATTATTTACCTTATTCTTCGATGTACACTCCTAAAAATTCCTCTTTTTTAATAATCTCTAATATATACACTATATTATACTACACACTTTATTTTCAATTTAATCAAGCAGCCAAATAATATGAGTATTGAATAACTTTTAATAAACTATTAACCCCTTGATACACATAACTGTCAAAATATGCAATTATAATACTTAATATAATAATACTAATATTACAATACTTAATAATATAATACTTAATATAATAATACTTCTCTTCTTTAATAATCTCTTCTCTAATACATACACATCATACTACACACTTTATTTTCAAAATATAACCACTAATTTTAGCATTCGCGATATTAAACAGCCAAATAATATGTGTATTGAATAACTTTCAATACACTTTTAACCCCTTGATACACATAACTGTCAAAATCCATATTTCTTAAATTTTTAAAATTGAAGACTTAATATTACGAATCTATTTAGAAAGAGAATGCCCCCCCTCTCTCTCCCTCTCTCCCTCTCTCTCTCTCTCTCCCTCTCTCTCTCTTTCTCTTCCTCTCTCCCTCTCTCCCTCTCTCTCTCTCTCCCTCTCTCCCTCTCTCTCTCTCCCTCTCTCTCCCTCCCTCCCTCTCTCACTCCCTCCCTCTCTCTCTCTCTCCCTCTCTCTCTCTCCCTCTCTCTCTCCCTCCCTCTCTCTCTCTATCTCTCCCTCTCTCTTTCTCCCCCCTCTCTCTCTCTCTCTCTCTCTCTCTCTCTCTCTCTCTCTCTTTCTCTCGCTATAGAGAAAGACGTTTGCTATATCGCTCTGTCAAAGTGATGGTTTTTTATCGGGCTAGAAAGTGCAAATTTATGGAGGGTGTGCTCCGGGTATTTCCATATTAGCCATGAGTAACTGTGCATGTTATCTGGTTGATTGGTGCTGATTTGGGGACGCGTGCCATGAATATTGTCTGCAGATGGAATACTTCTGCTTGAGTGACAGTTGACGGTTGGCCTTTTAAACTGTTGACATTTGTTGTAGTTGGTGCCAATAGCTCTCTCCACGATTTGTGAGCTGTGTATGTGGTGGTGAAAGGAACTAATTTACGTTAATGTCGATGCCTGTATTACCGATTGATAAGTCGGTATGATCGATTATGATTATTCAGAATATCGGTGCTCTGCGTGTAAAAAGGAGATAAAAAGCATTGTAGTACAGTGCAAAACGTGTGTAAAGTTATTTTATCATCCTGGATGTGCCAGTAAACATAGAGTATATAATAAGAACAATGAACTAGTAAAGTGTGTTGGTCCTTTTGAGCAATTAGTAGTGGAGAACGTGGAGAAATTAGAAATGAGGAAGACAGTGGCGGCGGGTAGCGGTAGAAAGAGGCAGGGATCAATGGGATCTGCAGGATCTGTATCAAACACATCAGGAAGTGCGTATAAACCCTCTGGTATAGATTTGAAAATAGAATTGTTGGTTAAAGCAATAAAAGAGATGAAAGATGAAATGGCTTGTAAGAATAAAATCAAGAGTTTCATCAAAGAGATAATCCATGAAGAACTGGTTGATATCAAACGAGAAATAGAAGAACTGAAAGAAAATATGCAGGAAAGAGTCAAGGGAGCGATAGGAGAAAAACAAAGAAGCTTTTCTGAAGTGGTACAAGAGAAGAGGATGGAAAATGTTATAATTATTAAGCCGAAAAAACAGCAAGAAAGCGAAACTACCAGGAAATTAGTGAAAGAGAAAGTGGACATAAAAAACTTAGCAGTAGGCGTAACAAAACTCAGAAATGGAAACAATGGTTCAGTTATCCTTGGATGTAAGAGTGTGGGCGAGATAAAAAAACTAAAGGACACGGTAAGAGATAAGCTGGGTGATGACTTTAAAATCACCGAACCAAAGTTATTTAATCCAAAATTAAAAATTATAAATGTCGGCGAAGAAGAATTTAATTTAGAAGAAGAAAATTTGGTTGATATAATTGTGAAACAGAATGAAATTGATAATAATAGAGAAGGCTTTTATTTAAAAGTAATAAAAAAAATTGAGATTGAAGATAAAAATGTTAAGCGACCTAGAGGAGGAAGAAGAGAGGGCGGTTCGTTATTAATTGAGACAGATAAAACAACCCATGTAACAATCCTAAAAAGAGAAAAGTTGAATATAGGATGGAGAAAATGTCTAATATTTGAATTCTTTAATGTTAAGAGATGCTTTAAATGCTGGGGTTACCATCACATCGCAAAAAACTGTAGAAGGCAGGACGTGTGTCACATGTGTGCGGGTAACCATAAATCGAACGAATGTACTGCATCAAAGAAAAGGTGTATAAATTGTATGCACAAAATCGAAATGTATAAGTTAAAAATAAATGACGAACATGATGCACTAAGTGCAGAATGTCCAACCTTTATAAGAGTAGTTGAAGAAGAGAAAAAAAGAACGGGCTGGATCGCAGCAGAGTAGCAACTGCGGATGGAAAAAGAGGCAATTTTATACACGAATGCGCAAAGTCTGATAGCGCACAAGGAGGAGATACAACATCAGATCTTGAAGAGCGTGAATCTAGCAATTCTGGCGTTGTCGGAGTCCAGACTAATACCAGACATTGAGGATAGTGAGGTGAACGTACCAGGGTATAGTATAGTTAGATGCGATGCTGAAAGTAGGTTCACAGGAGGAGTTGTATTATATGTAAGAAATGATGTAAAATTTGAGGTAGTCCTAATTAATAAGATAGTTTCTAATTGTTGGTGTATAGCGATTAAATTAAGTGTAAATTTGTATAAAGGTGTAGTAGTAATAATATATCACTCACCGAGTGCGAACGATGGCGAGTTTATAAGATTTATTGAGGATATAATTAAAACATTAGTGTGTAAAAATGAATGTATAATGTTAGAAGATTTTAATATAGATTTGATGAGTGATTCATTTTATGCAAGGAAACTACAATCGACAATGATAAACCTAGGCATGAAACAATACGTAAACAGACCAACGAGAGTAACTAAAGACAGTCAAACAATTATTGATTTAGTCTTTGCAAATAGAGAATTAAAGGTTTAAGTAAATGATAAGCCTAAAATAACTGACCATGCATGGCTAAAAATTGATCTTAAAATGAAGAAATCAGGAGATAAATATAGGACATTCGTTAGTAGGGACTTCAGCAAATTTGATATGAATGAATTTTGTAGGCTAATTGAAGGTAATATAGTACACAATAAAGAGCAAGATGTAAATGAAAGAGCAGGGAAATTTGTAGAGATTATAGTGAATGCGCTAGATATAGTTGCACCTAAGAAAAATTATAAAATACCGAAGGTATGGGAAGGTAAAACGTGGTATACTGAGGATATACGAATAGCTGCGGATAGGAGGGATGAAGCTTATAGGAAAGCAGTATATACGGGGAAGGAGCAGGATTGGAAACAGTACAAGAACGAAAGGAATATAATTGTTAAACTTATTAGATCAAAAAAGAGAGACTATTATGAAAATATGATTGATAAGAATAAGAAAGATCATAGGAAAATGTGGAAAACATTAAAAGAGGTTATAAAGGGTGAGACAGTTACTAGTAAAGTAATAAATAATATTGATTTTGAAATAATAGAAAATCTAATAAATTTTCTATAATAGAAAAATAATAGAAAATAATAGTAAAAATGTTTGTAAACATGTGCAAATGTGCATAAAACCATAGTCTCTTCAATAAAAATTGTCAATAAATTTTAATTAATACGTCGGTATTTGAAATGGAACAAGTAGTATATTTCTCTGTTAGTTTCAGATAGACTGTCACTTATAAGTGCATGTAGAATGAAGCGCGTTAAAATACATCGCTGCAAAGTGTCGAATGCCCATGTGTGGTTTGCTACCAATTTCTTTCATGGAGTTTTTCTCTATGGGAAGTAAACAGGTGTTATATTTCCGTCGCGTCGGCGTCGAAATCGATCGCTTAATTATACACTGTTCGTAAGGGAAGGTAAATTGCATCGATCTCACGCACGGTGATATTACATATTGCGCTGCACTTACATCAAATAAAGCAATTTGCATAATAATTTAAGACAGCAAAAAGAAGTTATAGCATAATATTGGTCGATCGAAAGAAAGGAATAAGCAAATCAATTTTTTTTGCATTGTCAAATGTATCTCGATGCTCACGGAAAGATGATCTGCACAAACAGTTTGCATATTAGCATTAATCGAATTCTGCTACTCGTGGTTGGTCTATGGCCTTATTAGTCCAGTAAGATTAGACTTGAAAAGGGCAAAACTATAAAAAAATTAGGACCAAGCTGGATTTTTGTGGAAATCTTTATTTCCATGTTCTAATGAAATCCTGAAAGGTACCCTTAATTTGACACATGGGGTTTTTTTATAGGGGGTTAAGGGGGGTAAATTTTAGTTTTTTGCCATTATCTCGAAAACTATCAATTTTTCGAGAAAAATAGTTATTATCAAAATTGTAGCTCATAAAATTCTTTACAAAAAAGATTATTATACTTTTTTTTCGTGGAATCAACCGTTTCGAAGATATAGAGTGAATTAAGTCTGAAAGAGAAAATGTGCACACCACTATAGTATTATATGTGACTATGAGGTGCAGAAAAGTTATATTAGAAATATTCTGCTGTCGAAAAAGATTTTATAAGTATCTACAGAGAAACTGAAAGCTAAATATTATACTATTTATTGTGTTTAAACCCTCATGCGACCTTGAAGAGCAGCTGCCCGGCACACAAAGAAAAAGGCGTTCTCTACCTGCGTTTGTATGTGTGTTAGTGTGTTTGTGTTGCTCGAAGTAAATTTGTAGATGGTATGACCAGTCTTCGAGAAGTTCTCACAGTAATGGCATCGGACGTGTTATATTGTACAGTCTAGTATACAATATATACTGGATGTATTGTAAATATTTTATTATTAAAATATTTCTGTGATATCTCGAGAAATAGTGCTAAAATGGAAGGAATGTGTTTCATTTGTTCTAATTCTTTATCGGATGGTCAAACTGTTGTGGTTGAGCGTGGGATAAAAACTTTGCGAGACGCGAGTAAAGAAAGGAACGATGGAAAAATAGAATATTTACGTGATGCTACTTCCATTGAAATTCATATTGATTGCCGTAGAAACTATGTTCGGAAGAGTAGCATTACCGCCTTCGTTTCAAAAAGGGAGCGTAAAGATGACGGTCCTAGTACGTTTTCAAGTTCAAGTCCACCGCGTACTAGATTACGTTTAAGTGAACAGCCTTTTTTTGATTTTAAAAAGTTGTGTTTTTTTGTGGTGACAAGGCCAATGAAGAAAAAGAATGTTATCTTAAGGGCTTTTATAACAATAACTTGTCATACTCAGAGTATATTGAATTCTATATTGATGTTTATTTAACATATATACTTTGCTTTACATTTCGTTTCTCGATATACTTGTACATATTAATTCCTTTCTTACATAGGCATAGATAAAGTAAAAACATAAGACAGTACTGCCAACGAACAAAACTAAACTTTCTTATATCATAAAAAACATATAACATAGATAGAGAATGGCATTACTATCTCAACAAAGAAAAAAAGAAAGACGAAAAAAAGCGCCGCAGAATTTCATTATCGGCACACGCTTTCAAAAATTCTATAATTGCTACCGCAGACAAACTTGGTGGTGATTTGGCAAAGACAGTTAAAAATCGAATTATTTTTGAAGATTTGCTTGCTGCAGAGGCTAGGTATCATCATCAATGTTACTTGAATTTTCTCCGTTCCCGAAAACCAGGTAATGTTGGTCGATCTATCGACCATCGTATTGAAGTAGCAATGGAAGAGATATTTTCGTATATTGAAGAAAACGATGACTGCCAGTTTACTTTAAAGGAATTGGCAGATGCATACACGGTATATACTCCAAATGAATTAACAATTAAAATGAAGCTTAAGGAAAGATATGGGAAAAGAATTTTCATATCAACTAAAAGCACCTCTTTGACTATTGTCTGTTTCATAGGTACGGTATATGATGTCAATTTAAGAGCTTGGTACGAAAATAAAAGTTTTAATGAACAAGAAGAACGGCTTAAAATAATAGAATCTGCTGCAGCAATAATTCGTGTAGACATTCGATCTTTAATAAAATATAATAATGAATATCCCCCAATGAATGAAATGTTTAATAATTTAGACAATGACGCACCACACAGTTTACAATTGTTTTTGGAGCAAGTAATATTAAAAAATCGAAAAGGCAAATTAGAACCATTTAAATTAAAATGCACCTCCATTTCTCATGCTATAGCTGCAACTAGGCCGAGAACATTTATGTCTCGATTGCAATTGGGTTTGTCGACGTTTTTACATCGACGATTTGGATCTCGACGTATTTTAGATGTGTTATCAAGTGTAGGTGTAGCTTCATATTCTGATACAGCGAAGTACGAAGTTTCGACAGTTTATCATCCTCAGCTTTTTATTTTACCACCAGAAACTGGTTCTTTCGTTCAATTTGCTGCTGACAATGTCAATATTAATGTATACACCATTGATGGTCACAATACGGTACATATCATAAGAGTAATTAAAATGATTACTCCATCTGAAGCGATCGCACCAGAACAACCAATTAAGAAACAGACAACAATGTCAAGTGCTCATGACCTTGCATTAAAAGCTCACGTTCCTATTCAGGTTTATGAAAATTATAATTCAGCAGGATTAAATGAAATTACAGTTGAAAGATTCGACTGCCATGAGGAAACAACAGCCTGCATACTTCGAAAAATTGATGTATTATGGCTCTTTGGAAAGTGGGATAATCAATCTCAGGTACCTGGTTGGAATGGATATATTCAGTCTCTGACAAAAAATAATCAGGATTTTTCACAATCACGAATCTTGCTTCTACCATTTATTCACTAACCAGCAAGTAATTATAATACTATTTATATTGCTTTACACTGTGCTCTTGAAAATTGTAAAAAACATGGTCACAACACATATGTTATTACATTTGACCTTATATATTAAAGCGCGAGAAATAATAGCATCTTTACCCGAAACCTCTGATTTTTCTAAAATAATAGTGAGACTCGGTAGCTTCCATTTGATCATGTCGTTCCTTGGATCAATCGGATATATAATGGAAGGAAGCGGTTTAAAAGAAGTTTTAAGCATTATTTATGCACCAAATTCAGTTGAAAAAATGTTAAATGGACACGCTTATGCTAGAGCAATTAGAGGACATACTCTACTTCATCAGGCTTTGTCTGCAATTATACTTAATGATATAGACGTAGATACTGACACTCAAAATCATCTTAGGAAACTCATAACTGAAGTTGCTAGCAACATAATAACATACGAAGACATAGAAAATTCAGATAATGACGTGAAGGAATTATCAAACAAATTTCATGAAAAATTACGGTTGTATGAACAAAGAGGTCCTACTGCAAGATTGTGGGTGCAATATTTAAGGATGGTTTCAATTGCCAAAGAAATTTATTAGATCTGAAAGAATGGCCGATTGGGCAGCACATTTAAGTTCCATTAAAAAAATGCTATCATATTTTCATGCGTCTGGACACTTTTTTTACGCTAAATCTGCGCACCTATATCTTCAGGATATGTTGCATTTAAAAAAAAATATGGAAGAAAGTGCTTTCGAGAAATTTATAAACGGTTTCTTTACCATTCGCCGTACTAATAAATTCAGTAGCGGTACTTGGACTGATATGATTATTGAACAGTCTTTGATAAAGTCCATTAAAACAGACGGAGGTGTAGCAAGAGGAAGAAGCACTCAAGAAAGTGTACTCAGCAAATGGGTATATGGTATGCATGCGACCAATGCTGTATGTAAAGGCATTGAAAAACTTTGCAATATTTCACACTGCAGATCAGCATGTTGATGCGCGAGATTCTCGTATCAAACGAGATGATGCTGATGTTAAAAAAATAATAGAATGGTTTTCAAGTCATGATCCCTTTCCACAGATTCCACAGATAATATCTATAGCTACTGGTATCGTCGGCGATGAGAAAATTAATTGCTTCAATGCTTATGAAGTTGGTCTAAATTCCATGCAAAAAATAATTGGAAAAAAATTTGATAAAATCAAATTGAAACGTGCAGACAAAGTTCTTCCTCTTTTAACTGTGACCAGTTCTGTTAAAGTTCACAATACTAGAGTGGTAATTGATCCACTATTACTCTTTCAACGCATCAGTGTGACAAAAAAATTTGAAGACCAACTTGAACAATTTCTCCAATATGAACTAGCCCCATACCCATTGGATCTTTTTGATGACGTAGGAATGAGGAAAACAACTAAATCAACCTTTTATGATTGTTTCAATCCTATTGTTACTGAACCTAATACTACAACTGACATATTTATAATTGATGGCGGGTTTCTATTACATCGTGTTGTGTGGAACAAAGATGCTACTTTCGATAATATCTGTGACCAATATATTCATTATGTACTGAAACATTTCGGAGCCAATGTTATTGTAGTTTTTGACGGTTACGATAACACTGAAAAAAGTATAAAATCAATGGAGCAACGTCGTCGATATTCACAATTTCCTGGATCTACAGATGTTCTGTTTGATACGTCCATGAATGTCCTTATAAAACAAGATAAATTTCTCAGCAACGAAAAAAACAAAAGTAGATTTATTTCTATGTTAGCGCAAAAATTGGAGGCTGCTAACATCTCTGTCAAACAAGCCCAAGATGACGCTGATGTTCTCATCATAAAAACTGCATTGGAGCACTATCATACTAATATTAAAACATATAGTCGTTGGCGAGGATGTTAATTTATTGATTCTTTTAATTGCAAGAACTTCACCTGATCAAAAAATTTATTATTTAAAACCAGGGAAAGGGAAAGCTGAAACAAAAGTACACTCATCCAAAAGTTTTGACAATTTTAAAAACAGTAAAAATCACATTTTATTGATCCATGCTATCAGCGGATGTGATACTACATCTGCGCTATTTCAGATTGAAAAAAAAAGGTTATTAAGTTGCTCCAAAATCGCAAGGACTTACAGGATTGTGCTGAGGTTTTTAAAGTGCCACAAAGTTCACGAAAAACAATAACTGAAAATGATATTCGCTTACTTCTAGCCATGTACAACGCTCCACAGAAGGAAAAATCTATTGATTCTCACAGATATTATTCATTTGTAAAGGCAACCAGACTAAATAAGCCCATAAAATTATCAAATCTACCGCCCACATTCTATGCATTACAACAACATTTATTTAAAGTGTATTTACAAGTCCAAAAATGGCTTGATAATGATCTAAATCCAGAAGAATGGGGGTGGATGATTGTCAACAATAGTTTGGAACCTATTCAAACCCTTTTGCCACCGGCTCCTGATTTATTACTAAATACTATATTCTGCAACTGCACTAAAGGCTGTAGTGCGAGCTGTAGCTGTAGAAAAATAGTTTTCGCTGTTCTGCGGTATGCGGGCACTGCCGTGGACAATCTTGTTTAAACGTCGAGACTGAAAGCGATATGGATGTTTACAACAATATAGATCTAATGACTTGCTTAATACAAGAAATGAAACAATAGATGAAGAACATATTTAGGAAATCACTGAGGAAGATGAGGAAGCTTCAAAGGAAATAGATGTAGAGGAAGAGACCGAATAATAAAAAAAATTTTTTTCTAGCACATTTCAATGTGGATTGGGCCTACTGGGGACACCACATAAAAAAAACGCGCCCAGTACTCTATCCCCGCAGTGGTGTGGAAAGGAGTACGTGTTTTTTACGAACTACAGACATTGCAACTTTACCGCACGTTTTACTCAAAAACGATTAGTTGTACGAAAAAAAGTATAATAACCTTTATTGTAGAGAATTTTATGACCTATAATCTCAATAATAACTGTTTTTCTCGAAAAATTGATAGTTTTCAAGATAATGGCATAAAACTAAAATTTACTCCCTTTTATCTCCTATAAAAAAAACCCATGGATCAAATTAAGGGTACTTTTCAGGATTTCATTAGAACATTAAAATAAAGGTCTCCACAAAAATTCAGCTTGGTCCTAATTTTTATGAAGTCAAAGTCTAATTTTACTGGACTATATCAGCAATCGAAACTTGTTCGACTCCAATTAATTCTGTTCTTTGCTATTTTGACAACCTTCATTATATTTCAGGTACGTCTACAGTTTTAATTTATCGTAATGCGCAAAATAAATTAGTTTTATTTGTTGCAATTTTTCATCCTGCGTTTGGATGTAACCATATCATAAACATAATATTATAATTAATCATATGACACGAATACACACATACAAACATACATATATACATATACATACATACATACATACTTACAAACATACATATATACATACGTACGTACATATATACATAGATACGTACACCCCTCCTAGGGGATACCACCTTGTCGCGGTGGAGGGGCATCGGGCCGCTCTGGAGGGCAACGAGAGTGGTCTAGCCAAGAGGATCCCACTCAAGCCAAGGAGATAAGACACCGTGCTGAAGGCTGAATGGTACCTGAGTTATGGTGCCACAAACGGTTCCCCTGGGACACCGGGTCCAATCCCAGGCGTATTTAAGTGGCCTTACTCCAGTAACCGGGGCTCTGCTGGAGCGGACCGTTATTTCCCTAGGTACTCGTGGGAACAAGATGGGAGATAATAATAAAAATCAACAAGCAGAGAAGAATGGGCCGCATGCCCAACAAGCAGCACTAGACACAAGTGTGGAGATGAGAAGGGTACAAGCATGGGATCAACTTGAACAGCTGATCACCAACTTGCAGAGCTTCATAGAAGAGAAGACAAATGTCCACGGAGAGATCCGAAGCACGGTCACTTCTATGGGCAGTGCCTTCAAAAGGCTCAAGGACCTGGAGAAGACATGTGCGGCATACTACCGCCCTGTTACCACAACAGTGGTGGCGCAGACATTACCGTCGCATCCTCGGACATACTCCGAAACGATGGTAAAGGACACCGAGGTGGATGACGATGCGACATCAACGCCGAAACCTCGGGAAATCCGCACGGGGAAACGGAGGAAGCGCACCTCGCCTGGAGCAGGCGCCAAGGAGGCGAAAAAGCGGAAAGAGCGAGAAGCAACTCCGCAAGCTGAGGAGAAAACACAGCCTGCCAAGACAAAGGGGTGGTAGCAAGTGGAAACGAAGAAGATGAAGAAGCTTCGAAAGCGAAGAGAACCAACGACGCGACCTAATGCGCTGATCATCCGCATGGAGGACAAGAAGAAATACTCCGAAATGCTCAAACGGGTGAAGAAGGACGTCCCCCGTGACCAGGTCGGTGATTGCGTCGACAAGATATGCAAGACAATCACAGGAGATATGCTGATCGTCCTGACCAAGGAGAACACTGACAAAGCTCCTGGCTTGCAAAAAGCAATAGCTGATCTCCTGGGGGAAGAGGCGCAGGTAGTCAGCGAAGTGCAGGAAGAGGATCTCGAGATCAAAGACCTCGACGAAACGACAACCAAGGAGGAGGTCCTCGAAGCGCTACAAAACGCAGCTGGAAAGGACTGCAAAATCACAGCGGACGCGATCAAGTCTCTGCGGAAGGCGTACGAGGGAACCCAAACTGCCTCCGTTAGACTAGCAGTGACGATGGCCAAGAAAGTCGTGGGAGAAAGAGGCAAGATCAAGATAGGCTGGGTAAACTGCCGGGTAAGAGGAGTGGAGAGGACCATCAAGTGCTTTAAGTGCTGGCACTTTAGACACCTCGCCAAAAAGTGCAAGAGCGGGGTTGACAGATCCAAGCTCTGCGTTATATGCGGAAAGGATGGTCACAAAGTCGCTGACTGCAAGGAGGAGGTTCAGTGCGCCCTTTGCGTCGAGAAAGGCAATACGGAGAACTGTGCCCACATTACTGGCGGCGGCAGATCCTCAGCCTTCCAGGAGGCACTCCAAGCGCTCAGAAACAAACGACGATGAGGATACTGCAGCTCAACCTCAACCACTGCGAGGCTGCGCAAGATCTGCTCATGCAGACGGTGCGGGAGCTAAAGTCGGATCCTGTGATCATTTCTGAACCATATAGACATCTCAACCCTGGGTTACCGACGCCAGCACAAAGGCCGTCATCTGGTCTTGCGGCAAATACCCGTTCCAGAGCGCTGCCAATAGCGCGGAGATTGGCTTCGTGAGAGCCAAGCTGGATGGAATCCATTTATACAGCTGTTATGCGCCGCCCAGCCTTTCACCCGACGAGTTCACGGACTTCCTCAACAAACTGACCAAGGATGCGAAGGAGCACTTTCCGGTGGCAATAGCCGGGGACTTCAACGCCTGGGCAGTCGACTGGGAAAGTAAGGAGACCAACACAAAGGGACAAGCGTTGCTGGAGGCCATGTCTTCGCTGGATGTGGTCCTGCTAAACAGCGGTGACGAACCAACTTTCGCGAAAGGAAAGGCGAGCTCAATTGTAGACCTCACCTTCGTGAGCAGCATCCTCGCAAAGGGAAACTGCTCCTAGGAGATGACTAATGTTTACACCGCCAGTGATCACCGAGCGATAGTCTGGGACATAACCACCGGCCGGGGAGACGAGGCCGGCGCCCAAGCCCAGGAAGAAGAAGACAAACTCGCTTGGCTGGAAGGTGAGCATCTTCGACCCCAGCTCATATCGGGTAGTACTGGATGACCTCCCGATCAGAGGCAGCAATGCTACGGAGAAGGCAGACGACGTCATGAAGAGAGTGTCTGAGGCCTGTGCTGCTACCATGCCTCGGAGGCGCAGCATAACCTGCTCCCGCCGGTATACTGGTGGAACGACACGATCGCCACTCTCCGTAAGGAATGTATTGGTGCGAGGAGGTTGTCCCAGCGAGGTCGGGAAAAAACAAACTCCGACGAACTGGAGGCAAAATACAAAGAGGCACGCCGGAAGCTAAACAAAGCCATCAAGAGCAGCAAGAAGCAATGCTGGGACGAGCTCCTCGACGAAGTCGAGACCGACACGTGGGGCAGGCCGTACAAGGTGGTCATGACGCGACTGAAGAGCCAGCCGATGCCATCGCCTACATGCCCCGAGCTTCTGAAGAAGATTGTAACCGTGCTGTTCCCTCAAAAACCGGAACTCAACCATTTCATCGAGCAGGATAAGGCAGAAACAATTCCACCAGTCACGGAGGAACAACTGCTGGAAGCCTGCGGCAGAGTTGGGAATACCAAGGCCCCTGGTCTGGATGGAATTCCCAACGTCGCGCTGAAAGCAGCCATCAACGCAGCGCCAGGACTGTTCATGGACGTATACAACACGTGTCTTCAGGAAGGTACATTCCCAGCCAAGTGGAAGCAGCAGAGATTAGTGCTCCTCCCTAAGGGGAAAAAGCCACCGGACGAACTTTCATCTTATCGTCCGCTCTGCATGCTGGACACAGCGGGCAAGATTCTGGAACGTATCGTGCATAAAAGGATCGAAGCAGCGGTTGAAAACTACCTGGCTGACAACCAATACGGATTTTGAAGAGATCGCTCCACCCTCGACGCCATCGACCTGGTCGTCAACACTGCCAGGAAAGCGATTTCGGGTACGAGATGGAGGCGAGGCACGAAGAAGTACTGCCTAGTGGCGATACTGGACATCAAGAATGCCTTCAACTCAGCTAAGTGGGACTGCATCATGAAAGCCCTTACCGGGAGGAGCGTGCCAGGATACTTGCGGAGGATGATAGCCAGCTACTTCACCGACAGGGCCCTCAAGTACGACACGGAGAGCGGCCCCAAGGAGTAACCGGGGGTGTACCTCAGGGCTCTGTGCTGGGCCCTCTTTTGTGACACATCATGTACGACGGGTTACTGACGCTGGTGTTGCCGAGCGAGGCGAGACTCGTCGCTTTTGCGGACGATGTGGCGGTTGTGATCGTTGCAAAACATTTGGAGGAGATCAACTTTGTCTTCGACGAGACCTTCGCGAAGATCCGCCGATGGATGGAATCAGTTTGCTTGAAGCTGGCAGAACATAAGACGGAGGCCGTGCTGATTATCAGCAAGAAGCAGGTGGAGACGATCACGCTACGAGTCGGTGACTACGAACTCACGTCCCAGTCGTTCATTCGGTACTTGGGAGTGATGATCGACACGAGACTCAGCTTCAAACAACAGGCAGAGCACGTCAGCACTAAAGCGTCTGCGGTCAGAACTGTCCTAGAGGGTCAACCACACTGAGCGCAGCAGAGCTGAGAACAGAGGAGAGACGGAACAGCTTACACCAATGGCAGCTGCTGTGGGACGCTTCAACTAACGGACGGTGGACCCACCGTCTGATCCCGCAAGTGGACGTCTGGAAAAATCGCAGCCACGGAGAAGTCAACTACTACTTGACTCAGATGCTTTCAGGCCACGGGTGCTTCCGGGCATATCTTCACAAATTCAAACATGAGAATTCCCCGGAGTGCCTGACCTGCAGAGGACTCGACGAAGATGCGGAGCACGTGTTTTTCATGTGCCCGCGCTTTAGTACGCCCCGCAGTACATGGGAAACTGCACTCGAAGGGAGAATCTTGCCTGAGAACCTGGTGGAAGCTATGCTCTCATCAGAGGCAGCCTGGGAAGCAACGAATTCCTTCGCGGTGGAAGTCCTCAAAGACCTACGCCGCGAGGAACGCGAGAGGAAGAAGAAGAGCAATTAAGAGGAAGGAAGCAACGACTTCGACCACCAGAAGGAAGAGCCACGGCTAGATCCTCCCCCCGCGCAATAATGCCTATCGGCGGTCCCACAGGGAAGTACGGAGGTAGGTGAAAGGGAAGGTTTTTTAGTCGATAGTGGTTGCAATTTTGCCGACCGGTCCATGATACTAAACATGGCGGCTCGTGGTCGCCCAACACCACCAGACCTGACTGAGCCCGACATACCGGGTGCAAACCTGGTGAGCACCTGACGGTGCGTAAATGCATTTTTCGCCCCCATAAAAAAAAACATAGATACGTACATATATAAATGTGTGTGTGTGTGTGTGTGTACACATACATTTGTATGTGTGTGTGTGTGTTTTGAGTGGGATTCGATTGACCACGTTGCTTTTGACCACAGAACCCTCTGATAGGTAGACCTAGTAAAAAACCCTATACACCGATCAATATAATTGGCTGTGGTCAAAAGCAACGTGGTCAAACGGGACGCTCCCGTGTATTTTATATACATATATTCGATATTCGATAATTATATTCGATATTCGATATACACATATTCGATATTATACAATATGAATATAAATAATTAATAATATAATTTTTAATTTTTAGTTGTATAAAATAATATTTGTATATGAAAAATAAAATTATTGTGTATATATACAGGGTGTCTCACAACCTCCGTACAATACTTTGTTAGCTTGTTCTAGAGGTAAAATAGAGTCAAAAATTCTAATACAAAAATTTTGAGGCTGCAATAGTTTTTGAGTTATAAGCGATGAAAGTTTGCCAATGATATCGCATAGAATTCGCGCGCTCAGGCCCGTAATTACACATACGCGCGTACCGATCTGTCATCTGTTATTGATTTTTTCAAGTTAGGTGATATTGATTTTTACTGCACAGCTGATTTTATTTTGTCGTTTCCTATATACAATGTGTGTCACACGTATATCGTACATTATGGTGACAGGCTAATATTAACAAATTATAAATAACGGAAAACATTTAATTCTTAAATTAATGAATTTAATTATTAAATAAAAATTAATATAAATATAAATCTTAATAAAAATAATTATAAATATCAAATAATTAAAATGAAGTCGCCAGTGATGAGCAAAAATATATAAAATTTATTAAAAATCGACCTGACTGGCCTATACAAAAATTATTAACACAACGTTTCGGCCCTTGGGTACGGGCCCTTATCAAGTGTTGCTTTCAAGCTGTCAAAGTGAAAGACGTGATATGACATAATTATAAATATTTATAATTATTATTTTTAATTTTTATTTAATAATTAAATTCATTAATTAAATTATTTAAGAATTAAATGTTTCCCGTTATTTATAATTTGTTAATATTAGCCTGTCACCATAATGTACGATATACGTGTAACACACATTGTATATAGGAAACGACAAAATAAAATCAGCTGTGCAGTAAAAATCAATATCACCTAACTTGAAAAAATCAATAACAGATGACAGATCGGTACGCGTGTATGTGTAATTACGGGCCTGAGCGCGCGAATTCTATGCGATATCATTGGCAAACTTTCATCGCTTATAACTCATAAACTATTGCAGCCTCAAAATTTTTGTATTAGAATTTTTGACTCTATTTTACCTCTAGAACACGCTAACAAAGTATTGTATGGAGGTTGTGAGACACCCTGTATATTTGAAAACGATATTCATGACCTAAAATAAGATTTACGATTCTCTAATCGAATATAAAAATATTAAAAATAATCAAATAATAATAATATTAAAAATAATTCAACAGAAAATTATGATTTGCAGTTTACAACATTTGTTACCTCAAAATGTACTCCGGATCTTGTTATCAACGTTTTCTCTTCTGCATTATTTTATATTACTTTTGTCATTAAATACAGTTGCTTTAGTATTAACATTAAAGTTGTAAGTAAACCGTATAATGCATATTATATTCATAAGTGTACATAAATAAATATTTCCGAATAATAAATTTTTATACATAATATGAATACATCGCCGTTTCAAATTTTAAAATAATCGGAATAAAATATCGTTAAAACGATAGATGAAATGTTTGTTGGAAGAATTACAGAACATCTACAACGAGCTAACAGACGAAAATGAAATCAAAATTATAAGAAAATACGGCAAATATGCAAAACGTTACACGGCTGCATTAATACGTAAGATAATTATTGTTTCTGGCTTTTATTAAACATTAAGTGCATGTTTTTCTTATAAGCAATTGGTAAATTTTTCCAGTAAACCTTCTAACTGTGTGTATTATTCATTCAAAATGTTCTGCAGTAGTTGGCATATTCAGTGCACCCGTTCTACTTTTGTATCCATTCTGGCCGTACTTTTTCGACATCCTATTATCTATAAACGAGTCTCGATCACATCCTCGGCTGCTGTCTGTTACTGATCGTGAGTATTTTGTCGATCAGAAAAAATATTTCTATTTGATTTTATTGCACGCTAACGCGGCTATATTCGTAGTAATGGTCGCAATACTAGCGACAAGAACGATATTAATGGTTTTGGAACTGTATGCCTACGGAATTTTTCGAATCATCAGGTAAGATAAAATACGGAAACTGTAGATTTGAAAACCTGGAAATTAAGAAGAATTACATAATTACGACAAAAGAGTCGCTTGCAGTTATCGTATTGCGCAAGCAATGGCAGTTGATGCGTTGCGTAAAGACAGCCCACAGAACAAGAATTTAATTTACAAAAAATTGATTCATGCCGTGGATATGCATCGCGAAGCTATGAAGTGAGTATTTAATCGATATGACGTGTAGAAAGTATGCTTAATGCTTTCTTTCTCTTTCGAAGATTCTCAGACTCGTCGATATCCAGATTCAAAGTAATGTTCTCCATTATCATAGTAATCGGAGTGATTTCCTCAAGTCTTAATTTTTTTCGAGTAAGTCCTATCTCTTCTCTCAAGTGCATCTCTAAACTTTATTATAGGATTAGTTACTTGAATTTTTTAATTACTGTTAAATTTTCACTGATCAATTCTGTCTAAATCAAAACTTTGTTTGAAATTAATGCTTTTAGTAAGATTGTTAGCGCAATCGTACTTTAGATTTTTCAGGCGGTGCCATTCGGATACGATCTTGAGAAACTTTTATTACACTTAATAATCGGGATCACTTATATATCGTACCTGTTCGTAAGCAGCTATATTGGGCAAGAAGTTATGGATCACACTAATGATGTGTTTGCCACTGCGTAAGGAAAACAACCATATTATAAAAATCACGAACGCGTACTCGTTTTTACTCGTTTTTGTATTATAAGAATAAAAAAAATCATAATTAATATAATTCAAGAAACAAACACAATAAGTGTTTGTGTGTAAAATAATAAACAGATTTTGTTATTCTTCTCTAATCATTAATTTGTCATCATGTAGGTACAACATTAAGTGGTACGCAGCTTCATTAAACGTACAAAAATGATACTATTCCTACTGCAAAGAAGTACCAAGGTTTTCAATCTAAACATTACTGGAGTAATTGTGGGATCATTGGAAAATGCAGCTATGGTAAGAGATATGTGTATTAAAATTTATATCTCGAAAGAGTAAAGCATGTTTAACAAATAAAACGAGTAAACGAGTAACAACGTGTAAAACGTGAAAGTGTACATCTTATTATAGTTGTTGAGTACCACAATATCATACTTCGCCGTTCTTTCTCAGTGCAGACTTAACACAAATGTGTCAATTAATGATTTAGTCGAATAACAATAAATGAAAATTGCTAGTTACACACAAATATTAATTATTATCTACAGAGCAGCTTGGTTGGCCAATAAATAAAAAAGACTGTAATAGATGTGTAATTGCTAGGGAAATATGACGGCTTATAAAGCAACTGTGTTTACAGTAAATTGTGAAATCGTGTATTCTTTACCCGTAACAAATTAATAGCACATACTCCTTATATAAAATATGGAGCAACTGATCATTGTTCTAAAGGATCAAACGTAACTTACGAGCGCGCACGCACCAGACTGACAAGGAGACCTTCAAGTGATCGGATTTTTGTTTTTTTTTTATACTTATAGTACTTGAAGGTCATCACTCTGACATCAATTTCCCAAAGCAGTAAGGCGCGCTTTTCAGAAAAACTCGAGAGAATCGACTTTGAAGAATTCCTCGGTCTGCAATTTTTTTTTCTTATTAATTTGAATACCTACTTCTTTTACATGTAAAATTTATCAAATTTATGCTAATTAACAGATATTTAATTATCATTTTCAATGAAAAACACATTTTATTTTTTATTACCACTTGTTTGAAAAATCGTACTTTGTATTTAATTAAAATTTTGATACAAAAATGAGAAACGTCAGGTAGGAAATAAAATACTTTCTTATTTTTGAAAATTACGAGTAAATACAACGCAAAAATAATATTAATAAAAACATTTTTTAATTTTTAAAAGTAAATTATAATATATTATGAAATATATTGTATATATTTGTTTTGTACATCAATATTACACGAGCTAGGATGATATGCGTCGTAAAAGCAGGGGAAACAGTAAGTTTCACGGCATCTAGCATACCGTACGAATGCAGATTTTTTACAGGCGCAAGATTTTTTTAAAATTTCTATCGGAAAACATACTTCATTAACGTTCTAACTGAACAATATTATTGTACACTTGACGTCATGAATGCCTTTCCACCTGAAGATAGCCGCGTTCGAGTCAAATAAGAGCTAGACGCATCGCATTAATCGAACGCGGCTATCTTCAGGTGAAAAGGCATTCATGACGCCAAGTGTACAATAATATTGTTCAGTTAGAACGTTAATGAAATATGTTTTCCGATAGAAATTTTAAAAAAATCTTGCGCCTGTAAAAAATCTGCATTCGTACGGTATGCTAGATGCCGTGAAACTTACTGTTTCCCCTGCTTTTACGACGCATATCATCCTAGCTCGTGTAATATTGATGTACAAAACAAATATATACAATATATTTCATAATATATTATAATTTACTTTTAAAAATTAAAAAATGTTTTTATTAATATTATATTTGCGTTGTATTTACTCGTAATTTTCAAAAATATAAAAGTATTTTATTTCCTACCTGACGTATCTCATTTTTGTATCAAAATTTTAATTAAATACAAAGTACGATTTTTCAAACAAGTGGTAATAAAAAATGTGTTTTTCATTGAAAATGATAATTAAATATCTGTTAATTAGCATAAATTTGATAAATTTTACATGTAAAAGAAGTAGGTATTCAAATTAATAAAAAAAAATAAATAAATAAAAAATAAAAAATTTGCAGACAGCGAGGAATTCTTCAAAGTCGATTTTCTCGAGTTTTTCTGAAAAGCGCGCCTTACTGCTTTGGGAAATTGATGTCAGAGTGATGACCTTCAAGTACTATAAGTATAAAAAAAAACAAAAATCCGATCACCTGAAGGTCTCCTTGTGAGACAAGTTAAAATGCGTCACCGTTAACTAATGAGTGCAACGGTGACTACGCCAAGATATAATACTCTTTGTCCAAAAGTAGTTTTCTATCAGAAATATAAACATCCACTAATGTTATTGTGTATGTGTGTATTGTGTATAATGCCTCGTATGTGGAAGAAGATTATGTATAGAAAACGGTTTGTGCGCGCAAATGTATATTTGTAACGTGTAGGGTATTTTTGAAACAATTACTTGTGCGTAGTAATGCCAATCGTTCTGTACTTAATTAAGAATATCGGCAAACGATTGACTATTTGGCAAACATGTGCGTCCGATTGAGCATATATTGTCGTTATCTCTATATACAATGGCTCGATGGTATCCTTATACAAAAGCTTATACTATTTATATTGCAAAAAAGCAGCAGAATTTTCAACTTAAATGTCGGCGAAATAATTGTTTTAAGAGTGTTTTACCATACTAAGAATTATCGTAAATCATAAATTACGACAAGATTTAGAGTGCTTTACACTAATGATTGAAGAAAGAACAAAATCTCTATTCAATAGAAGAAATTATTGTTATATTTTAATAGCTAATATAAGTAAAGACCAAAAAATTTAACGATATCAATATTAATTGTAGTATAAATGTATAAAAAGATGTGTGCCATAATTTTAGAAAAATTGTAGAAAATGTAAGATAAAGTTTTCATAATTAGTATCTTTTGTTTGCAAAAGTGCAATTAATAAATGTATTTTATTTTTAATAATATACAATTGTATATACAATTGTATTGCCTAGTTATTTCAAGTCCAAAACGAACAGTCTGTAATAATATCAATTAAAATTCATATTTTCTAAATTTGAAATTGAAAACTCAATATTTGGGATAAACTATTTAGAAAGTTGCTGATTGTTCGAATTATACCTAAAATTATCACTGAATATATTCATAATTAACATTTGTATCAAAAATGAAAAAAATGATCAACAGATAATAATAATTGCTTCATCAATAAAGTATGGGTGAATTGACAAGAGAATGAACAAATGGAGGGTAAACGTATGATGTGATCATGATGTGTATGTACTTTAATATGACCAGAAAAGACAAAATTTTTAATATTATTTGGATGCTACGAAAAAAATGTAAAAAGTCCTGAGTTACAGTTTAAAATACCTGATGCTCTCTGGTAATAATTTTATAACTGTTATGTCGGTACATGCATGACAAATCGACTGACGTTCTTTCCCAAAGCGAAACATCTCTCGCGAATGCACGCACAAGACTGAAGCACGTGAAACCACAACACTGGAAAAAGAAGCAACTACGCTTGCGCAGACATCGATCGGGAAGTTACCTTATTGTATGTACCTTATGTATGTTTCTCTGTGTGAAACAAACACTTGTTACATTTCTTTCTGTATGAAATCAATAATTTAATCATTCCTCCCCCTTGATAAAATTATTAAATTACAAGAGCTTTTTGTTTAGTATTTTGTCAAACTTTCGTTTATACTAAACAAGCTTTATTATATTCCAGATGCACCCATATTTTTAATCACATTATTATAAAATATTCAGTAAACATATATTATCAGTCGTAGCAAGCGCTTTTACGCAACTTCTACATATATTCAGATTATTGATAATACAATGTAATACCCTGATATATAGAAATATTTCATTAAATTATTTTATATATACATATTATGAAACAAGTACTATTTACTACTAAAAATAAAAAAACAGTGTTTTTTTAATGCAATTTCTTTAATAAATTGATTGATTGCAGTTCACAGCGCTTATAACTACAGAGTGCACATCTGAGTTTATCATCAAAGTTTTCTATACTGCAATAATTTGTAATATTTACGTGATTAAATATAACTCGTTTTACATGAATGCTCATAATATAAGTTGATTTTTATCATTGTATTTGTTCGAATAAATCTTCTGAATAAATAAATTTTTAGATGCGACAATTGAATTTTTTAAATTAAAAATAATATTTAATATCGTTATCGATGTTATTATCATAATTATAGGTAAAATGTTTAATGGAGCAACTTCAAAATATTTGTAACGAATTGTAACGAATAAACGAAAACGAAATTGCTATTATTGAGTATGGAAATAGCTCGAAATGTTTTATAGCTATATGTAAGATATTTCTTGATAATTACTACACGTAAAATTAAACAGATTACATAATCGTGAAAAAAATTAAACATTTCAAATAATCTCATTAGCCGTTTTGTGAATATGAACCTACACAAATTTATCACATTTCTAAAATAAAAAGTAATAGAAATTGTATTTAGAGAGAGTATTTATACATACACACATATATTTCTATCCTGTTGCATTATTAATAATTATCATATTAAAAATATACAAAATTTCACAATCAATATTTTGCAAAATTATTAAAGAAAACAAGTCATTAAAGTATAAAACAATGAAGTGATTAAAAAAAACTATCAAAATATAAAGCATGCAAAACAACATGTTTCGGAACATTAATAAATAGCAATTTATGTAATTATTCCTTTTGAATGTCCTTAGTGCTCGCTGTGCGGTGTTTGCAGGATATTTATTGCCATTTTACTGGCAATTTGGCTATAGGTTCTTGATACTGTATTGCATAAAAATAAGTCTCAATCACGTCAGACAGTGCAAATCGTGATTGAGTATTTTGTCAATCAAGAAAAATATTTTTATTTAATTTTACTGCATACAAACGTAGTTATTTGTATAGAGGCAACTGCACAATTGTACATACGTATAATATAACCTACACATCACCTTCATTATTAATTCTTCATTATTTATCAAGTGATGATCATTTTATAAATACAACAATCGGTGGTATATAGCACATTACACCCACGAAAGCTGATAATCTTTATGTTGCTAAGAGGCAGCAAAACTTTCCATCTCAATATCGGCGGACTGATCCTTAGAGTGTTTTACCACGGTAAGAATAATTGTATATTATAAATTACGCGCGCGGTAAGACTTAGAGTGTTTTACACTAATAATGCAATAGAAAATTTTCTTTGCAGCTAACGAAAGTATCAACATCCTATTTTACAGTTATAAATTCCATGCAGGAATAATGCGAAGATACATTATCTATACATAGAAATAGACTAAATAAAAATCGGTTTTAATTTACTTATCAAAGAGTAAAATACGTGATATGTTTAAAAAAGTAAAATATCGAGAAATGTTGAATAAACGAATTAATACATCACCATAATGGCATTGATTTTGTTTTCTGATTGTTGCATTATTTAAGAAATCAAGTCAGAACTTCACAATCATTTCGTTTCAAATAACAAATAATAAATATCTATTTAATCTCTATATTAAATATATCATATTAAGTATGCACATATATGTATAATAACGTTGTATATATCTCAAAAAAATATGAAACAAATGATTAGTAAATAAAAGTTGATCTCAAATGTACACAGAATTAGCGTTTAAATATTTAAACGAATACAGTCCACGATACCTTATTCAATATAATACTTTAGCAGGGACAGTTTCGTAGCTGATTATAGGCGAACACACGTGACACACTGATTAACTGATGTTCCTCTCCGAAGTCAAGTTCTCCTACCAGCGTATACACAAGAATGAAGCATGTGAATCATGCCACTGGGAAAGAAGGCGATTGCGCTTGCGCCGACTTCGATCGAAAAGTTATGTGTGTGTATTTCTTTGTGTAAAATACACATTTATTAAATTTCCTTCCTTGTGAATTCGATCGGTTAATCGCCCCTTCTCCACAAAATTATAAAATTGCACATGCATTGTTTTCATAATATTTTCTGGAATTTAATTAATTAAATTAAATATTATTATTATTATTATTATTATTTTTATTTTTAATTTAATTTAATATTATTTTTTAATTAATATTTTTAAAAGTTTATATTTTCAATTGGCGCAATTTTCTTTGATATCATTATTTTTGTATGTTAAAATAACACTATTTTGTAAACAAATATAACAGTTTTTCTTAACTGGCGCGTGTACTTGGCGCCTTTTTTTTACTTTTTTTTAAAAAAGTAAGTTTTTAGGGATATGATTCTTTTTGTAGTATATATTAATTTAATTTAATATTATTTTTAATTATTATTTTTAAAAGTTTAAATTTTCAATTGGTGTGTGTGTGTTTGTGTGTGTGTGTTTGTGTGTGTGTGTTTGTGTGTGTGTGTTTGTGTGTGTGTGTTTGTGTGTGTGTGTTTGTGTGTGTGTGTGTGTGTGTGTGTGTGTGTGTTTGTGTGTTTGTGTGTGTGTGTGTGTGTGTGTGTGTTTGTGTGTGTGTTTGTGTGTGTGTTTGTGTGTGTGTTTGTGTGTGTGTGTTTGTGTGTGTGTGTTTGTGTGTGTGTGTGTGTGTGTGGTGTGTGTGGTGTGTGTGTGTGGTGTGTGTGTGTGTTTGTGTGTGTGTGTGTGTGTGTGTGGTGTGTGTGTGTGTGTGTGGTGTGTGTGGTGTGTGTGTGTGTGTGTGTGAGAGAGAGAGAGAGAGAGAGAGAGAGAGAGAGAGAGAGGGAGAGAGAGTATACTAAAGTATAATGCATTGTGCAATAAATTAGAAAGAAGAATGAAAGAAATTTATATACAATTACCTTATACAATATATATGGGGCATTCCATGCCAAATCAACGACTTTTTTTCCCGACCATTTTTGATTTGCTTCATTATTTTTCATGTTTTTGTACCTATTGAAAGTAGCTTCCATGAATTTTTTTAGATTTTTATCTCTATCGATTTTTGAGTTACAATTTTTTACAAAAATTGATAGAAAAAATTTCAAATATCTATAACTGAAAGAAAAATAATAATATTGTTAACAATAAGGTGGTCATTTTTTGTGTCTTGGAATGTAGTTTATGAAAGAAATTTTTAAAAAATTTAAAAAAAATTTAATAGTGTTTTTTAGTCAATTTTAACCGAAATTATTTTGTTTTCCTCAATGAGACCCCTTCGATTTAAAAAAAAAAAATTTATATAATTTTAGACATAAAAACAAAATTTTTGAGCCATTGGCGAAGAGGGGATTCACATATTTTCGATTTTTAAAAAACCATTTTTCGAAATTCTTTCAAAAATCGCACTTTTGGTCGTATTTTACACTATTTTGATTTAAAAAATAAATATTTACAAAATTAATAGACACTCATTTTGAAGTTTTAAGGATCAGGAAAAAAATTCTAATATTAAAATTTTTATGGATTTTTTTGCCATTTTTTTTCCATAATAACGTTTGTTAATTGTTTAGACAATTTTGATTAAGGAAAACACTCTTCAAATAAAAGATATTAGTGTAATCAAATGTATTTTATTAGAAATTATTACATGATAACAAAAAATGTTTTCACGCAGAAATCGATATACTGTAATGGTTTAAAGACAGCGGACTATAATACATGGCGCGATGTATGGTACAATACATCTCGTATATACAAAGAAATTGATTATAAAATGTTGAAATTCTTTAGTTGTTCGGAAGATCCTGAAATTATCATTAATTACCTAAAGTTTTTTATACCGACATTTGAAACGTATGAAAATATTTATATTTCTACTCTTGCGAGACATGCTAAGTATACTACAATGCTTACAAAAATACTGAATAATTTTGAACATATACAAAACCGGTAATAACATCTTTTTATAAATATATATTGCTCATAATTATGTATTATTATGTACGTATTAATTATAAATCTACATACTGTTTTGTTCTCGTAGTCATATCAGTATGAATGCAACATTAAGTGTAATTATTAATAACGCGTATTCTGAAAAACAACTTTTCCAGGTAAATTTTGTAAATCTCAAAAAGTTTTATACTTATTTATAAAGTTTTCATTGTGATATTTATTTTTCATCAAAATTTATCACATATTTTATATTATATATAATGTACGTATTTTTCTCTTCTCTTTTATATGTCTTATACATGTATCGATATAATTATGCTATTTGAAAAATTGTCGCATTCGCTTTTTATGATGATTAATTACGAAATTACTGATAAAATATAAAAATCAAAATAATAAATTTCTTTTAGATACGTCAATTCGCAAAAAAAAATATGCAACAATCACTTTCGAATATTGAACACAAGTTAAGAACACGTTCTCTTGAGCTCCAAAATCAGATGGATTTTCTTCAAAATTTGTTCCAAGAGCCCAATATGTCTACTTGAATTACTAGAGGTCCAACTACTACACGTACACTAACAATTACTACTGTAAGGCATCCTTTATTTATAAAACATCCGATGATATAGCATAAATATTTAGAATAACTTTTAGATATTTAAATAATATTTTATATATTTATTATGTATTTATATAAATTATTTATTATTTACATATTGTTTTCAATTATTTTCTTGATTGTTTTTAATTTTATTGCAAATGTATTTAACGTTAAATTGGCTTTTATGTTACTCAGTTTTAATATGTATATAAACATTAATTACATTTACGTTATGTTTTAATATATATATATATAAACATTAATTACATTTACGTTATGTTTATTATATACATATACATATATTATACATACATATATATACATATATATACGTATATATAATATTATGTATATTGTTTATATAACTCTATATTAAATATTAAAACGCAGATGTGTTAAATTAAATATGAGATATTCAATTTAAAATATATATAAGATATAAACATTATTTTGTGATGACCTATTATTAATATTTAATAAATTTAATGTAATAATTATAATTAATATTAGCATTACTCTTTTATATTAGCTTTTATAATAATTAGTATTTTATTAATAGTATATTTATAATATTATATATTAATTATTTTTTTAATTTCATTGTAAAATAACAAAAATTATAATAACAAGATTTAATGTAATAATAATTTTAATGCCAAAAATATGTATTTTTGTATATTTATTTCTCGTATCTTCTAAAAAATTCTTTTGTTTTTTTAAATATATAATATTGTTAAATAATATTGCCGCACAAATTTCTCTTTTATATATATAAACTATAACTATCTCTATTTTATAAATTTCTTTACTCTAAAAAACTGTTTCTTTTTAAACTAATTCTTTCGCGTTTTAATTTTTCCCCACTACTCGTATTTGTTAAAAGGCATTCCCGTTTCCGTATGTATAATTAAATAATATGATTAAACAAAAAAATTGAAGTTCACTATTTTTTACATTAATAAAACATTTCTCGCATTAATGTTGAAACTTTATCTCTAATTTCTCGTCCAAGAATACATGTTCTAATCTTTTTTCTCATTTTAGAACATTTACTTTTTATTTGAATTATTCTCTAATTAATTGATATTTAATAACAAATTCAACAGTCCCCTTTTTTTAAGAGCATTGAAATGTTTATTTTTAACTTTCGCTTTCAAAATCCTTTTTGTGTTTTAGGTTACACTTTGATATTCGTATACTGGACTACATGAGACTGCTAATCGTGCACAATTTAAACCGCTTTAATTAATACTAGAGAGCCTCAGGGCCAATTTCACCAAGTCCGGTTAGATGAACCGATGGTTAAAATTAGCATGATGGTTAACTGAAATGGACATGAATACTTGGTTTTCCTGAACCTCTATTTTCTCTTTGTTTATTGGCCACTCTCCTAATTTTAACTGTCGGTTCATTTAACCGGACTTGGTGAAATTGGCCCTCAGAGGAAAAGAGTGGCAAACTCGATCAGAGTCGTAAGAAATTAACCAATCGCAGTCTATATTTCTTCGACCGCAAGGAGAATAATAGACTGTGATTGATCAATTTCTTACGACTCTTAAGGCCGTGGCACATAAAAAAACGTAGGCAGTAAGACTTAAGCAATAAGCGAATCGACCAATCACAGTCGAGACGTAAGGCCATAACCGTAAGCAGTAACAAATCAAACACGTTGATTCTCTTACTGCTTACGTCTTACTGCTTAAGTTTTTTTATGTGTGAAGGCTTTTATCAGGCGTGACCAAAATGTAACCAATATGGCGGCTATAGTAGGCTGATTTATTCAATGTGCGCAAGCGTACATATAACATACACGTATATTGCGCATGCACACATTGAATAAATCAGCCTACTATCAGCCGCCATATTGGTTACATTTCGGCACACGTGATTCCAACGAGTGCCCTGACCTGTATGTAAGACCGTACTAACACGATATGCGGTGCGATTTGACCATCGACATATAGAATGGACTGAGTGTTGCGATAGACAAACGCGCGCTCGCTATAGAAAGAGAGGTACTACATGGGAGTACTATTTTGTCTCTCTTCTTGCAGAACCGTCAAATCACGTTATTACGAGAATTCTGGAGGGGGAACAAAATCACCAATGAGATGCTAGCAAAAGAGACAAACATAGTACTCCCATGTAGTATCTCTCTTTCTACAGCAAGCGCGCGTTTGTCTATCGCAACACTCAGTCCATTCTATATGTCGATGGATTTGACATACGGGCTAGTACTTTACTAAAAATGTATGGTGCATTTCTAGTAATTTACTTTGGCATTCAAATTATGGGAGCTTTTCAATAAAAAACACAAGCAAACACAATGTTACGCAATTGGATATTGAATAGAGAATTTTTAAATTCCCGACAATTTTTCTATTTGATAGCCAATCGCGTGACATTGGCCGCGTTCAGCAGACTCAACAGTTGAGCAACATTACTAGATTTTCCGTTGACATTCAACGCTAATTTGCTGGATCTGAAAGTAAGAACCAATCACGTTCGATTGCTACCTAGCGGTTTTGTCTGCTGAACACGGCCATTGTGTTTATACATTGAGCTCTAAACATATTGGGGCTTGATTCTTGAATTCATTCGCAAGAAAAACGTATGTGCAAATTCTGCTCTTACAGAAAAGTTGCAAATTGATTGGCTATTGCATGGCTTTTAGCCAATCAACTTGTGGATTTTTCGTAAGAATGGAATTTGCACATACTTCGATTTTTCCGCACGAATTGAGTGAAACTCATCTAATGGAACGCATTTCCATCAGCGATTCACTGAAAAAACGTAAGGAGATCGATCCATTTCTGAAGCGAATGGTGACGGGCGATGAAAAATAGATCGTCTACAACAATGTCGAGCGCAAAAGTGGGGGCAGCGCGGCGAACCGCCACAAACCACTTCAAAAGCAGGGCTTCACCTGAGCAAAGTCATGCTCTCAATTTGGTGGGATTGGAAGGGTATTGTGTTCTACGAGTTACTTCCGAAGAACAGAACGATGAATTCGGATGTGTACTGTTGCCAGCTGGACAAATTGAAGTCGCAGCGATTCATGAGAAGCGTCCAGATTTGGTGAATTGCAAGAGCGTCGTCTTCCATCACACCGCTAGACCGCTGTGGCGGCTTTAGGAACGCAAGCAGTCACGGCCGGCTAAGCCCGATAACGCCACCTACGGACTCAAGCGGATAGGTTCCGGAACGCACCGGATCACCAGAGAGAACCGCGTGGAACAGGTATCCGGTAACAGATCGTTTCCGGAAGCCGTCGAGTAAAAGTCGGACTTTGGCTGTAGTAATACTCAAATTGTGATAATAAATGTAATCAAAAGTATTCAAGCCTATATAGTAATAAAGATATATTTAGTACAGAACGAATATTTAC
Source organism: Lasius platythorax (assembly GCA_963971435.1). Taxonomy (NCBI): domain Eukaryota; kingdom Metazoa; phylum Arthropoda; class Insecta; order Hymenoptera; family Formicidae; genus Lasius; species Lasius platythorax. The sequence continues at coordinate 10,556,190 of OZ020546.1, forward strand.
CTCACTTATAGTGTATACTTACCACAAATACCTATAACTGGTGACCCAGAAACGTGAGTAAGTGCGCGAACGAACATTCTAGAACATGCCGCTTGAAAGTTCGTCGACACGTGGCGAAGAAGCCACGACCGGCGAGCTAGCCCAAGATAGACAGCTCAATCCAGACACCCAAAGGACGACAGGAGGCCCGCACCCAAGCGCTAGGACGTTTCCCGAACCGACGGAGATGGTACCCGCCCGAGCAACAATAGACGAGGCATGGATTAACTCTACGCAAAGGGTGAGGTTACCGCAACCACTGTGGCGCGAAATGCCCACACACTGGTTTAATGTAGTAGAGGCTACTTTCGCATTGAATCGCATTACGAGCGACGAAACTAAATTTCGGCACATTCTAAGTAATTTAGATCCGACTATAATTCCTTTCGTCACGGACTTAATTACCGACCCGCCGCATCAAGACAAATACGAGGCGATCAAGAAAAGAATTATCAGCGCCTTCGGTGAATCTAAAGAGGCCAAACTGCGGAAATTACTACGCGGCCAGGAACTAGGCGAGGATAAGCCCTCACACCTCTTACAGCGTTTGCGAAATTTAGCCGGCGGTGATGGTACCGATTCTATTATTCGTAGCTTGTTCCTAGAGCAATTGCCGGAAAGCGCGCGTAGCATTTTAGCCGTCTCACCCGAGGGCGACCTAGATACACTAGCGATGCAAGCGAACAAGATTATGGAAGCCATCAAGCCGCAGGTAGCACTAGTTCGAGCCGGAAGCCAACAGCCCGATACGAGTAACATGCCCACCGGAATACAGGCACAAGTCAACGAGATCCGGAACATGGTGGAAAAACTCTCCACGGAATTCAGACGAGGCCGATCTCAAAGCAAGAGCAAGCCTAGATATCGCAACAAATCAAGGTCCAAAAGCCGAAATCGAACTGTGAGTACTAATGATTCCAATAATAACAATGTACTTTGCTACTACCACTCACGATTCGGCGACAAAGCACGACGTTGCCAAAAACCATGCGTGCACCATACAGAAACCAAAGCTTTGGAAAACTAGACAGACCGAGGCAGGAGGAGGCGACTGCCAGCGGTCCGGCAAAACATCTTCGTCTCCTACTTACAGATAAGAAAACCGGAGCTAACTTTCTAGTCGACACCGGATCCGACGTATCCGTCCTACCTAAGAGTTTTAGTAAACGGCGCAATAACGCAACTAATCTATCGCTCTTTGCAGCAAATGGATCAAGAATCAAGACATACGGAGACTTAGAACTTGAACTAAACCTAGGCCTAAGACGCAGTTTTAGATGGAAGTTCATAATCGCAGATGTCTCAACGCCAATTCTTGGAGCGGATTTTTTCTTTCACTTCAATTTACTCGTGGATCTAAGGAATCGAAGGCTCATCGACGGACTCACTAAACTGAAGGTCGAAGCCACGGTTACGAATAAACAAGCACAATCAATATATATACTCAAACAACAACAACATACCGTCTACTCAAAGATACTAACAGAGTTCAACGAGATCACACGACCCATACTCAAGAAGGTAAACAAACATTCAGTTAAGCATTATATTCTAACAAAAGGACACCCGCTTACAGACCGTGCAAGACGCCTATCACCTGAAAAACTAAAGTTTGCAAAAAAAGAAATTGATAACTGGATCCGAAGAGGCGATTGCCAACCAGGAAGCGGACAATGGGCAAGCGCGATGCACCTAGTACCAAAGAAGGATGGCGGATGGCGGATCTGCGGCGATTATCGACGACTGAACGAATTAACGATACCGGACAGGTATCCAATTCCGCACCTACAAGATTTCGCTCATAAGCTGCACGGCTGCACGGTTTTCAGCACCATCGACTTAGCACGTGCATACCACCAGATTCCAATGGCCACACAAGATAAAGAAAAAACTGCTTTAATCACTCCTTTCGGACTTTTTGAGTTTAATGTCATGCCATTTGGATTAAAAAACGCGGCGCAAACGTTCCAACGTTTTATGGATACGGTACTTAGAGGATTGGAATTCTGCTTTTGTTATTTAGACGACATCCTGGTGGCATCTCGAACGGAATCTGAGCATCAGGATCACTTGAGGCAAGTTTTACGGAGAATAAAAGAGCACGGACTCAGCATTAACGCCGAGAAATGCAATCTAGGCCAGTCGGAAGTGAAATACCTCGGATGCACAATTACCAAGGATGGCACGAAACCGATCCAAGCTAAAGTTGAAGCAATACTAAGGATCAAGAAACCGAAGACCATCGACGAACTACGCAGAGTACTAGGCATGGTAAACTTCTATAGACGCTTTCTACCAGCAGCAGCAAAAACTCAAGCACCACTCCACGCTCTCACACACGGCGCAAGGAAAAAGGATAAGCGACCACCAAACTGGAACCAAAAAGCCGAACAAGCTTTCGAAGACTGCAAGAAGCAGTTGGCGGAGGCTACGTTACTAGCACACCCTATGGAAAACGCCCCACTGATACTAAGTACAGACGCATCGGACTTCGCAATTGGAGCCGCCTTAGAACAATACATCAACGGACAGCGTCAACCATTAGGCTTCTTCTCCAAAAAATTAACGCAGGCGCAAACCAAATACAGTGCATATGATCGAGAATTACTCGCAGTTTATGAGGCTATTAAATTTTTCAGATACATGGCTGAAGGACGCGACCTAACAGTACGTACCGATCATAAACCACTCACGTATGCGCTAGCACAAAAACCGGATAAAGCGTCACCACGGCAGTTAAGACAACTCAGTTTCATAAGCCAATTTGTTAACCACATGGAACACATCGCCGGACAGGACAACGTTGCAGCAGACACTCTCTCCAGGATCGAGACAATAGACATGCCAGTAATAGTTAGCACACAAGAAATAGCACAAGAACAACGTAACGACGCAGAACTACAAATCCTACTACAAGGACATTCCGCGCTTACGCTCAAAAAATTGCGACTAGACGACTCCGAAACTACAATTTACTGTGATGTTACTAGTCAAATAAGAATTTATATTCCAGTTTCACTACGTAGACGGGTAATCGAGACAGTCCACAACACATCACATCCAGGGATCAAAGCGACACGTAAGACAATAGCGCAGCGATTCATCTGACCAAGCATGAACAAAGACGTGGCAGATTGGGTCCGGACGTGTTTACCTTGTCAACGCGCGAAGATTCAACGTCACAACCAACGCATACCAGAACACATTAGCATTCCGGATGAACGTTTCCAGCACGTACACCTGGACATCGTAGGCCCGCTACCTATGGTGAAAGGTAACAAATACTGTTTAACAATGATAGACAGGTACACAAGATGGCCGGAAGCGGCACCAATAGCCGACACATCAGCGGACACCATAGCAACAGTTTTTTTCACCACCTGGGTCGCCCGATTTGGAGCACCAGCCCTAATCACAACGGACAGAGGAAGCCAGTTCGAGTCACTCATTTTCGAGGCTTTGACGAAACTCATAGGGAGCAGACGGATCCGCACAACAGCATACCATCCACAATCCAACGGCATGATCGAAAGATGGCATCGATCGTTAAAAACAGCCATAAAATGCCAAGAGACAAAAAACTGGATCGAAGCACTTCCAGTCGTATTACTCGGCCTGAGGACCAGCTATAAAGAGGACATCAAGGCCTCCACAGCAGAAATGGTATACGGCACTACACTGAAGTTGCCCGGAGAATATTTCGCCGCAGAGGAACCGACCGGATGCCCACAGATGTTTACCGAAAAATTCCGGGAATACATGAGAGCAACCAGAGCAGTACCCATAGCACATCACATAAAGAAGAAACCATTTATCCACAAAGAACTAGAATCCAGTACACACGTATTTGTACGCGTAGACAGATCGAGGGGGCCGTTAGAGCAACCATACAAAGGACCCTTCCCAGTTATTACCAAAATTAACGATACTGTTTTCAGAATCAACTACAAAGGACAACCAACTACCATTAATGTCGACAGGCTAAAACCGGCATTCATAGAGGCCACAGAACCACAAGGGCAAAGAAACGCAGAGGAAAGCGAACCACAACCAGGACCATCCAACGCAAACCCAGACACATCCCACATACCGAGGAAATCAACCAAGGCAGTCAGATTCGCGACTTAGCAAGCCAGTCACTCGGGGGGGAGTATTGTGGCGGCTTTAGGAACGCAAGCAGTCACGGCCGGCTAAGCCCGATAACGCCACCTACGGACTCAAGCGGATAGGTTCCGGAACGCACCGGATCACCAGAGAGAACCGCGTGGAACAGGTATCCGGTAACAGATCGTTTCCGGAAGCCGTCGAGTAAAAGTCGGACTTTGGCTGTAGTAATACTCAAATTGTGATAATAAATGTAATCAAAAGTATTCAAGCCTATATAGTAATAAAGATATATTTAGTACAGAACGAATATTTACCTCACTTATAGTGTATACTTACCACAAATACCTATACCGCACACATCTTTGCAAACGCGGCAAAAATTATTGGACCTTGGGGTCGATTCTGTATCTAAAATCGAGTGAAAATGCTAAAAGTGAGCGGTTGCTGCGATTCAGTAACTTTCATCATGGTGAAAATGTGAGCCATCTCACAGGAGTTTGTTCGACAAAAAATTTCTTGTCGAATGGTGAAATCCGAGAGTGAAAGACTGAGAGATAGAGCGAGAGGAAAATCATAGACAGCGTCGTGACGCGTTTTTGACAGTTTATAAAAGGTTAAGTGTCGTTGCTTTGTTTACAGTTCTCATCGTCGTGTATTTATGTTAACATTTTGTCCATTAAAGAACATTAAAGAATTATAATAGTTAATCGAAAATTTGTGCTTCCGTTTATTTCGTTTTTGTCATTGTTTTGTGGACCGTAATCCTCACGCGTCGTTTACAGTTCGTTGCATAAATTACTTTTTGTGTGTTTTTATAAATAAAAGCTTTTATGAATATAAATATAATTATATTTTTTTTGGACTAAAAAGTATAATTATATTTTTACTTATTAAAAGCTTTACAAACTTTTTCCTTTCTCCCTTTTTTATTTTTGACGAAAATTATTTTTATCTCATTTTGTTTATATGTATAATTTTTATCTCTCATTTTGTTTAGATGTATTTAATAAACAATATTGTTAAACTTAAAATAAATGACTATATGTCATTTATTTTAAGTTTAACAATATTGTTTATTAAAATACATATAAACAAAATCTAATTGACATTAATAACGCCATAAAATTTTATTTTACTATATTGTTACATAAAAAAGTTTCTTTGTTTACTTATATATATATATATATATATATATATATATATATATATATAGAGTGCTTTTTTATTTAATTTATTCAAGTCCAAATTATATACAAAACATATTGATCCCAACAAATATATATTTACTAATAATACATAAATATTGTTTTCTAATGAATAATCATGTTTCTGTTATCTTATTCTTTTATTATGCAAATGTTTTATTTTGAAATGTATTTTTTAAATTAATGCTCGCGCACAAGCATTTTGAGAAAATCTAAACATAGCTAATTGATGTATTCTATAATTGTGTTGTAACGCGGAAAAAAGGAATTTATTCGCAACAGTTGTAAAAGCTGTTTTTTAAATGGTGAACCTTCAAACATTTGTGATTATTATTTTAGGTACAGTTTCTGTACGTACAAAACGTTTTTCCCCACACTAGCAAATCTAGTGATTTCGTATTTTCACTTCGTATTTTCACTACGTTACAGAATCGTGCAAACAAATTCACGTGAGATGAAAGTGCGAGAAGTGAGTGATCTCACTTGAGTTACAGAATCGACCCCCTGGGCTGGGATGTCTTACCGCATTCTCAATATTCACCAGACCTTGCCCCTTCAGATTACCGCCTGTTTCGCTCCCTTCAGAATTCTTTGAATGGACTTGAGCGCTTCGTTTCCGAGAAAGCCATCAAACGGTACTTGGAACAGTTTTTTGCCGAGAAAGACAGAAAGTTCTTTGAGCGAGGAATTATGAAGCTGCCTGAAAGATGGCAAAAGATAGTAGATGAAAACGGCCAATATATTGTTGAATAAAGTTATTGCCTTGTATGAAAAAATCGTCTTTCATTTACACGTAAATAAACCGCACGAAATTATTAGCCAGCCTAATATTAAATAAAATTTCCGGTAATTTTATTAGATTTTTTCATGACAACTTCTTAATCGAAATCATTATTTATAGTTAACGAATCTTTAAAAAAAAACAAACATAAATTATATATATTTTTAGCAATTTTTTGTGATAATTACAATAATATTATATAATAGATTACACACTTAAAACTACATTGATTGTAAATATCTGTAATATTACATAGAACGTAGAAAAGCAAAAATTATTTTTTATGTAAAATTAATGAAGCATTGATATAATTATATACATTTTAACATATATTTAGAGTTAAAAAATACTATTATAAAAATTAATTACATTCAAAAATTCCATTAAGGCTCCTGCATACTCGATTGCCAAGTCCACAGATTCGTGCGACAGTGTCACACTTGGCAAAATTGTAAACTATAAGGCGTGGAAAATGATACTCCAACAAGCTAAATTATTCTTGCGACGTACAGTGTACACAAACATCTAAGTGTAGTATAATTTCAATTAAAAGAAAAATAATAATAATTTCTGCGCTTTAATTATCGCGCTTGGCTCCTGACGCCGTTTTTTTCCTTCTTATTAAAAGATCTTCGTAATCGTATTGTCGAAGATTGTCAAATAATATGAAACAGTGAAAGAAATTTTGTATATATTTGACAATCTATGAGATAACGCTGCGCGCTGTGAAGAATGTATTTTTATTCAAGGAAGGCACTTTGAACATTTCATCTAATATAAATTTTGAAGCTTTAATTCGGAAATAAAATATTTACGGACCTATTTTTATATAACATTATTTTATCACTATAATACACATATAAATTCACTGATAAAATTTGGTTCCTAATTTTAGGGATAATGTATGTGTATCATAAGTTAACTACTGAGCTTAAAAACCTTGACTTTTAATCTTTCGAAATAGAATATATAATATGAAATAGATTATTCAGTCAATTCAAATTAACATGTTGCACGTGGCAGGAACTCCGCATTATACGTATTCCTACTCACGTAGTCAAAGTTTATCGGATACAATACGAATTTTGAATATTTAAGTAGTTCAAAATAGATATGATGACACAAGAGGAGAATATTTTAATGCTGCAAGGCACTTCTATTGTGTTGGAAAGAAATATATTTAAATCGTATTTCTTGATTAAACTATAATATGTAAGATTACTATTCATTTTTTTTTGTAATGCATCAAGAAATTATATAAAAAGTACATATCTTTTCATATTATAAAATGTATATGAATTATAAAAAGTACATATCTTTTCATATTTAAATTTTTGTCAAAAAAATATACTGGGTGTCCCAGACTTACCGTATCACTCGTTAATGACAGATTCCTGAGGTTATTTGGAGACGATTTTTCCTCAACGAAAATGTCGAGGCACCAATAATTTTCGAGTTATAAGTGAAAATGAAGGGCTTTTTGCAAACTAAGCTTTATGGAATTAAAATATTAACAAAACTACATTCTTCAGTTAATTTCAGGTCGAGTTTAATTTAATAGAATTTTAATTTAAGGTTTAGTTATAAAGATATATGATGGCAAAAATTGGGAGCTTGCAAAAAATTTAATGGTTAGAAATTTAATGGTTAGATTGCTTTTTTGATATTTTTACCAAACACTCTTTAGCAATAAATACATTACTTTCACCCATAAATCTGAAAAACAGTGTACAACAGTGTATAAACATTCAGCCGCTATTCAACAATATGATCTACTAAGGTAGATGCGATAAGTCGCGTATTAAATCGTCCATATCATTGCTAAAACTTACATTATCGCATGTATATGAGATTGAAAGGGATTATGGTTTGCATAAGATATTTCGAGAAAGTTTTGTTGAAATCTACATCTAATAAATTAAACAAAACTTTTTCTTTAACAAAATATATATAATATTTCAGGTAACTCAAAACAGAATGAAAGTACATTACATCAAAGATAATCACTTGACGATTTAAAAAAACAAGAAAATGTCAGCTGCGATTAATGAAGAAACGGTATGATTGCCCAGGATTCAAATATAAAAATAATGCTATATGCCACAAAATTGGCACAATATACAGTTTGATAGACAGAGCGATGCTTCTATCTCACCCACAATATCATGAAAAAAACATAACATTGGTCATCAACACACTCATGGATAACGGTTATTCCCTAGATTTTATCTTTAAATATACCCATGTCAGGATTAAAAAACTGATAGCCACAAAATTAAAATTCAATCATGGAGCGGTGGTAAACAGAGATGAAAAAGAAAAAAGCAACAGATTCATAGCGGTTCCTTACATAAAAAATCTATCGGAATTTGTTTGCAACTCATTTCGAGGAACAGAATTCGCTGCGGGTTACAAATGTTTCAACCGCCTAAACAAATTCATTAAGGTACACAAGGACATTACACCCACAGAATGTAATAATAATGTTATTTATAAAATCCATTGTAAAGATTGTACCGCATCTTACGTAGGTCAGACCAAGCGACAATTAAAGACAAGAATACATGAGCACAAGATAAACATAAGACAACATACATCAAACCAATCGGTAGTATCCCAACATATCACTGATTATAAACATAACATGGACTGGGATAATGTAAAAATCTTAGTCCATGAAACTAATTATTACAAAAGGTTAATTCCTGAAACTATTCATATAAAACAACAAAAAAAACAGTCTTAATGCTATAGATGACACGGAATATCTAGATAGATCTTATTTTCCGTTACTTGAATTCATCGGCAATACAAAAACATAACTTTCAATAATTGTTTTTGAACCTTGGTCTCACCTACTGAAAGATATATAAAGCGCGGTTCTACACATATACCTCTCTGTCCGTATCGAACGTCAGCAATAACAATGTTATCAAATTTGTATATACTTGACAAATTTTATCATACATATAACTCTAAATCATACTGTTACAGTTTTATTAAGTGACTTTAACTATTACATTTAAATTCTTTGACAATTAACAAACAAAAAGGTGAGATAAACTATTAAAGGTGAGATAAACTATTAATGTGAAAAGTGCAACAGTACACCAAATTGGTTCATTCACGCAATATTTTTATAGTTTGACAAGCTACTAAACGATGATACCGACACAGACAACACACCATCACCCACTTAAACCACATAGGGTGAGTCAGTATAGAAACAACACAACACACACAATGTCGACACACAAGATTTGCGCAAAAAATACCCAGCGTTCCACATTCATTTACATTTAAATATTTAATTTACCATCATTGTAAAATTCACTCATTAGATTACGGCTAAAGAGACACAAGTAAGTGTCGAAACGTTCCGTTCCAAAGATTTATGTATATTTTTTATTAACGAAATAAAGTTATTTTAATTGTAACAACCTTATTTGCTCGTTCAAGCCTATTTTATATTTACAATTTAGTTTTAAAACACGAGCTTATCTATCATTAATTTGTAAAAAATAATTATATACAGTTAAAATATGTAATAAAAATTAATATTTTTTATAAATATAATTCAAAATCAATACAAATAATAAAGTTTATGCCACAGAAATACCGTAAAATTATTAATAAGTAAATAATTGTGTTTATATATTTATTAATATTTTATTATTATTTCTGTTCTAAGAGATATTAATAACAGTCACACACAACTCTTCGTAATAAAATATGCGAATACATTAATTTATGTTATTTTATAAATCATTTTATTTCTATTTTTTTATATCATATATTTTATTTTCTTTTTCCAGTGTATATAAAGTTATATTACCTCACCTTGTGTGCGATATGCTCAGGATTTATAAAAAATATGATACTTTTGAAAAATGTACAACTACAAAGAGCATTAAATAGAATAAAATTTGTAATTTTTTAAATATTATTTAAGTAATAATTTAATCCCTTAAAACTTACTTTCTAAAAAAAAGTAAAAAAAGGCGCCAAGTACACGCGCCAGTTAAGAAAAACTGTTATATTTGTTTACAAAATAGTGTTATTTTAACCTACAAAAATAATGATATCAAAGAAAATTGCGTTAATTGAAAATATAAACTTTTAAAAATATTAATTAAAAAATAATATTAAATTAAATTAAAAATTAATAGAAAAGTTAAAAATTAGAAATTAATACAAAAAATTAAAAATTTTTACAAAAATTAAAAATTAATACAAAAAAAAATAAAAATTTTTTAATACGATGGGGAGATCTTTGTTACCATTAACATGCCTGATTGTTTGTTTGATGTACGTTCGCAAGCAACTATTTTGCACAATAAGTTATAAATCACAATAACGATATATATGCCATTGTGTAAGGAAAATATCCATATCATACAAATCACGTACGCGTACTCGTTTTGAGTATTATAAGAATAAAAAAATCATAATTACTATAATTCAAAAATCGAATAATGAGTGTGTATGTATCTATGTATGTGAAAAATAATTAACAGACTTTTTATTTTTCTTTAATATCATTAATTTATCATCATGTAGGTACAACATTAAGTGGTACGCAGCTTCATTAAACGTACAAAAAATGATACTGTTCTTATTGCAAAGAAGTACCAAGGTTTTCAATCTGAATATTGCTGGAATGTTTGTGGGATCATTGGAAGGTGCAGCTACGGTAAGAGATACGTGTATCAAAATTTATATCTCAAAAATATAAAATATGTTTAACAAATAAAACGAATAAGCATGTAACAATGACTAAAACGAGAAAATGTGTATCTCAATATAGTTGTTGAGTACCGCAATATCATACTTCACCGTTCTTTACTCTACGCGGACTTAATACAAGATGTGTCAATTATTTACTCGAATAACAATAATATATAAATAGCTAGTTACACATATGATCTTAATTATTATCTTAATTATTATCTACAAAGCAGCTTGGTTAACCGATAAATAAAAAAACTGTAATAGATGTGTAATTGTTAAGGAAATATGACGGCATGTAAAACAACCGTGTTTAGTAAAATGTAAAAACGTGTATCCTTTACCCGTAACAAATTAATAGCACATATTCCTTTTATAAAAGATGGAGCAACTGTCATTTTTCTAAAGGATCAAACGTAACTTATGAGCACACGCACTAGACTGAGACACGTTAAAATGCGTCATTGTTATCTAAGGAGCGCAACGATGACTTCGCCAACATATAATACTCTTTCTATAGAAGTAATTTTCTGTCAGAAATATAAATATCCACCAATATTATTGTGTATGTATGTGCAATGCTGCGTATATGGAAGAAAATTATGTGTACAAAACGTTTGTGTGTACGCAAATGTGTATTTATAAGATGTTAGGTATTTTTGAAACAATTATTTGTGAGTAATAATACCACTCGTTCCATATTTAATTAAGAATATCGGCAAACGATTGACTATTTGGCAAACATGCGCGCCCGATTGATGCACTATCGTTATCTCTACACACAATGCCCGATGCTATCCTTACACAAAAACTTATACTATTTACATTGCAAAAAAAGCAGCAGAATTCTCAAATTAAATGCCGGCAGATTGTTTTTTACCATCTTTAGAATGTTTCACTAATCCTTGTAATCTTTGATTTCTCAATTCGTTAAACGGATCGAGAACCTTCTCAATAACTATACTCGTTCCATGAATGCACGCACAAGACTGACGTACGTGAGATTGTAGCACTTGAAAAACTCGACGGCGCTTGCGCAAACTTCGATCAATATATTGTCTCATGACAATTGACCTGAAAACCTGTTGAATTTCTTTCAGCGTCGAATCGATTGCTTAAACATGTTTTCCGCGACAAATTTGTCTGGATCTTACGATGATGTTTTTTATGATCAAGTGTTATGTCAAATTAGACAACTTATGTTAAGGCAAATCGTTCTCCATTTCGAGCAATATTTTATGTTCATATTTTATATCTAATCATTAACAAACCAAGTAATATACATACCTATATTAGAATTATATATATACGTTTTATTATATCATTATAAATTATAAAGTGGCTAAATATTTTAAACTTATACTTTGCTAATCAAATAAAGGAATAATTTTTTAATGCAATTTCGTCGAAAAAATTTTTCGATTGCAGCTCACACAGCACTTATAATTGCCGAATGCACTCCTGACTTAATCATTAAGGTATTCTCTATGACACTACTTTCTACACATATGATTCATTTCAGGATGTTTTATTTTAAGGCTCATCACGTGAGTGAAACTTTCACACTGTGACAGTTTAACAAATAAAAATTCCTCATAAATGAATTTATATACACACTATATCATGCAAGATGCCATAAATGTTATTGAAAAAAAATGACAAATATTGATTATAGAATTTTTTAACTATTTTTCCCGTAATCCTCGTCAAATTTACTTTCAGAAACGACCTTTTAAATAGGGGGCCACAGTTATCGTAATCGTGCCGAGAATATAAAATATCAAGAATTTAAGAATTCAAACAAATAGTACACAGTAAAATAACTTTCAATGAAAAATAACATGTTTTGCGGGTACTAATTTAAACATACTGATATGTTGATATTAAGCACAACATAAACAAGTGTTTCTTAGGAGTGTCTGCAATAGAATGAAACAGATGCAGGACCGTAAAGCGATTGCGACTGCGCAACTTTTGTATAAAAAAGTTCTCTCATGTGTATTCCTTTCTGTGAGAAAATACCTTCTGTTTACTTGCTTTTAATGTGAAATCGATCGTTTATTCATGAACTTCCACCTAAGAAAATTTCTTAAATTATGTAATTGCCATCCAGTTGCCAGCCATACACCCAGATGTAATTTTCCATCCAATTTTAAGTAGTTACTATACATTATTCAATTTTCCATTTATCGAATTAGGAAGATTACTGTAAAATTTACACCATAAGAAAGAAGTCATGCATCAAGCGATCAATGAATCGAAAAGAGGGGGATAAGTGAATTTTAGACTATTACTTTTCCGTCAAATTTGTGTCGACAGTCACGGAGAGATGATCTGTCTCGAGACTCAACATTTTAACATCCACCGAATTCTGTTGCTTCTCATTGGCTTGTGGCCTTATCAGCGATCGCCCCTAGTTGAACTTCAATTAATTTTACTTCTTGGTACTCTGATAACTTTTACCGTATTTCAGGTACGTCCGCGTTTCAATTATAATTTATTACGAAATCGTGCGTATTATATACTGACGTATAAAAATTAATGCATTATTTTGTTGCACGATTTAAATATCATTATGTTACATAATAATTGTTTTTTTATAATAAATGTCATGTTATAATTGTATTAAATTATTAGTTACGTACCTTATTTGCTAAATTATTGTATGTAGAAGATTAAAGGAGAATTTTGAAAATTTATAGACTGATAATAGAATAATGTAAAAATAAATAATTTAGCTTTTATAATATGATTAATAGAATTATTACTTGCAGTTTACAACATTTATAACATCGAAATGTACTCTGGACCTTATCTATAAAGTTTTATCTTCTGCATTCTTTTTCATTTGTTTTGCAATTAAATACAATTCGTTTTGGATTAACGCTCATATTGTAAGAGTGTAAATTAAATTATTAAGCATCACTTAAAGATGTATCTTTGAATGGATTATATATGGGTTTCCGTATTTATCACTCGCGATCAATATAGTTTAATTTTTCTTAACGTATCGTTTATCTTTTATTCTTTAATCATTATAAGGTAAGTATTATAATAATCCCTAAAAACTTACCTTTTTAAAAAAGATAAAAAAAAGGCGCCAAGTACACGCGCCAGTTGTGAAGAACTGTTATTTGTATTTATAAAGTAGTGTTATTTTAACTGTAAAAAAACTACTGTAAAAAACTACCGTAGAAAATTCTTCTACAAATTATTTTAATATTGTATAAAATATTTATATTGATATTGTGTAAAATACCTACAAAAATAATGATATTAAAAAATTGCGCCAACTGCAAAGAAAAATTTATAAAAATATTTTAATCAAAAAAGTTGTACAAAATATGTAGTTCTAATTTCCTACAAAAATAATGATATTAAGAAATTGCGCCAAATGAATAAAAATTTATGCTATAAAATTTATTTCTTTTATTATTTTCAATGTCATTGAAAGGATTAAAACTAAAGTGACGAACAAAAACTTGGCGTGCCCGGGTCGAGGCATTAAAATTATATAAATTTTTAATAAGATTGTTTAAAAATTAATCTATAAAATTGATTTATGGAATAATAAATAAGATTTTGTGTTTAAAAATATACCATATTGTACGATATAATTATGTTATTCTTCTCTTATATTTTTATACTTTCTTTACACTTTATTTGTTAGGTTTGTAAATATATTCTTAAAATAAATTTTAGAATTGTAAATAATTTGTTTATATTTTACGTTTTATGTTAAGACAGGGTGTATTTTTAATAAATTTTACTTATTTTATTTTAATTATATACAGATAATTGAAGCTAATTTTATTTATATTTGCTAATGCATATACAGTTCATTGCATGTCAGATTTTAATGCCCCGACCCGGGCACGCCAAGTTTTTGTTCGTCACTTTAGTTTTAATCCTTTCAATAACATTGAAAATAATAAAAGAAATAAATTTTATAGCATAAATTTTTATTCATTTAGCGCAATTTCTTAATATCATTATTTTTGTAGGAAATTAGAATTACATATTTTGTACAACTTTTTTGATTAAAATATTTTTATAAGTTTTTATTTGCAGTTGGCGCAATTTTTTGATATCATTATTTTTGTAGGTATTTTACACAATATCAATATAAATATTTTATACAATATTAAAATAATTTGTAGAAGAATTTTCTACGGTAGTTTTTGACAGTAGTTTTTTTACAGTTAAAATAACACTACTTTATAAATAAAAATAACAGTTCTTCACAACTGGCGCGTGTACTTGGCGCCTTTCTTTTTACCTTTTTTAAAAAGATAAGTTTTTAGGGATTATATCATTCTTTTTTGTAGTATATGTTAAACATCTTTAAATAAATCTTTAAATAAATAGCAAAGAACCCGCCACCACCCCCGTCATATTTCATCAAAATATGACGGTCATCTTTGCTTATTATAGATATCCAAATCTTTCAAACTTCATTGCTACTGTTATTGTAAAAATAATGGATAATTACAAATCAATGTGTCATTAATACACTTATTATTGACAATATATGCTTCTAAATCCAATGATGAATAATTGTTGGTGCTTATCTAGTTTATAAAGCGAAAAAAGTGAGTTATATAATTCTATTTTTTAAAGTAAATGTAATAAAGACAAATTATTTGCGATTTATCTAAATATTTCTTCACAGTTCACGAATAATGCAGAATATGAAACATTGTTCATGAAGTTACTGAGACATTACGAGACACTTTTATATTCAACTGATTGAAATACAATTATAAAATGATTAAATATTAATCACAAATAAGTTTGATATTTAAAACATGTATTTTTAATGAAGAATTTGTTAACTGTTTCTTTATTTTATAACATCCAATTGGTTGATTAAAAAAACTAAAGAAACAATATATTTTATAAATATTTCCCACATACAATTCTTTATATTTTTTAATGAAACAAGTTCTTTGTAATAAAGATGCATATATTATACGAGTTATCTTGCATACACAATGATTTAAAAGCATACGCACTATAAATGATTTATTTATAATGTGTGTATGAAATAATTACCTGATTACCAAAAGAAAACTGCCACATTTTTTGTATACTTTTTGTACAATCAGACACGTGCGTGACGCGTTTTATTAACACTTTCCAGTCTAAAAAAAATATTTTTACTTTTTAAAAATTTGTAAATACATCACTTAAATCAGTACGTATGCAAGATAACTCATATAATACATTCATTTTTACAAATATAACTTGGTTGAAAAAAATAAAGAAACAATATATTTTATAAATATTTCCTACATACAATTCTTTATATTTTTTAATGAACCAAGTTATTCGTAATAAAGATATATTATACAAATTATCTTGCATACACAATAATTTAAAAGCATACGCACTATAAATGATTTATTTATAATGTGTGTATGAATATGAAATAATTACCTGATTACCAGAAGAAAACTGCTACACTTGTTGTATACTTTTTGTATTGTACAATCAAACACGTGCGTGACGCGCTTTATTAACACTTTCGAGTCTAAATAAAGTTTCGACAATATCTTTCCAGTAGAGACAAACCAACAGTAACATAACATCAATGTTATAATTTATAAGTCAAAAGTGCGGTTAACCGCGCATGCCGCTAACGCATGCCGCATAAAAAATAATATATGACAGAAAATTTATTATAAACATATAATAAATATAAATATTGTACAATATATATATATATATATATATATACACATATAATAAATATATATATATAAATATATAAAAAATATATATATAAATTATTAATTATTAATTATTTATATATATAAATATATATACATATATTATATATATATAATTTATATATGTATATAAATATATATATTTATTACTTATTTATTGTTTACTGTCATTAAAATTATTTAAATTACGCATGCCGTGTTAACCTTTTTCTTTATTATTTCATTTACTCTTGTCACTTTGTTGTCAAATTGTCAAATCTCAGAGCGCTGTTAGCGCGATCTTCCGTCAAACAAGTCAACCGTACAAGATGCACATTGCTATTTATTGCATGTGTTGTGTACGTGTATATACGTGTAGCGCAAACTACTATATATCTATGCATGTGTTGTGTACGTGTAGTATACGTGTAGCGATGACGGTGATTACGGTGACGTTTCTTAAATGAAAATTTCCACATTTCGACTTTGCGTCGTAATACCTCTGCTTATAGAATATGTGCGGCAAAAATAAAGACACTTTCCTTATATAATTTAAACCCAAGCTATCGATT
This sequence comes from Lasius platythorax, assembly GCA_963971435.1. Lineage (NCBI taxonomy): Eukaryota > Metazoa > Arthropoda > Insecta > Hymenoptera > Formicidae > Lasius > Lasius platythorax. The sequence goes on from OZ020546.1 coordinate 10,573,333, forward strand.
AAGCCTAGTAAGAACTCAATCCGTTCAGTGGTTATTGAGGTCTGATAATCTTGAGTACTCTCAACTGGCCGGCTTGCGTAAAGATACACGGAGTGCCTTGCTACTGCTGCGCGGTACTTGGCGCGAGACACTACCGTGTCTTAGATTAAAAAATATATAAAGTAAACAAATTAGTTTGAATCCGATCAAGAAAGAATATGGAAACCCAATTATAATCATTTTCAAATGTTTCAAAAAGAAATATCTTACAATATTGTACATGATAGTTAAGGAGTTCGCTGAAACAACTTCAAGATGTGTGTAATGAGATAAAAGATAAAAATGAGATCGCTATTGTACAAAAGTACGGAAGCAAAGCAAAACGTATTACAATTTTAATTATATGTAAGATATAGTTTCTCGTCCTTTCTATATTTACGTTACAATAACTTTATATTAAATTAAATAAATCGCAACTGCAAGAAAACTTAATGAAGTTTTCTTAATAAAGAAAATTTAATAAACTGCAAGAAAACTTAATCTATAAATCTTAATAATATTTATTAATTTATATTATTATTTTGAAACCTATTTTAGTACTTGGAATGTGCTCTCTATGTGCTATGTTTTTGCTACAAATTTGGCCAACCATTCGTTACATTACTGTCCTCACAAACAAATCTCTATCACATTCGGAGCATATTGTGACAGAATATTTTATTGATCAAGAAAAATATTCCTACTTAATTACGCTGCATAGCTACGCAGCACATTACATAGGAGGCTTGGCAATGATAGCGACAGGAACTATGCTCCTAGCATATCTTCAACATACTTGTGCAATGTTTAGCATTGCTTGGTAAGTAAAAAGGGCAGAGATAGATACAACAATTTAAATAATAAACTACGCACAGAAATTAGAGGAACACTTAGATTTTCTTAAAAAATGGGCAAAATTCAGGCAGCTGTAATTTTGTTGAAAACGAACGAAATTTAAATCAAGGAAAAGGGTTTCAAAGCTTGAAATCTCTACTTTCGAATGGTTACTATTTTTTTTAGTTCCTATGAGTTTGATAATTTTTACATATAGAAAACTACGAGCTGGACAACATTAGAAATTTTCTTCTCACTTTGTGAACTTGTCACGTGCCCCAAAAAAATCTGCCGAAATTTTCGACTTGCTAATGTGAAAGTTTAAAGTTTTCCCTACAAAATCGTTTTTTAAAAATGTTTCTAAGATTTCTTGTTACTGAGTTATCGCGGATTAAATAAAAAATGAGCATGTTAATTTTGATTGACCATAACTCCGTTAAAAATCATCGCATTGCAATTTAAAAAACAGGTTCTTAAAGCTGTAACTTTTAATAATTTAACTTTTAATAATTTCTTAAAACTGAAAGTGGGAAGAAAATTTCCAATTTTGTCCAGCTCGTAGTTTTCTATACACTATGTAAAAATTATCAAACTCATAGGAACTAAAAAAAATAGTAGGGGAAAGGAAGCAAATTTGGAATACCAGTTTGAAAAAAAATTATAAAAAATTATGTGTGAGGAGCTAAATAATGAACACCGCTTCTAAACGTAGGACAACTAATATATTATCAATCAAAAAATAATGAACAGAATTTGAAAACAAAAAGTGCCTGAAACTTTGGCTTAATTAAAAAATGACAAAAAAGGGTGATTTAGTTAATGTGCTGGTAATTTGGAATAGGGTACTTCGAATTACATTCACATTTTCTAAATCGTTCTTCTTCGTCTTATATAATCATCTCTTCTTTTATAAACTATTGTTCTCTTATAAATTTATATAAATCTTTCTTCTTCGTCTTATATAATCTTCTCTTATAAACTATTAGGTACTTATGATTCATCTATTAACAATAATCACACATATAAGTTTCGGAGTCATAGACAGCGCATTTGCTGTGTACCCATATCTCACATATGAAGCATTGCACTCATTGTTCTCCCCTCACGTCATCACATATGATTTGGAATATTCCAAAGTAACTTTATATATAGTATTCCAAATTAACAACATATCATGGTTAATCTCAATTTTTAAATCACGTGTCACAAATCGAAAATCATTGCAAAATCAGTAGGAATTCATAAAATTAACATGTCAAGGAACAATTTAAACGAATTTCAACAAATATTTGATAAATTTTAACAATGGTGGAAACGGATTGCAGACTCACTTAAAAAATCTTGCGAATGTCTAGTTTTATTTTTGTCTAATTTAAAACAATACTGTCAACATGGCGATCCATACCGCAAATGTCATTAGTTGGTGGGTCGCTACTCTATTTGTATGCGGTGATTCAAACTAGTTGGCGTTACTAGTATTTTTTATACTTCGGTATTCCAAATTACCAACAGTATTCCAAATTTGCCTCCTTTCCTCTAGTCTTTTGAAAGTAGAGATTTCAAGCTTTGAAACCCTTTTTTTAAATTTAAATTTCGTTCATTTTTAACAAAATTACAGCTGCCTGAATTTTGCCTATTTTTTAAGAAAATCTAAGTATTCCTCTAATTTCTGTACGTAGTGTATATATATTCTTAGACAAATTATAAAATTATTAATTTTAAGCAACAAAATAATTTACAGCTACCGTATCGAGCAGGCAATTAGTATTTCACAAAAGGACGGTTTCAAAAATGAGCAAAAAATTTGTAAGGAGATAAGTCGTGCTGTAAATATTCATTGCAAGGCTATGAAGTTCGTCTTATTGTTATCTTCAATAACAAGTATTTAATGCATATAATGATATATATTTTCTCATATTTAAAGGCTTAGCAATTTCTTAATATCCAATTTTGAGGGATCGTTCTTTTTCTTGATAGCATCTGGCACGATCTGCGCGAGCTGTAATCTTCTACGGGTAAATTTCGTCAAATTCTTGAACGAGCAGTGCGACACTTAGTAAAACAAAATTAGTCAATCAATCCGCATAGATAAAGAGAAAAAATAAAATGATTTTCTAGCGATATATTAATTAAAAACCTACGAAAATAAATGCATGCTTTCTTTTCTCACAATTATAAGATGTATCTACACAAGATACACGCACAAGATATACGCACGCTTCTTAGAAAATTATGCAAAATCTCACAATTATGTATGTTACTCAATAATTGGCGACACATTTCCCAACATAGAGCTTAATATACTGACATATTTTACAGTATGCATATAACAGTGTTGTGCGTAAAAAGCCGATGATAACCACGTAACGTATTCATAACTTTCAGATTGCGTCACTTACCGATAACATTGAACAATTTATACAATCTCTAATTACTTTAAGTACCCTCTACGTGTACTTGTTTCTATCCAATTATACTGGGCAAGAAATTACGGATCACAATGAATATGTGTTTGTCACAGTGTAAGGCAACTTCATATACGAGTGTATTTGTTTTACAGATACGTATACATAAGTCAAAATTAGAGATTTCTGATAAAGTTAATATATATTGAAAGAAACAATATGTATGTGTATGTTTGTGCTATGTGTATGCGCGCGCGCGCGCGTGTATTGAATTATTATTTACAAATTTTATTTCATTGTTTCATAGATATAATGTACTTTGGTACATGGCTCCATTACGTACACAGAAAATGATACTTTTTCTGTTGCAAAGGGGCACTAGAAGTTTCAACCTAATTCTCGGTGGAATATTTGTACCGTCCATGAAAAGTGCGGCTTCGGTAAGAAACATATGCAAGTATAGAAGTATATCATACATACACAATGTATTACAATTTTCTCAACAACATATAATAAGTGAACAAAATGAAAGAAGACACATTTCATTACAGCTGATGAGCAATTCCATATCATACTTCACCGTTTTTCAATCTGTCCGACAAGATTAAAAATATGTTAAAATGATTACAAATTATTTTAAACCGATGCGAGATGGACAAACTCGTAACGATTGTCCTCGAGGTTCAGTTGTAGAATGATTATTATCCTCCAAGAAAGAACAAAATCTCTATTCAATAAAAGAAATTATTGTTTCATTTTAATAGTTAGTTAATAGATAAAAACTAAAAATTTAACCTGCGTGATAACAATGTTACATGTAGTATAAATGTGTAAAAAACTGTGACATAATTTTAGAAAAACAATGTGCAAATTTCTAATTTGCACATTGCTTCCTCACCATTTTAATTCGCTCACAAAGTTCCTCCTCAGAAAAAGCTAGTTTTTAAATTAAATTAAAATTATTAGTATATAATAGATTGGCTCCCCCCCCCCTCTCACTCTCTCTCTTTCTCTCTCACTCAACTATTTGGTAAGTAAAAGCATAGCTAATCAATAGATAGAAATGTAAAAATGTTTGTATACATGTGCAAATGTGCATAAAACCATAGTCTCTTCAATAAAAATTGTACTATTACCAATAAATTTTAATTAATATATCGGTATTTGAAATGGAACAAGTAGTATATTTCTCTGTTAGTTTAAGATAGACTGTCACTTATAAGTGCATGTAGAATGAAGCGCGTTAAAATACATCGCTGCAAAGTGTCGAATGCGAATGTGTGGTTTGCTACCAATAAAAATTCTTTCATGGAGTTTTTCTCTATGGGAAATAAACAGGTGTTATATTTCCGTCGCGTCGGCGTCGAAATCGATCGCTTAATTATACACTGTTCGTAAGGGAAGGTAAATTGTATCGATCTCACGCACGGTGATATTACATATTGCGCTGCACTTACATCAAATAAAGCAATTTGCATAAGAATTTAAGACAGCAAAAAGAAGTTATAGCGTGATATTGGTCGATCGAAAGAAAGGAATAAGCAAATCAATTTTTTTGCATTGTCAAATGTATCTCGATGCTCACGGAAAGATGATCTGCACAGACAGTTTGCATATCAGCATTAATCGAATTCTGCTACTCGTGGTTGGTCTATGGCCTTATTAGTCCAGTAAGATTAGACTTGAAAAGGGCAAAACTATAAAAAAATTAGGACCAAGCTAGATTTTTGTGGAGACCTTTATTTCAATGTTCTAATGAAATCCTGAAAAGTACCTTTAATTTGACACATGGGGGTTTTTTATAGGGGGTTAAAGGGGGTAAATTTTAGTTTTTTGCCATTATCTCGAAAACTATCAATTTTTCGAGAAAAATAGTTATTATCAAAATTGTAGCTCATAAAATTCTTTACAAAAAAAATTATTATACTTTTTTTTCGTGGAATCAACCGTTTCGAAGATATAGAGTGAATTAAGTCTGAAAGAGAAAATGTGCACACCACTATAGTATTATATGTGACTATGAGGTGCAGAAAAGTTATATTAGAAATATTTTGCTGTCGAAAAAGATTTTATAAATATCTACAGAGAAACTGAAAGCTAAATATTATACTATTTATTGTGTTTGAACCCTCATGTGACCTTGACGAGCAGCTGCCCGGCACACAAAGAAAAGGGTGTTCTCTACCTGCGTTTGTATGTGTGTTAGTGTGTTTGTGTTGCTCCAAGTTTTGTAGATGGTATGACCAGTCTTCTCTTCGAGAAGTTCTCATAGTAATCGCATCGGACGTGTTATACAGGTATTGTATAGTCCAGTATACAATATATACTGGACGTATTATAAATATTTTATTATTAAAATATTTCTGTGAAATCTCGAGAAATAGTGCTAAAATGGAAGGAATGTGTTTTAATTGTTCTAATCCTTTATCGGATAGTCAAACTGTTGTGGTTGAGCGTGAGATAAAAGCTTTGCGAGACGCGAGTAAAGAAAGGAACGATGGAAAAATAGAATATTTACGTGATGCTACTTCCATTGAAGTTCATATTGATTGCCGTAGAAACTATGTTCGGAAGAGTAGCATTGCCGCCTTCGTTTCAAAAAGGGAGCGTAAAGATGACGGTCCTAGTATGTCTTCAAGTTCAAGTCCACCGCGTACCACTAGATTACGTTTAAGTGAACAGCCTTTTTTTGATTTTAAAAAGTTGTGTTTTTTTGTGATGACGAGGCCAATGAGGAAAAAGAAAAAAAGAAAAACGAAAAAAAGCGCCGCAGAATTTCATTAGTATCGGCACACTCTTTCAAAGATTCTATAATTGCTACTGCAGACAAACTTGGTGGTGATTTGGCAAAGACAGTTAAAAATCGAATTATTTTTGAAGATTTGCTTGCTGCAGAAGCCAGGTATCATCATCAATGTTACCTGAATTTTCTCCGTTCCCGAAAACCAGGTAATGTTGATCGACCTATCGACCATCGTATTGAAGTAGCAATGGAAGAGATATTTTCGTATATTGAAGAAAACGATGACTGCCAGTTTACTATAAAGGAATTGGCAGATGCATGCACGGTATATACTCCAAATGAATTAACAATTAAAACGAAGCTTAAGGAAAGGTATGGGAAAAGAATTTTCATATCAACTAAAAGCACCTCTTTGACTATTGTCTGTTTCATAGATACGGTATATGATGTCAACTTAAGAGCTTGGTACGAAAATAAAAGTTTTAATGAACAGGAAGAACGGCTTAAAATAATAGAATTTGCTGCAGCAATAATTCGTGAAGACATTCGATCTTTAATAAAATATAATAGTAAATATCCCCCAATGAATGAAATGTTTAATAACTTAGACAATGACGTACCACACAGTTTACAATTGTTTTTGGAGCAAGTAATATTAAAAAATCGAAAAGGCAAATTAGAATCATTTAAATTAAAATGCACCTCCATTTCTCATGCTATAGTAGCTGCAGCTAGGCCGAGGACATTTATGTCTCGATTGCAATTGGATTTGTCGACGTTTTTACATTGACGATTTGGATCTCGACGTATTTTAGATGTGTTATCAAGTGTAGGTGTAGCAGCTTCATATTCCGATACAGCGAAGTACGAAGTTTCGACAGTTTATCATCCTCAGCCTTTTATTTTACCACCAGAAACTGGTTCTTTCGTTCAATTTGCTGCTGACAATGTCGATATTAATGTATACATCATTGATGGTCACAATACGGTACATATCATGGGAGTAATTAAAATGATTACTCCATCTGAAGCGATCGCACCAGAACAACCAATTAAGAAACAGACAACAATGTCAAGTGCTCATGACCTTGCATTAAAAGCTCACGTTCCTATTCAGGTTTATGAAAATTATAATTCAGCAGGATTAAATAAATTTACAGTTGAAAGATTCGACTGCCATGAGGAAACAACAGCCTGCATGCTTCGAAAAATTGATGTATTATGGCTCTTTGGAAAGTGGGATAATCAATCTCAGGTACCTGGTTGGAATGGATATATTCAGTCTCTGACAAAAAATAATCAGGATTTTTCACAATCACGAATCTTGTTTCTACCATTTATTCACCAACCAGCAAGTAATTATATGTATACTATTTATATTGCTTTACACTGTGCTCTTGAAAATTGTAAAAAACATGGTCACAACACATGTGTTATTACATTTGTGGGATCGGGACTCCTCCATCATAGGTATAGGTATCCGTGGAAGGGTTTGGCTAGAAGGGCCTGGGTAGCTTAGTTGGTAGAGCAGTCGCCCGGCAAGCGAAAGGTCCCGGGTTCGAGTCCCGGTCCAGTCACCTGAAGGCCCTACTTTTTTCACGGATCCTACATTTGGTGTCAGAAGTGGGATGGAGGCAGGATTCGGTCCGCACACGAGGTCTCGACGACGTATGAGTGTGGGCCGGGGAATTGCATGAGGCTTGAGCGCCCGGTGACACTGCAGCTGTGACATTCGAGGGCGAATGTCGTTCTAGGATGGCCGAGTGTGGGATCGGGACTCCTCCATCATAGGTATAGGTATCCGTGGAAGGGTTTGGCTAGAAGGGCCTGGGTAGCTTAGTTGGTAGAGCAGTCGCCCGGCAAGCGAAAGGTCCCGGGTTCGAGTCCCGGTCCAGTCACCTGAAGGCCCTACTTTTTTCACGGATCCTACACATTTGACCAACCTTTATATATTAAAGTGCGAGAAATAACAGCATCTTCACCCGAAACCTCTGATTTTTCTAAAATAATAGTGAGACTCGGTGGCTTCCATTTGATCATGTCGTTCCTTGGATTAATCGGGTATATAATGGAAGGAAGCGGTTTAAAAGAAGTTTTAAGCATCATTTATGCACCAAATTCAGTTGAGAAAATGTTAAATGGACACGCTTATGCTAGAGCAATTAAAGGACATACTCTACTTCATCAGGCTTTGTCTGCAATTATACTTAATGATATATACGTAGATACTGACACTCAAAATCATCTTAGGAAACTCATAACTGAAGTCGCTAGCAATATACGAAGACATAGAAAATTCAGATGATGACATGAAGGAATTATCAAACAAATTTCATAAAAAATTACGGTTGTATGAACAAAGAGGTCCTACTGCAAGATTGTGGGTGCAATATTTAAGAATGGTTTCAATTGCCAAAAAAATTTATTAGATCTGAAAGAATGGCCGATTGGGCAGCACATTTAAGTTCCATTAAAAAAATGCTACCATATTTTCATGCGTCTGGACACTTTTTTTACGCTAAATCTGCGCACCTATATCTTCAGGATATGTTGCATTTAAAAAAAAATATGGAAGAAAGTGCTTTCGAGAAATTTATAAACGGTTTCTTTACCATTCGCCGTACTAATAAATTCAGTAGCGGTACTTGGACTGATATGATTATTGAACAGTCTTTGATAAAGTCCATTAAAACAGACGGAGGTGTAGCAAGAGGAAGAAGCACTCAAAAAAGTGTACTCAGCAAATGGGTATATGGTATGCATGCGACCAATGCTGTATGTAAAGGCATTGAAAAACTTTGCAATATTTCACAGTGCAGATCAGCATGTTGATGCGCGAGATTCTCGTATCAAACGAGATGATGCTGATGTTAAAAAAATAATAGAATGGTTTTCAAGTCATGATCCCTTTCCACAGATTCCACAGATAATATCTATAGCTACTGGTATCGTCGGCGATGAGAAAATTAATTGCTTCAATGCTTATGAAGTTGGTCTAAATTCCATGCAAAAAATAATTGGAAAAAAATTTGATAAAATCAAATTGAAACGTGCAGACAAAGTTCTTCCTCTTTTAACTGTGACCAGTTCTGTTAAAGTTCACAATACTAGAGTGGTAATTGATCCACTATTACTCTTTCAACGCATCAGTGTGACAAAAAAATTTGAAGACCAACTTGAACAATTTCTCCAATATGAACTAGCCCCATACCCATTGGATCTTTTTAATAACGTAGGAATGAGGAAAACAACTAAATCAACCTTTTATGATTGTTTCAATCCTATTGTTACTGAACCTAATACTACAACTGACATATTTATAATTGATGGCGGGTTTCTATTACATCGTGTTGTGTGGAACAAAGATGCTACTTTCGATAATATCTGTGACCAATATATTCATTATGTATTGAAACATTTCGGAGCCAATGTTATTGTAGTTTTTGACGGTTACGATAACACTGAAAAAAGTATAAAATCAATGGAGCAACGTCGTCGATATTCACAATTTCCTGGATCTACAGATGTTCTGTTTGATGCGTCCATGAATGTCCTTATAAAACAAGATAAATTTCTCAGCAACGAAAAAAACAAAAGTAGATTTATTTCTATGTTAGCGCAAAAATTGGAGGCTGCTAACATCTCTGTCAAACAAGCCCAAGATGACGCTGATGTTCTCATCATAAAAACTGCATTGGAGCACTATCATACTAATATTAAAACATATAGTCGTTGGCGAGGATGTTAATTTATTGATTCTTTTAATTGCAAGAACTTCACCTGATCAAAAAATTTATTATTTAAAACCAGGGAAAGGGAAAGCTGAAACAAAAGTACACTCATCCAAAAGTTTTGACAATTTTAAAAACAGTAAAAATCACATTTTATTGATCCATGCTATCAGCGGATGTGATACTACATCTGCGCTATTTCAGATTAAAAAAAAAAGGTTATTAAGTTGCTCCAAAATCGCAAGGACTTACAGGATTGTGCTGAGGTTTTTAAAGTGCCACAAAGTTCACGAAAAACAATAACTGAAAATGAGATTCGCTTACTTCTAGCCATGTACAACGCTCCACAGAAGGAAAAATCTATTGATTCTCACAGATATTATTTATTTGTAAAGGCAACCAGACTAAATAAGCCCGTAAAATTATCAAATCTACCGCCCACATTCTATGCATTACAACAACATTTATTTAAAGTGTATTTACAAGTCCAAAAATGGCTTGATAATGATCTAAATCCAGAAGAATGGGGGTGGATGATTGTCAACAATAGTTTGGAACCTATTCAAATCCTTTTGCCACCGGCTCCTGATCTATTACTAAATACTATATTCTGCAACTGCACTAAAGGCTGTAGTGCGAGCTGTAGCTGTAGAAAAATAGGTCTTCGCTGTTCTGCGGTATGCGGGCACTGCCGTGGACAATCTTGTTTAAACGTCGAGACTGAAAGCGATATGAATGTTTACAACAATATAGATCTAATGACTTGCTTAATACAAAAAATGAAACAATAGATGAAGAACATATTGAGGAAATCACTGAGGAAGATGAGGAAGCTTCAAAGGAAATAGATGTAGAGGAAGAGACCGAATAATTAAAAAAATTTTTTTCTAGCACATTTCAATGTGGATTGGGCCTACTGGGGACACCACATAAAAAAAACGCGCCCAGTACTCTATCCCCGCGGTGGTGTGGAAAGGAGTACGTGTTTTTTACGAACTATAGACATTGCAACTTTACCGCACGTTTTACTCAAAAACGATTAGTTGTACGAAAAAAAGTATAATAACCTTTTTTGTAGAGAATTTTATGAGCTATAATCTCAATAATAACTGTTTTTCTCGAAAAATTGATAGTTTTCAAGATAATGGCATAAAACTAAAATTTATCCCCTTTTACCTCCTATAAAAAAACCCATGGATCAAATTAAGGATACTTTTCAGGATTTCATTAGAACATTAAAATAAAGGTCTCCACAAAAATTCAGCTTGGTCCTAATTTTTATGAAGTCAAAATCTAATTTTACTGGACTATATCAGCAATCGAAACTTGTTCGACTCCAATTAATTCTGTTCTTTGCTATTTTGACAACCTTCATTATATTTCAGGTACGTCTACAGTTTTAATTGTATCGTAATGCGCAAAATAAATTAGTTTTATTTGTTGCAATTTTTCATCCTGCGTTTGGATGTAACCATATCATAAACATAATATTATAATTAATCATATGACACGAATACACACATACAAACATACATATATACATATGCATACATACATACATACTTACAAACATACATATATACATACGTACGTACATATATACATAGATACGTACACCCCTCCTAGGGGATACCACCTTGTCGCGGTGGAGGGGCATCGGGCCGCTCTGGAGGGCAACGAGAGTGGTCTAGCCAAGAGGATCCCACTCAAGCCAAGGAGATAAGACACCGTGCTGAAGGCTGAATGGTACCTGAGTTATGGTGCCACAAACGGTTCCCCTGGGACACCGAGTCCAATCCCAGGGGTATTTAAGTGGCCTTACTCCAGTAACCGGGGCTCTGCTGGAGCGGACCGTTATTTCCCTAGGTACTCGTGGGAACAAGATGGGAGATAATAATAAAAATCAACAAGCAGAGAAGAATGGGCCGCATGCCCAACAAGCAGCACTAGACACAAGTGTGGAGATGAGAAGGGTACAAGCATGGGATCAACTTGAACAGCTGATCACCAACTTGCAGAGCTTCATAGAAGAGAAGACAAATGTCCACGGAGAGATCCGAAGCACGGTCACTTCTATGGGCAGTGCCTTCAAAAGGCTCAAGGACCTGGAGAAGACATGTGCGGCATACTACCGCCCTGTCACCACAACAGTAGTGGCGCAGACATTACCGTCGCATCCTCGGACATACTTCGAAACGATGAAAAAGACACCGAGGTGGATGACGATGCGACATCAACGCTGAAACCTCGGGAAATCCGCACGGGGAAACGGAGGAAGCGCACCTCGCCTGGAGCGGGCGCCAAGAAGGCGAAAAAGCGGGAAGAGCGAGGAGCAACTCCGCAAGCTGAGGAGAAAACACAGCCTGCCAAGACAAAGGGGTGGTAGCAAGTGGAAACGAAGAAGATGAAGAAGCTTCGAAAGCGAAGAGAACCAGCGACGCGACCTAATGCGCTGATTATCCGCATGGAGGACAAGAAGAAATACTCCGAAATGCTCAAACGGGTGAAGAAGGACGTCCCCCGTGACCAGGTCGGTGATTGCGTCGACAAGATACGCAAGACAATCACAGGAGATATGCTGATCGTCCTGACCAAGGAGAACACTGACAAAGCTCCTGGCTTGCAAAAAGCAATAGCTGATCTCCTGGGGGAAGAGGCGCAGGTAGTCAGCAAAGTGCAGGAAGAGGATCTCGAGATCAAAGACCTCGACAAAACGACAACCAACGAAAAGAGATCCTCGAAGCGTTACAAAACGCAGCTGGAAAGGACTGCAAAATCACAGCGGACGCGATCAAGTCTCTGCGGAAGGCGTACGAGGGAACCCAAACTGCCTCCGTTAGACTAGCAGTGACGATGGCCAAGAAAGTCGTGGGAGAAAGAGGCAAGATCAAGATAGGCTGGGTAAACTGCCGGGTAAGAGGAGTGGAGGCCCATCAAGTGCTTTAAGTGCTGGCACTTTGGACACCTCGCCAAAAAGTGCAAGAGCGGGGTTGACAGATCCAAGCTCTGCGTTAAATGCGGAAAGGATGGTCACAAATTCGCTGACTGCAAGGAGGAGGCTCAGTGCGCCCTTTGCGTCGAGAAAGGCAATACGGAGAACTGTGCCCACATTACTGGCGGCGGCAGATCCTCAGCCTTCCAGGAGGCACTTCAGGCGCTCAGAAACGAACGACGATAAGGATACTGCAGTTCAACCTCAACCACTGCGAGGCTGCATAAGATCTGCTCATGCAGACGGTGCGGGAGCTAAAGTCGGATCCTGTGATCATTTCTGAACCATATAGACATCTTGGCACTCAACCCTGGGTTACCGACGCCAGCACAAAGGCAGTCATCTGGTCTTGCGACCCGTTCCAGAGCGCTGCCAATAGCGCGGAGATTGGCTTCGTGAGAGCCAAGCTGGATGGAATCCATTTATGCGCCGCCCAGCCTTTCACCCGACGAGTTCACGGACTTCCTGGACAAACTGACCAAGGATGCGAAGGAGCACTTTCCGGTGGCAATAGCCGGGGACTTCAACGCCTGGGCAGTCGACTGGGAAAGTAAGGAGACCAACACAAAGGGGCAAGCGTTGCTGGAGGCCATGTCTTCGCTGGATGTGGTCCTGCTAAACAGCGGTGACGAACCAACTTTCGCGAAAGGAAAGGCGAGCTCAATTGTAGACCTCACCTTCGTGAGCAGCATCCTCGCAAAAGGAAACTGCTCCTGGGAGATGACTAATGTCTACACCGCCAGTGATCACCGAGCGATAGTCTGGGACATAACCACCGGCCGGGGAGACGAGGCCGGCGCCCAAGCCCAGGAAGAAGAAGACAAACTCGCTTGGCTGGAAGGTGAGCATCTTCGACCCCAGCTCATATCGGGTAGTACTGGATGACCTCCCGATCAGAGGCAGCAATGCTACAGAGAAGGCAGACGACGTCATGAAGAGAGTGGCTGAGGCCTGTGATGCTACCATGCCTCGGAGGCGCAGCATAACCTGCTCCCGCCGGTATACTGGTGGAACGACACAATCGCCACTCTCCGTAAGGAATGAATTCGTGCGAGGAGGTTGTCCCAGCGAGGTCGGAAAAAAACAAACTCCGACGAACTGGAGGCAAAATACAAAGAGGCACGCCGGAAGCTAAAGAAAGCCATCAAGAGCAGCAAGAAGCAATGCTGGGACGAGCTCCTCGACGAAGTCAAGACCGACACGTGGGGTAGGCCGTACAAGGTAATCATGACGCGACTGAAGAGCCAGCCGATGCCATTGGCTACATGCCCCGAGCTTCTGAAGAAGATCGTAACCGTGCTGTTCCCTCAACAACCGGAACTCAACCATTCCATCCAGCAGTACAAGGCAGAGACGATCCCACCAGTCACGGAGGAACAACTGCTGGAAGCCTGCGGCAGAGTTGGGAATACCAAGGCCCCTGGTCTGGATGGAATTCCCAACGTCGCGCTGAAAGCAGCCATCAACGCAGCGCTAGGACTGTTCATGGACGTATACAACACGTGTCTTCAGGAAGGTACATTCCCAGCCAAGTGGAAGCAGCAGAGATTAGTGCTCCTCCCTAAGGGGAAAAAGCCACCGGACGAACTTTCATCTTATCGTCCGCTCTGCATGCTGGACACAGCGGGCAAGATTCTGGAACGTATCGTGCATAAAAGGATCGAAGCAGCGGTTGAAAACTACCTGGCTGACAACCAATACGGATTTTGAAGAGGTCGCTCCACCCTCGACGCCATCGACCTGGTCGTCAACACTGCCAGGAAAGCGATTTCGGGTACGAGATGAAGGCGAGGCACGAAGAAGTACTGCCTAGTGGCGATACTATCAAGAATGCCTTCAACTCAGCTAAGTGGGACTGCATCATGAAAGCCCTTACCGGGAGGAGCGTGCCAGGATAATTGCGGAGGATGATAGCCAGCTACTTCACCGACAGGGCCCTCAAGTACGACACGGAGAGCGGCCCCAAGGAGTAACCGGGGGTGTACCTCAGGGCTCTGTGCTGGGCCCTCTTTTGTGACACATCATGTACGACGGGTTACTGAAGCTGGTGTTGCCGAGCGAGGCGAGACTCGTCGCTTTTGCGGACGATGTGGCGGTTGTGATCGTTGCAAAACATTTGGAGGAGATCAACTTTGTCTTCGACGAGACCTTCGCGAAGATCCGCCGATGGATGGAATCAGTTGGCTTGAAGCTGGCAGAACATAAGACGGAGGCCGTGCTGATTATCAGCAAGAAGCAGGTGGAGACGATCACGCTACGAGTCGGTGACTACGAACTCACGTCCCAGTCGTTCATTCGGTACTTGGGAGTGATGATCGACACGAGACTCAGCTTCAAACAACAGGCAGAGCACGTCAGCACTAAAGCGTCTGCGGTCAGAACTGTCCTAGAGGGTCAACCACACTGAGCGCAGCAGAGCTGAGAACAGAGGAGAGACGGAACAGCTTACACCAATGGCAGCTGCTGTGGGACGCTTCAACTAACGGACGGTGGACCCACCGTCTGATCCCGCAAGTGGACGTCTGGAAAAATCGCAGCCACGGAGAAGTCAACTACTACTTGACTCAGATGCTTTCGCAGGCCACGGGTGCTTCCGGACATATCTTCACAAATTCAAACATGAGGATTCCCCGGAGTGTCTGACCTGCAGAGGAGTCGACGAAGATGCGGAGCACGTGTTTTTCATGTGCCCGCGCTTTAGTACGCCCCGCAGTACATGGAAAACTGCACTCGAAGGGAGAATCTTGCCTGAGAACCTGGTGGAAGCTATGCTCTCATCAGAGGCAGCCTGGGAAGCAACGAGTTCCTTCGCGGTGGAAGTCCTCAAAGACCTACGCCGCGAGGAACGCGAGAGGAAGAAGAAGAGCAATTAAGAGGAAGGAAGCAACGACTTCGACCACCAGAAGGAAGAGCCACGGCTAGATCCTCCCCCCGCGCAATAATGCCTATCGGCGGTCCCACAGGGAAGTACGGAGGTAGGTGAAAGAGAAGGTTTTTTAGTCGATAGTGGTTGCAATTTTGCCGACCGGTCCATAATACTAAACATGGCGGCTCGTGGTCGCCCAACACCACCAGACCTGACTGAGCCCGACATACCGGGTGCAAACCTGGTGAGCACCTGACGGTGCGTAAATGCATTTTTCGCCCCCATAAAAAAAACATAGATACGTACATATATAAATGTGTGTGTGTGTGTGTGTGTGTGTGTGTGTGTGTGTGTGTGTGTGTGTGTGTGTGTACACATACATTTGTGTGTGTGTGTGTTTTGAGTGGGATTCGATTGACCACGTTGCTTTTGACCACAGAACCCTCTGATAGGTAGACCTAGTAAAAAACCCTATACACCGATCAATATAATTGGCTGTGGTCAAAAGCAACGTGGTCAAACGGGACGCTCCCGTGTATTTTATATACATATATTCGATATTCGATAATTATATTCGATATTCGATATACACATATTCGATATTATACAATATGAATATAAATAATTAATAATATAATTTTTAATTTTTAGTTGTATAAAATAATATTTGTATATGAAAAATAAAATTATTGTGTATATATACAGGGTGTCTCACAACCTCCGTACAATACTTTGTTAGCTTGTTCTAGAGGTAAAATAGAGTCAAAAATTCTAATACAAAAATTTTGAGGCTGCAATAGTTTTTGAGTTATAAGCGATGAAAGTTTGCCAATGATATCGCATAGAATTCGCGCGCTCAGGCCCGTAATTACACATACGCGCGTACCGATCTGTCATCTGTTATTGATTTTTTCAAGTTAGGTGATATTGATTTTTACTGCACAGCTGATTTTATTTTGTCGTTTCCTATATACAATGTGTGTCACACGTATATCGTACATTATGGTGACAGGCTAATATTAACAAATTATAAATAACGGAAAACATTTAATTCTTAAATAATTTAATTAATGAATTTAATTATTAAATAAAAATTAAAAATAATAATTATAAATATTTATAATTATGTCATATCACGTCTTTCACTTTGACTTATTATACAATATGAATATAAATAATTAATAATATAATTTTTAATTTTTAGTTGTATAAAATAATATTTGTATATGAAAAATAAAATTATTGTGTATATATATATTTGAAAACGATATTCATGACCTAAAATAAGATTTACGATTCTCTAATCGAATATAAAAATATTAAAAATAATCAAATAATAATAATATTAAAAATAATTCAACAGAAAATTATGATTTGCAGTTTACAACATTTGTTACCTCAAAATGTACTCCGGATCTTGTTATCAACGTTTTCTCTTCTGCATTATTTTATATTACTTTTGTCATTAAATACAGTTGCTTTAGTATTAACATTAAAGTTGTAAGTAAACCGTATAATGCATATTATATTCATAAGTGTACATAAATAAATATTTCCAAATAATAAATTTTTATACATAATATGAATGCATCGCCGTTTCAAATTTTAAAATAATCGGAATAAAATATCGTTAAAACGATAGATGAAATGTTTGTTGGAAGAATTACAGAACATCTACAACGAGCTAACGGACGAAAATGAAATCAATATTATAAGAAAATACGGCAAATATGCAAAACGTTACACGGCTGTATTAATACGTAAGATAATTATTGTTTCTGGCTTTTATTAAACATTAAGTGCATGTTTTTCTTATAAGCAATTGGTAAATTTTTCCAGTAAACCTTCTAACTGTGTGTATTATTCATTCAAAATGTTCTGCAGTAGTTGGCATATTCAGTGCACCCGTTCTACTTTTGTATCCATTCTGGCCGTACTTTTTCGACATCCTATTATCTATAAACGAGTCTCGATCACATCCTCGGCTGCTGTCTGTTACTGATCGTGAGTATTTTGTCGATCAGAAAAAATATTTCTATTTGATTTTATTGCACGCTAACGCGGTTATATTCGTAGTAATGGTCGCAATACTAGCGACAGGAACGATATTAATGGTTTTGGAACTGTATGCCTACGGAATTTTTCGAATTATCAGGTAAGATAAAATACGGAAACCGTAGATTTGAAAACCTGGAAATTAAGAAGAATTACATAATTACGACAAAAGAGTCGCTTGCAGTTATCGTATTGCGCAAGCAATGGCAGTTGATGCGTTGCGTAGACAGCCCACAGAACAAGAATTTAATTTACAAAAAATTGATTCATGCCGTGGATATGCATCGCGAAGCTATGAAGTGAGTATTTAATCGATATGACGTGTAGAAAGTATGCTTAATGCTTTCTTTCTCTTTCGAAGATTCTGACTCGTCGATATCCAGATTTAATGTAATCTCTTTTATCATAGTAATCGGAGTGATTTCCTCAAGTCTTAATTTTTTTCGAGTAAGTCCTATCTCTTCTCTCAAGTGCATCTCTAAACTTTATTATAGAATTAGTTACTTGAATTTTTTAATTACTGTTAAATTTTCACTGATTAATGCTTTTAGTAAGATTGTTAGCGCAATCGTACTTTAGATTTTTCAGGCGGTGCCATTCGGATACGATCTTGAGAAACTTTTATTACCCTTAATAATCGGGATCACTTGTATATCGTACCTGTTCGTAAGCAGCTATATTGGGCAAGAAGTTATGAATCACAATAATGATGTGTTTGCCACTGCGTAAGGAAAACAACCATATTATAAAAATCACGAACGCGTACTCGTTTTTACTCGTTTTTTGTATTATAAGAATAAAAAAAATCATAATTACTATAATTCAAGAAACAAACACAATGAGTGTGTGTGTGTGTGTGTAAAATAATCAACAGATTTTATTATTCTTCTCTAATCATTAATTTGTCATCATGTAGGTACAACATTAAGTGGTACGCAGCTTCATTAAACGTACAAAAATGATACTATTCCTACTGCAAAGAAGTACCAAGGTTTTCAATCTAAATATTGCTGGAGTAATTGTGGGATCATTGGAAAATGCAGCTATGGTAAGAGATATGTGTATTAAAATTTATATCTCGAAAGCGTAAAGCATGTTTAACAAATAAAACGAGTAAACGAGTAACAACGTGTAAAACGTGAAAGTGTACATCTTATTATAGTTGTTGAGTACCACAATATCATACTTCGCCGTTCTTTACTCAGTGCAGACTTAACACAAATGTGTCAATTAATGATTTAGTCGAATAACAATAAATGGAAATTGCTAGTTACAAACAAATATTAATTATCTACAGAGCAGCTTGGTTGGCCAATAAATAAAAAAGACTGTAATAGATGTGTAATTGCTAGGGAAATATGACTGCTTATAAAGCAACTGTGTTTACAGTAAATTGTGAAAACGTGTATTCTTTACCCGTAACAAATTAATAGCACATATTCCTTATATAAAATATGGAGCAACTGATCATTGTTCTAAAGGATCAAACGTAACTTACGAACGCACGCACCAGACTGACAATGAGACAAGTTAAAATGCGTCACCGTTAACTAACGAGTGCAACGGTGACTACGCCAAGATATAATACTCTTTGTCCAAAAGTAGTTTTCTATCAGAAATATAAACATCCACTAATGTTATTGTGTATGTGTGTATAATTCCCCGTATGTGGAAGAAGATTATGTATAGAAAACGGTTTGTGCGCGCAAATGTATATTTGTAACGTGTAGGGTATTTTTGAAACAATTACTTGTGCGTAGTAATGCCAATCGTTCTGTACTTAATTAAGAATATCGGCAAACGATTGACTATTTGATAAACATGTGCGTCCGATTGAGCATATATTGTCGTTATCTCTACATACAATGGCTCGATGGTATCCTTATACAAAAGCTTATACTATTTATATTGCAAAAAAGCAGCAGAATTTTCAACTTAAATGTCGGCGAAATAATTGTGACATCTTAAGAGTGTTTTACCACACTAAGAATTACCGTAAATCATAAATTACGACAAGATTTAGAGTGCTTTACACTAATGATTGAAGAAAGAACAAAATCTCTATTCAATAGAAGAAATTATTGTTATATTTTAATAGCTAATATAAGTAAAGACCAAAAAATTTAACGATATCAATATTAATTGTAGTATAAATGTATAAAAAGATGTGTGCCATAATTTTAGAAAAATTATAGAAAATGTAAGATAAAGTTTACATAATTAGTATCTTTTGTTTGCAAAAGTGCAATTAATAAATGTATTTTATTTTTAATAATATACAATTGTATATATAATTGTATTGCCTAGTTATTTCAAGTCCAAAACGAACAGTCTGTAATAATATCAATTAAAATTCATATTTTCTAAATTTGAAATTGAAAACTCAATATTTGGGATAAACTATTTAGAAAGTTGCTGATTGTTCGAATTATACCTAAAATTATCACTGAATATATTCATAATTAACATTTGTATCAAAAATGAAAAAAATGATCAACAGATAATAATAATTGCTTCATCAATAAAGTATGGGTGAATTGACAAGTGAATGAACAAATGGAGGGTAAACGTATGATGTGATCATGATGTATATGTACTTTAATATGACCAGAAAAGACAAAATTTTTAATATTATTTGGATGCTACGAAAAAAATGTAAAAAGTCCTGAGTTACAGTTTAAAATACCTGATGCTCTCTGGTAATAATTTTATAACTGTTATGTCGATACATGCATGACAAATCGACTGACGTCCTTTTCCAAAGCGAAACATCTCTCGCGAATGCACGCACAAGACTGAAGCACATGAAACCACAACACTGGAAAAAGAAGCAACTACGCTTGCGCAGACATCGATCGGGAAGTTACCTTATTGTATGTACCTTATGTATGTTTCTCTGTGTGAAACAAACACTTGTTACATTTCTTTCTGTATGAAATCAATAATTTAATCATTCCTTCCCCTTGATAAAATTATTAAATTACAAGAGCTTTTTGTTTAGTATTTTGTCAAACTTTCGTTTATACTAAACAAGCTTTATTATATTCCAGATGCACCCATATTTTTAATCACATTATTATAAAATATTCACTAAACATATATTATCAGTCGTAGCAAGCGCTTTTACGCAACTTCTACATATATTCAGATTATTGATAATACAATGTAATACCCTGATATATAGAAATATTTCATTAAATTATTTTATATATACATATTATGAAACAAGTACTATTTATTACTAAAAATAAAAAAACTGTTTTTTTAATGCAATTTCTTTAATAAACTGATTGATTGCAGCTCACAGCGCTTATAACTACAGAATGCACATCTGAGTTTATCATCAAAGTTTTCTATACTGCAATAATTTGTAATATTTACGTGATTAAATATAACTCGTTTTACATGAATGCTCATAATATAAGTTGATTTTTATCATTGTATTTGTTCGAATAAATCTTCTGAGTAAATAAATTTTTAGATGCGACAATTCAATTTTTTAAATTAAAAATAATATTTAATATCGTTATCGATGTTATTATCATAATTATAGGTAAAATGTTTAATGGAGCAACTTTAAAATATTTGTAACGAATTGTAACGAATAAACGAAAACGAAATTGCTATTATTGAGTATGGAAATAGCTCGAAATGTTTTATAGCTATATGTAAGATATTTCTTGATAATTACTACACGTAAAATTAAACAGATTACATAATCGTGAAAAAAATTAAACATTTCAAATAATCTCATTAGCCGTTTTGTGAATATAAACCTACACAAATTTATCACATTTCTAAAATAAAAAGTAATAGAAATTATATTTAGAGAGAGTATTTATACATACACACATATATTTCTATCCTGTTGCATTATTAATAATTATCGTATTAAAAATATACAAAATTTCACAATCAATATTTTGCAAAATTATTAAAGAAAACAAGTCATTAAAGTATAAAACAATGAAGTGATTAAAAAAAGCTATCAAAATATAAAGCATGCAAAACAACATGTTTCGGAACATTAATAAATAGCAATTTATGTAATTATTCCTTTTGAATGTCCTTAGTGCTCGCTGTGCGGTGTTTGCAGGATATTTATTGCCATTTTACTGGCAATTTGGCTATAGATTCTTGATACTGTATTGCATAAAAATAAGTCTCAACCACGTCAGACAGTGCAAATCGTGATTGAGTATTTTGTCAATCAAGAAAAATATTTTTATTTAATTTTACTGCATACAAACGTAGTTATTTGTATAGAGGCAACTGCACAATTGTACATACGTATAATATAACCTACACATCACCTTCATTATTAATTCTTCACTATTTATCAAGTGATGATCATTTTATAAATACAACAATCGGTGGTATATAGCACATTACACCCACGAAAGCTAATAATCTTTATGTTGCTAAGAGGCAGCAAAACTTTCCATCTCAATATCGGCGGACTGATCCTTAGAGTGTTTTACCACGGTAAGAATAATTGTATATTATAAATTACGCGCGCGGTAAGACTTAGAGTGTTTTACACTAATAATGCAATAGAAAATTTTCTTTGCAGCTAACGAAAGTATCAACATCCTATTTTACAGTTATAAATTCCATGCAGGAATAATGCGAAGATACATTATCTATACATAGAAATAGACTAAATAAAAATCGGTTTTAATTTACTTATCAAAGAGTAAAATACGTGATATGTTTAAAAGAGTAAAATATCGAGAAATGTTGAATAAACGAATTAATACATCACCATAATGGCATTGATTTTGTTTTCTGATTGTTGCATTATTTAAGAAATCAAGTCAGAACTTCACAATCATTTCGTTTCAAATAACAAATAATAGATATCTATTTAATCTCTATATTAAATATATCATATTAAGTATGCACATATATGTATAATAACGTTGTATACAGGGTGTCCGATAATTATTGACACAGCCGAAGTGTGAAGATAGATTGGCTTAATCTGAAAAGAAAAGTCCTGTACCATTTTGCTAAATTCGCAATAGTTATTGCGTTATTAATTAAAATATCTGAGCTAATGAGCGCGTAGAAAGCGGTAGGCCGGAATCAGTAGGCATGTAAGATGACTTATTTGTTTGCATCTCTTAGCAACAAATATCACACGTCGCTCGCCGCTTGCTGCGTGACTCCACCTCTCGCTCAGATGATGCTTTTATTGCTAAGAGACGTAAACAAATAAGCCATCTTACATGCCTACCGATTCCGGCCTACCGCTTCCCACGCGCTCATTAGCTCAGATATTTTAATTAATAACGCAATAACTATTGCGAATTTAGCAAAATGGTACAGGACTTTTCTTTTCAGATTGAGCCAATCTACCTTCACACTTCGGCTGTGTCAATAATTATCGGACACCCTGTATATCTCAAAAAAATATGAAACAAATGATTAGTAAATAAAAGTTGATCTCAAATGTACACAGAATTAGCGTTTAAATATTTAAACGAATACAGTCCACGATACCTTATTCAATATAATACTTTAGCAGGGACAGTTTCGTAGCTGATTATAGGCGAACACACGTGACACACTGATTAACTGATGTTCCTCTCCGAAGTCAAGTTTCTCCTACCAGCGCATACACAAGAATGAAGCATGTGAATCATGCCACTGGAAAAGAAGGCGATTACGCTTGCGCCGACTTCGATCGAAAAGTTATGTGTGTATTTCTTTGTGTGAAATACACATTTATTAAATTTTTTTCCTTGTGAATTCGATCGCTTAATCGCCCCTTCTCCACAAAATTATAAAATTGCACATGCATTGTTTTCATATTTTCTGGAATTTAATAAATTAAATTAAATATTATTATTATTATTATTATTATTATTATTTTTAATTTTTAATTTAATTTAATATTATTTTTTAATTAATATTTTTAAAAGTTTATATTTTCAATTGGCGCAATTTTCTTTGATATCATTATTTTTGTAGGTTAAAATAACACTATTTTGTAAACAAATATAACAGTTTTTCTTAACTGGCGCGTGTACTTGGCGCCTTTTTTTTTTTGCTTTTTTTTAAAAAGTAAGTTTTTAGGAATATCATTCTTTTTTGTAGTATATATTAATTTAATTTAATATTATTTTTAATTAATATTTTTAAAAGTTTAAATTTTCAATTGGTGAGAGAGAGAGAGAGAGAGAGAGAGAGAGAGAGAGAGAGAGAGAGAGAGAGAGAGAGAGAAAGAGAGAGAGAGAGAGGGAGAGAGGGAGAGAGAGTATACTGTAAAGTATAATGCATTGTGCAATAAATTAGAAAGAAGAATGAAAGAAATTTATATACAATTATCTTATACAAGCCAATACAATATATACAATATATACAAGCCAATTAACGTAACACTGAAGATAAAAGGAAACAGTCTCTCTATAGAACATTGTGTCAAGTTGTTCGTCGCTGACTTTAGACTGTTGCTGTAAAGTATAATAATAATACATCATGCGACAAATTAGAAAGAGGAATGAAAGAAATTTATATACAATTACCTTTACAATATATACAAGCCAATTAATGTAACACTGGAGGAAAAGCAAACATAACAGCTTCTCTACGGGACATTGTGTCATCAGGTTGTTTGCCACTGGCTATATTGTTGCTGTAAAATATAAATAAATGCATCGTGAAACAAATTAGAAAGAAAAATGAAAGAAATTTATATACAATTACCTTATACAATATATATACAAGCCAATTAATTAACGTAATACTGGAGATATGGGACATCGTGTCAGGGGCTCGATTCTTGAATTCATTCGCAAGAGAAACGTATGCGCAAATTCTGCTCTTACAGAAAAGTTGCAAGTTGATTGGCTAAAACTCATGCAATAGCCAATCAACTTGCAACTTTTCTGTAAGAGCAGAGTTTGCGCATACGCTTCTCTTGCGAATGAATTCAAGAATCGAGCCCCAGGTTGTTCGCCACTGGCTTTATACTGTTGCTGTATAGTGCATCGTGCAACAAATATTTTATTATTCGCCACTGGCTTTATTATAATGTTACCGTAAGGTATAATTATATGACAATACTCACGAGTATGCCGTACTATTTTATTATTATTATATTATATAGCCGCATTACATGTATAACTATGGTTAATCGTCGTCCTATCTTATTATCTCTATCGACATATCTCTCGGTCCCCCCCCCCCCCCCATCAGGACTGAGGGAACCTATGCAAAGTTTTCCCTAATGTAAAGAGAAAAAGGGAGCAGGTGCAGGGTGCAAGGTGAGGTGTTGTTGCAGGGTACTTGGTGCTGGTGTAAAGACGTGTATATAAATATAAAATCACATTTTTAACTGTATAATTTATTGAATATTGTACAACGTCCGTAAATAAAAGCGCGCTCCTGTGTTGTTCTAGTGGAGTGTAAAAAATGTAGGCAAAACGAACAAACCTATTGTGTCATCATGTAGATGTGTTGTATCATAAATTTTCATCTGTTAAAACAGATCCTTCTCTCTTTCGACTATCTTGATACCTAAATATAATTTTTAATCCTTAAATATTTTTTCAGACATAATTCAAATTTTGTAACTGTACTTACGTATCAGATCTATCTTTTATAATTGCGAGTGGTCATCAGGCCTCTTGGTCTAGGGGTATGATTCCTGCTTTGGGTGCAGGAGGTCCCGGGTTCAAATCCCGGAGGGGCCCAATTTTTTGTAAATAAATTGTAAATTTTTTTTATATACTCATCGAAAATAAAGTTATACAGAATAAATTATTAATAAAAAGATATAATATGAATATAAAGTCTACTCTGTAAAGCCAACCTGCTTATGTTTATGTAAAACTGATGCGCTTTCCAGTTATTTATTAATTATTTTAATTTTAATTTGTTTAATTTGCAAACTACTAAAAAAACCTAATTTATTTCTTATCATTTTATTTATTAGATATTAGTTATCTAAGAAAATAAAAATATGATGAACGTTTGCGTTCGTCTCTGTATTTTGTCGCATTTGAACGTCGCGCGTCACGTCAACGGCGCCTCTCTTTCGCGCAAGACAGTATCGCAGCGGCACCACGGAGGGCGCATGCCCGAGTTCCTCGATGGTCGAGCAAAAACACAGCTGGTCTATGATCCTCGAAGCGAGCTGATGGTCTGAGCGACTATCAATGTGATTTTTGCGAATTTCTACCGATCTGTCCGGAGCTGGTCGGAATCGGCCAACGAACGCGAACCGAGGGAGATTTACGAAAAATTCGTCGACCGTCGATTATCGCGTAGTGAAACAGTGCGAGTGTGCGTCTATGCGATGTAGCCTAGAGAACAACGCGGTGTCAGGACGAGGATTTTTCGCTTTGGCCTTGGATAAGCAAAAGAGTACCCCGTCTCGAGGCGTTCTTTCCGTAAGTTTTCCATCTTTCGCTTATATAGACCCGCCCTTGGACGAGATCTCTTTCTAACCTTTTGTTCTCGATTGGTTCTACAATGAGATATAGGTCGCGTGACACGAGATCCCGTTTTACGAGTCTACCTCGAGATCTTAGCTCGCGACCGTCCGCGGCTGCGATGCGTCATGTCGAAAACTCGGAGATTGAAACGGCGTGCGCGATAATCTATGCTAGAGAAATGTCTATCGAATTTTTGCGTCACGTAGGCGCGACCTATAATGCGAGCGTGAAAGAACATCGGTTACTCCAGGCTACCCTTTAACCTCATGTTTTTCGAGCTGCGCTGCACAAAACACCGCTGTTCCGCGAGCTTATCTCGCGAGATACGATATGCGCCTGGATCTCTTCCCTCTCAGTTAAAATATAGTTGAAGTTTCACGTTTAATTTCTCTGAAGCTTACTTGGGATTACTCCTCGCATTTTTATGGATAAATGGCTATTATATCTCAAAGCAATTCGTTTAATTTTGTACGCTAACATAATCGAAACTAATTCGCGAATTGGACTTTATAAAACTAAAGAAAAAAAGACATTTTATATCTTGAAAAATTGAGTATCCCACATACATATATACATACATACATATATCATGAAAGTTATATATATGTATATATATAAAACTATATATATGTACATTGAACATGGTTATATACTATTGCAGTAAGTAAAAGAATTTAGATACGCGTAATTATGCTTAAAAGTGTACATTGTTTTTCAAGATGAAAAAATCAATAATATTTTAAATAAGATATATTTTGCGTAAATTTAGAATGTAAATTTTTTTTATACTTGATTTCTTCTCTTATGGAGCTGTTCTCCGTCTCAGATTATGCATGATTCTATTGCACAAACATCATTTCATACAGTTACGTTTTTATCTCAAGATTTCAAGCCTTTGAAGAATGTAACACGATCACGTTATTTCGTAAAAAGATTTGAGTAATTATCGAAAATTTACTAAAAAAAACTTGTCTACGAAATAATATGTTAATCGCGTGTATTTACGAATTACACCTTTCTTGCCGTATGCAAAGTCGATGTAACTGCTCCGATCGCTGTAGCTTTAATTGT
The DNA here is from genome assembly GCA_963971435.1 of Lasius platythorax. Classification (NCBI taxonomy): domain Eukaryota; kingdom Metazoa; phylum Arthropoda; class Insecta; order Hymenoptera; family Formicidae; genus Lasius; species Lasius platythorax. The sequence goes on from OZ020546.1 coordinate 10,600,492, forward strand.
TATGCCAATTAACATAATTGGCTCACGTAGGCATTCATTAAAAAAGGTGCTGCAGGAATAAAATATTCCTCTTTACCGCAGCGTATGCTTACGTCAGTAAATCGAAAGAAATTAATCACCAGTTTTAGGAACTGAATATTATCTGGGAAACTATGTATATAACTAAATAAATATATATTTTTTCCTGAAACACAATCGCATTTTTTGATAGATAGCGATCTATAAAAGTTGGCGATATACGCGAGGATTATTAGCTTCACGAGAGATCCTTCTTGATTTTGTAACTCGTCTTGGAAAGTTTCATTGCTATTAAAATTGAAAGTCACGTATATCGCTGTATGTTTCTTGAGTAGTCATTTCATTATCGCGAATCGTGACAGTTACGTAATGCGTTTCTCGTAGACGAATGTGAACCGTGTTTCTTAATGTGACCATCGAAAAATTTGGCATGTTTGTTAAACTGGCTGTGTAAAGAATAGTATCGTTTTCCGAAACGGCAATGTTGGATTTATATCAACGACAAAAATCATCCCGTTTAAAATTACATTTCAAACGATGGGAGAGAGATTCTGAGATATATTAATTAAATAAAATTTGCCACAAAGAAGAAACGGTAAAACATTTGAGACAATGATGTAAAGTTCACACGAAATGAAATGATGTACGAACCTCTTTTGCGATGTTAAATTATTAATGCGCGTCTCTCGATTAAGTCAAATGAAATTCTTTCGAGCTTTACGACAAGAGATAGCCCAACGAGTTTTATGAGTACCCTAGTAATAAATTTGTTTATCGATCAAACACCGTATTAATATTTATGTCAGTGCTGAATCGGCATTTCAGCTTTCCGGTATGATGCGCGCACATTTGAAAGTGCAAGTTTGCGATAATTGATAACTTTTCCGTTCTAGCGTGAAACGAGGCTACGCGTTGTAAGTCACGCGTGCGAAATCGATGCGTTATCGAAAATATTTTCGTTTGTAATTTTCCCTTACATTTCATAATCTCTCACTTTGTGACATGAAGTAAGATGCAAACTTTTCGAAAATGAGCTTTTCATTCGTTATAGATTCATTCTCGTTAGGTTCGTGTTCTCTTCTCGGCAGGAGGCCTTTCAAGTGCGTATATACGCGAGAACCCACGCATTGTATGGATCTTTATTTGGTCTTGGTTACAAAGGTCACTTTACTCTTATAACTTTTTATTGCGAGGAATCGATAAAATATTATATAAAAAAATTAGGGTGGTTTCATTAAAAAAAACCAGGTTGACCTTTAAATGACCTTGAAAAATGCCATCCAAGGACAATTCTAGGTCACAATATTATATCCTTCTTGAAATCCTACAACTTTTGCCTGATACATTTTTTTCTAAAACTCCATTATTTCCAGATATTTGCTTATTAAGATTAAAATGAATCACCTTATATATATATATATATATATATATATATATATATATATATATATATATATATATATATATGTATATATCTATATAATATTTTAAGAGTAGGTGCATGCGAACTCTTTCGTACAAACATGACGTATCGATTCGTACGTAGATTTGCCTGGCACCATCAAATCACGACGATCAGAAATTAGCGCTATAACAGTATTGTACAAAGAACTTTTTGGACACGATCCAATATCATTAAAATCTCTTAATAAAGCACATATCTGAAAAAGATGAGTGAAAGGACAGGGATGTTGTCAAATGACCTGCAATATATTGAAACTGAAAAATTGCTTTTTGATTATTGCCATGACATAACAAGTATAAAAAAGTAAATATAATATAATGAAAAAAATTTGAAACTTGTGCATGATTAAATTTTGTTTTTGTCAAATCTTGAAGGCAGATAAACATGGAGTTACAGCGATTCAAATCGTTGGATTATGACACATGTCAGTGAAGCAATAAAATTTTTTTATTCGGAATGAATAAAATTTTTGTAAGATGAAGCATGCAAATGCGCACGTATCTATTAGTCATTGTTATAGCATTGACTTATATAACTCGTCGAATCATAATGTCGCATTCTATTTTTCTGCATTGCAGTACATATTTATATTGTTACCTGATTCCAGCGCCAAAACTTCACCGGAACACGATAATACGGTAGTGTGGTGGTGCTCTCGTCTATATAGATAATTATATAAGATATTTATCGATGTTTACTTCATATATTGCAAAAACCCAAAATACTGAGCAGATCATAACACTATGGATCTTTCATCTTTATTATAACACACACCTGTATGTGCTTTCTTTCTAATGAACGTTCTACGTACAGGCCAGTAAATGCCATTAAGTCTCAAGCATAAAATATGAACAAGCACATGAAAAAAAAACTCATTGGTTCTGAAATGTAGGGCATATTATGCTCTGATCTAGCTGAGCTGTACCTAGATTCTCGCTTTTGCATTCGACAAATAATCTACTATCACGAAGGTAGGCGTTGTGCAATGGTGAATTGAAGTTTCACGTGCCGCAATCTACAATATGGTATCGCGATCTACAATATAGTATCGCGTATTGGGGCGTATCCACCATTTGTTTGCAGCACATCATGCAATTTTTGGGGCATATTGTGCGAAGAGGAAAGGACTCCCTGGAGAGACTAATAATCTCCGATATAGGATCAGAGACCTAGAAAACATTCACCAATCCGTTGGTCCGACCAAAGTTCAAAGTGTTACTAACGAATCCTTTTGCGAAGAGCCGAAGACCGAGATGAGTGGAAACGCTTGGTTGAAAGTATCCGAAGAGATCACGATCCTCAATCCAGCAATGAGGAAGCGACTATAGAGAGAGATTGGGGCGTAATTCAATAATTCGAAATATACGTCCTATAACTCTCTCTCTCTCTCTCTCTAATACAAGCTGACGATACATCTCATATCCTATTAATAAAAATAAACATAACATAACAACATTCTTTCCAAAAATACTTGAATGTGCATTCTTTAAAATGATTAGTACTTTTTACTTTCTTTTACCTTTTTACTCAACTACGTTGAGCGTGTTAAAATCGATAAAAGGGAAATGTGACGTATCGGTGAGAAATCAAAATATCGCCCTGCAGTATCATGCGGTACGGCTTCTACAAATGTAAGGGTAAAAGGGTGACCTAGTGGCCGAGCTATCGCGAGGAACTCCAAGACTTTCCAGCACGCGAGGGACCGTTTAATCTGCGCGCGAGGATAGATGGATTCCCCTCGACAGTTTAGTCCGTATCACCACTAGGATAGAGTCGACTTGGTCATATCTAGTACCTAGCTTAGGTCCGATCGATTCGCGCGAATGAGGCGCTCCGCGCGCACCGCAACATTCATTTCCGCACCTATGCACCCGAACGGAAATGAGTCTCGCTGATTTAAGGATTTACTGTCGATTATTAGCTATTTTTCATTAGTCAAAATAAAGACGATAAAAATATTTCTCTCGCGAGAAAACAAACAAACTCGTAATTTTCAATACTTCGTATATTTAATTTACCCGATATATTTTTATGTAAATTTTTCAGTACATATGCTAAAACATAACTTTAAAATGTTAAAATTTAATAACGCGTAAGCTATTAGAAAATCAAAGATTTTCCGATGATGATGCTATATGATGAGCTAGCGGATTTACAGAGAAACGACAAAACACGCCGTCTAAAATGAATAAATCGATCGAAAATCTCCGTATAACGGTATATATTCTAGTTCATTGCTCCTTGATGTCTGGCAATTCTGGTGCACGGCAATTCGGTGTGTTGGAATTTGCGATCGTAATGAATTATTCGATTGTAAGCATGTTAGGAATTATTGGTAATTTTCACGTTCAGATTCGAATCTAATCGAAAGAGTTGAATCTCAAGTGTTTTCGATTAATTGTAAGCGCAAAAAGAAATATAAGAATAATTTGTGAATTGCATTAGGCATTAAAGTGGAAGCTTTGCATGTTCATTTGCGATCGATAATCAGGCACATTATCAAAACTTCTGAAGGCGGAACATTCGATGCGTGACAAACGCTTTGCAATATATGTATTTATATTTCACATGTGTTAGAGATTACATCATCGCACGGATATTATTAATGTCAAGAGATTTTATTAAAAGATTTCATTATTCTAATAAAATTATTAGAATAATAGATAACGAATGAAACAAATAATTCATAATTTATTTGTAATTGACGAATATATTTTTAGTTAATAATGTGTAATAATAATTTATTCTATTAAATGATCATATACATTACAAAAGATAATTTATCATCTAATCAAATATTAGATAATTATACATATTATAAATAGAGAGAGAGTTATAAATATTAGATAATTATTATTAGATAATAATGTTTGTTTTATCTATTGTTTGTGCGAATAATTATTATTTCTCATGAATAACAATTACAAATAAACTCTGTTATAAATCGATTAAAGATTTATGGCTTCATTTTTCGAAAGATATGTAACCTGAATATAAATTGAAAAATCAAAATCAAATCGTATTATGGCTGTTTTAAACAATATTTCAATATTTCATTAATACACGTATGTGATGCGTATTTGCATTTTTTGTTCGCTTATGTAAACGAGCTCTTCTTGAATTCTGACGTCTTGACCTATGTACGTTACGTATATTTTTTCTTGTTTAATTTTTTACCTAGATTCGATTGTTTTGCATCAGTGCTTTGCTAATTTTCCTATTTAATTGACAAACGAGGAACAGTCTCACACACATTATAAAGATGCACGATGAGAGATCGATCTACTGTAAATCTCTCGCTGTACCTTGCTGTAAACAATTCGCTGTCCACGTGTAGATAAATCGCGAACTTATAGTATCGACAGTACCCCTGATTTTGAACTTGTCGATCTATACCATCCAGCCATATACTCCCTTCAATTTTTCATCGGGACGAAATCAAGGACGCACGCAATCGATAATCTAAAAAAAACATAAGAGAGTAGCACGCGCGGAAGTTCGCACGCTTAAGCTTATTTTGCGACGAATCGTAGGAATGCGATTATCGTCGAATATCGACGCAGACTTGCAATTTAATTCTGAATTTTTATTGGACACATGCATTTCTCAATATACCATTGTAGTTCTAAGGCACAATATATAATTTTTAGATATACACACACATATCTAGGATATCACAAGACATACATATGTATATGTATATACATGTATATATGATTAACATATATATGTTTAACGTAAACATAGAGAAACATTCGTTGAGAAAGAGCAAAAAAGCAAATATCGCAGAAAAATTTATAAAATTTGAATAATTATTTACCATTGTACATATTTGGTACATGAAATTATCATAGATTGTGTATACACAATGACGCTTTCTTCATGTAGAAAAGATTAAATTGCCTTAGATTTCTTGACGGCATGCGTATAAAGTTTATAATTAATCCTAATAATGAACCTCTTTTTGGGGCACCGTAATAATGAATCCTTGGGTCTGTGGCGTCTGATTCAATGTATTTAATTTTAAAGTGTTAGAAAAATTTTGAAAAAATTCAAACATTTTTGTAGTTCCTACTAATACGTCCTGTAGCTTATTTAAAGAAAAAAGATTTTTAAATAATTTATTTTTATGGATTTTTAAAGAGAGATTCGTAAAAATTGGTATAAATTTGACATAAATTATAACTTTTTGAAAAATAATTTTGAAGAAAAATTTCTTTATGGATCTTTATAGTTTAAACTTTAAGAATTATGAAAAAAATACTTTATATAGATACTGCTTAAAAAAAGTTTATTTATTTGCAAGGACGAAGCTATTTTTGGGTAGTACGACATGGGTTTCTGTGATGAAAAAATAGTTTTTGATATTTCAAATGCATTTTATTTTATGAAAAAAGAAAACTATTGATGATTTAAAACTGTTAATATTCTCTTCGTGAGAAGAATGTTCGTCAAAAGCAGTTGGCATTACCCTACTCAACGAACGCTGCATATTTTCTGCTTCGATAGGTCATTTTTCATTGCTAAGATAAATTATTTCTTAAATATATCATCAAAATAATAAGTTTTATTATAAAAAATAGACTTTCGAAAAAAATAGATATACGTAACTCCTGGATCTGATATGTCCATTTGCACTCGCTGATACTGGTCTTTTTTTGGCTTAATGGTGTCCTCCTTCTATATAAACTTTTTTTTTAGGGAGGGGAGCTGATTAGAAAGATTCATTGTCAGCCATCTCCGTGTAAATCTTAATTCTAATTCTTTAATACAGGTTGATAGTTATATGATTTGTGCATAGAGTTATCGATATAAAGTTACTGAAGCTTCAGTAGTATCTGGCAAAACAAACGAGAACTTAATTGATATGCTTTTTTTCTAAATATAACAGAGTAATGTAATCATAGTAATTACAGTAATTATCCCCTAGTTATTCTGTAAAGATGACACCGAGTTTGCTTGGACGAGCACCGTTTACGTTGCTCGAACGACCCTGACCTTTACGGAAGTGAGTTCATTGAACCATTGAATCTTGAGATATCAATTGATCGTATGACTTTATAAAGCATAGTCGGCTTAACAACGTGTCAACTTTCTTATTACGTATCTCTTCGGTCCAGGAACGTGTCGACGGATCCAACAAAAGAAAGAACAAAACCAACGATGCGCTATTGACTCTGCATATATATATATATATATGTATATAATTATGTGAATAAATATTACGTCATTAACATAAATAATTAATAATTTTCTGTTACAGCCAACACAAAACATGTCACCGTTGAACTCGTAATATTCAACATTCAAAGGACACGAAAGAAGAAGAGATAGATGACAGAAAAATGGCGTCCACCAGCGGGCACAAGAGAAACGGCTCCAGTTCGAGCATGTTTGCGCACAAACGCACCGAATCGGGGGGTGGTTTCGTCGGTTACAAGCGAACCGAGGGCGGTCACAAACGTGCCGAGAGTATATCCAGTGCCTTTGGCCACAAACGATCCGAGAGTGGCCATAAAAGGAATGAGAGCAGTAGCGGTGTTTTCGGTCACAGGAGGTCCGAATCCGGCAGCAATTATCACCCTGGGCATCGACGAAACGAAAGTATGTACGCGATGACGGGTCTCTATGCGGAAAGCGCCGTCACTGGTACCGACGATAATGCGGATCCGCTGCAGGCGACCAACGGCAGACTAACCCACGACACCGTCATAAGGTGTCACAGTAGAAATCCGAGTTCCGGCCTTGTGGATCATAGGTGAGTGGGAAGAAAGGGCTTTGTCCAAATTCTTTACGACGATGATTACCGATAGGGATGGGACCAAGTTCAATATATATACTTAAAAATCCGAGTCGAATCCAATAATCAAGTTTCATTTTCTAGGATTCGAATAATACTCATAAGAAATAATATTTCGTATATTGTACTTGCGAAGTAATCGAATCTAGAACAGTTATATTCGAATTTCTTAGATTGAGTACCTGCAAGGTTCGAAATAGTACTTATAAGTATTTTCTATCGTAAAGAATCGAATCTTTTGCAAGTAGTACTGGAACTCTAAGATAAAAAATCTATTTATGATACTTGCTACACACATCCACACACACAACATAAAGTTTCTCATAAGTACTCATAAAAGATTCAAACATACTTGATCCAGGTTCGAATGTACTTGGGAGTATTGCTCTTGTTTTTCGAGATACTTATAGAAAATTCGAACCTATCTCGTCCAGGTTCGAGTCTACTTGAAAGTAATTTTTTTTTTCCCCCGAAATAATCATAAAGAGTTTGAAACCATGCAAACAAATTCGAATGTACTTGTAAGATTTAATCCCATCCTAAGATTTAACCCTAATTACCGATCAGATTCCGAATCGCTAGCATGCTAGCAACACAATTCTTCATGATATTATCCTTTAGATTTCTTCTCTTTCAAAGATACAAAAGAGTCAAAAGACACCTTTTGACTCTTAATAAATAATTCATTGAAAAAGAAACATCATTATTGCTCCTCTGATCTCATTTTTGCTCTTAATTAATGTAACATATGACATTCACAAACGATATATTTCTTCATATTTGTTAAGAGTTTTAAAGTATCATTCTCTGTCTTATACGAAGCTGAATCTGTGTATTATTTTGCACCATTGTGCTTTCGATTCGTACGAGCGAAATGTACTTTTGGTTGTCGCTGCGATTGAAGCTTTTAGGAAATGATAGCAATGCACACGACGAAATTTCAATTATGTGATGTAATGCAAATATTGCGAGAAACGATTCAAATGGAAAGTGAAAGCACGTGGTGACCATGACATATTTTGCCGTGCGTCAAGTAGATTTAGCCAGATCACTTTTTCTATTTTTTTGTGATTATCGCAACATGTACTCTGGTTGCTCCACCATCTATTTGGTGCAGCGGATTTCATCGGAGAAAGCCTCTAAGAATTTGTCGGAACAGGTATGACGAAAATCTCTTCGTCGCGCGTTCAATATAGCCGATGAACGACGACATAACGTCGAGATATTCATACTTTCACCGCCGAAAAAGGTTGCAAGCGCGCAATATAACGTCCATTCCATCGCTTTGTATAATTTAGATGAAGATGTAGCGCGCTTTGTATTACACTTGCCGCACAAATGATTTAACTCTATCTATGCTATCGCAGTTAGCGTCGCAACTGATATTTCTACACGCCGCTCCATTACAGCACAATGTATTCATGCTTTTTCTCTTGTTCCCATTATTTTTCAGAGATTTTATCATCAAATGTCACAGCAGGAATCCAAGTGCTTCTATGGTGGACAGGTAAAGTTAATATTATTATTACGCTGTTACGCATCTAATACAATATACATATTGTGTTGCGTATAACTATTGTTATCTATTCTTGCTATTTTCGCACGACAACGCTTGTTTGAGAGGAAATTGAGCCGTTTATTTTAAAAGTGATATAAATTCACTTTTTCTTTCTTGTAAATAAAAATAATTATAAACAAAAATTTGTAACCATAGCAACAATATTATCCATTTTCAAAAAAAATCGATAATATTGTTGCTATGGTTACAAATTGAGGTTAAGTTTTCGTTTATAATTATTTTTATTTACAAGAAAAAGTGGACTTATACCATTTTCAAAATAAGCGGCTCAATTGTAGCTATGCATATTGAGTAAAAAAAAGTGATTATCTTTGTTTTGCAATGTATCGTTATTTGCATAGAATGGAATGCATTTGCATTATAATTTTCTCTTATTTCATTCGTCGCATGTGACTTAATCATAATTTCGCGGTTTCTTTCTAAACCTGAATCTTTTTTTTTTTTTATTGCTCATAATTGTCGATTCTTATTTTAAGGCGTTTTTGTCTGTTCATTGTTTAATCTTCTTGAATGAATCTTCAGGACGGAGAAGGAGAGGGCTCAAACTCCACCGTTTAATCCGGACTCCAAGGACTGTGGAATTCTAAGTTGTAGGCCGGCCTTCATTCAGAGATTTGCCGGAATAAAGGTACGCCACGCAAATACCTCTAGCACAGTTATTCGAAAAAAGAAAAAAGAAGTATACGTTTGCGGAAATGTAACAAAACATTCGCGAAACGATATAACATTGTTTAAAAGTAATATATTTATTACTAGGTATATAAGCAATCTCTCGCTCTTTCTCGCTCTTTCTCGCTCTCTCGACACGAGTTCATGTCAAGAACATTGTCACACTTAAGTGAGTGCCGTTTCAGTTTATGCGATATTTACACGCGGATGTACAAAGAAGGCCTTGTGACTCATACGCTCGCGTTCGAAAGGATACATAAGATTGTGACTGTACACAAGATACTTGATTGTAACATATTGTTGGTAACAGGGTGTCTACTTAAATCTTGTAAAATAATTCCCTGAGAATTCCCTGATCTTCCAAGTATTTTTGTTTAAAATTCCAGATAAAATAAGAAAATTTGTAGATGCAGCTTTTTAAAATAAGTTTCTTTTTATATGCCTTTCCTAATGTTTTTTCTATTCATACGATTACAAAAAAAAGTTACCAAGAATGCAGTTTTTCTAACACTTAATATTGATTTATTAATCGTAAAATTAATTTGGACAATAACAAAGTGCAATATATCACTATATCTAGACGTTAAAGATATATGCAAAAATATAAAAGTATGAAACAAAAAATAATTTATTATAAACGTCTTAAGGAGTACTAATTTAAATATTATTAAAAAATTGAACAATTTTCTATGAAACTTACATAAGACCTTGATACTAAAAAGAGATCGTCAATAAAATTATCAAAGACACAATTTTTGAAAAAATTCCCTGAGTCTCAATAAAATTCCATGAGAATTCCCAGATTTTTCAAGGTAAAAAAAAAATCCTTGCCAATCCTCGGTTTTTTCAGGGAGTAGACACCCTGGATAAGCTTTAGCATTTCGCATAAATAATTTGCGTACGCAGCACTTGATTTGAAATCTGCAGATGTTTACAGTTGTCGCAACAATCGTAATCGCGTTTGTATGATGTTGTGACCAAAACGCGCACATGATAAGAATATAGAAAGACTCTTCTCAAAGAGTCTTGATCTGTCAAAGATCAAAGATCTGTCATCTCTCAAAATATAATACGCCTATTTATTGCGCAAATGTGTAATTTCCAAGTATTACACGACACGTGCTTAAAAATTATATTGCTTTATCTCCATATGATTGCAGGTGTTCGTGTTTCTCCTGTCGTTCCTTGTTACATTGCAACAAGCGCTTAGCTCAGGTTACATCAATTCTGTGATAACGACCATAGAGAAGAGATTTGAGATCCCGTCCAGCCTTTCAGGCCTCATTGCGAGCTCTTATGAAATCGGCAATGTTATTACTGTCATTTTTGTCAGTTATCTCGGCAGTCGCAGACACATACCTGTATGGATAGCGATCGGTATAATTTTGATTTTATTTAAAAAGAGATCGACCATTTTTATCATTCTAGCACGGTTCTCATTACAATTACAAGTCCAGCGACACTGGCTAAATGTTGTTAATTGGTTCGTGATTTAGGTGCAGTGATAATGGGACTGGGATCGATGATCTTTATGGTGCCACATTTCACAGCAGAACCCAACTTGACGACAACCGCAAATCATTCCAATTCAGATAATATCTGTCGCGGCGTATCATTACGCGAACAAGATATGGGTTTGGGTAACTATTTTTTTCATTTCTACCGTCTTTTTGCGAATTCGTAAAAATTAGTATTAGTTTTTATATAGTAAAAGTACACATCTTACATCTTTTATATACATACGACTTATTATTAAGGAAGAAAAGCGTTAAAAAATTTTTTTTTTAATTAACAATGTATCTACTTGGAAATCTATCTACAGGTCGACTCTCATCAGGGTTATCTTCACCTCCCTTAGCACCACACAATAATTTAAGAGGTGATAATTGTATACAGGGATCTCCGTCTACGGCCGGACCTGTTATGCTATTTGTACTTGCTCAGTTACTATTAGGATGTGGAGGTTCTCCTTTATTTACTCTTGGTACTACTTATATAGATGATCACGTGAGACCAGAAAGTGCATCTTTATATATTGGTGAGTCTTTATATATTCTTTTGTTCATTACATTATACACACAAATGTCTGTATGGATAATACATTCGAAATTTTCATTTTATTCCTTCAGGTTGTATGTATAGTATGGCAGCCTTTGGACCAGTTTTAGGTTTTCTTCTTGGAGCGTATCTCTTGTCTTTCCATATGGACTCATTTTCTGGAACAATTATAAGTATTGGTAAGAAAAATATTTCTCTCGATATATTCGTTTTGTATATGTTTTTTTTTTCAATACTTGCCCGAATTTATATGTAATGTAAATTAAACAGATCCTGGAGACCACAGATGGGTTGGTATGTGGTGGGGTGGATTCCTACTTTGCGGATTGCTCCTCATTTTAGTAGCGATACCTTTCTTTAGTTTTCCTAAAACTCTACAGCGCGAGAAGGAGAAAATACGAATTATAGAAAAAAATAAAGCATTATCGCAAAAAGAAAAAGAACAATCAAAAGAACCTAAAAAGGAAAAAGTAGACGATAGCGGTTATGGCAAGGATGTTAAAGGTAAATTATTTTTATTTGAATGTTCTCAATATTCGAAATTTTGTTAATAAATTTGTATTAATGTGGCAACACATGACGAATTAGAATTAAAAGATCTTTAATCTTGTTTTTTTTTTACAACAGATATTCCACGAAGTATGTGGAGGCTTGTTTGCAATCCAGTCTATGTTGTAACATGTTTGGGAGCATGCATGGAATTGGTGATTGTGTCTGGCTTTGTAGTATTCCTACCCAAGTATCTCGAAACGCAATTCAGCTTGGGGAAGAGTCAAGCCAGTATCTTTACGGGCTCTGTCGCTATACCAGGCGCCTGTATCGGAATTTTTTTTGGCGGATGTATGCTCAAACGTCTAGAATTAAGGCCAAAGGGCGCAGTGCAATTTGTTCTCGTCTCAAATATAATTTGCCTGGTGTGTTACGGTCTGCTGTTTTTCCTTGGCTGCGAGAACGTAAAAATGGCTGGGACCACTATTCCGTACTTTAACAGTAGTACAAAGGGCCCTGAACCCTTTCAAGTAAATCTTACTGCCGCATGCAACTTTGGTTGTGAATGCCGAATGACGGATGTCGAGCCGGTTTGCGGAAATAACGGTCTGACATATTTTAGTCCATGTCACGCAGGTTGCACTGCCTTTAGTTCCAAGTCGAATTTTACAAATTGCGCATGTAAGTCTCGTCACATATCAATGCGATATTCCAAGTGATCTCAAAGTGTGTATTGAAAGTTATATTTTTTTTCTTCCTTCTAGGTATACATGGTAATCTAACTATGTTACCACCGGCTGCTCCAGAATTTGCAGAAGTGACCGTTGTGCCCGTAGCAACCGCTGGTCCTTGTACTTCACCATGTAGAACTATATTTCCATTTTTGATTCTTTTATTCTTTATGACATTCATTGTTGCCGTAACTCAAATGCCTTTGCTCATGATAGTATTACGGTAAGTAATATTTTTACGCCATAAATGCATTTTTTTTATATATACTAAATTGGGGCTGTTACATAGATCCGTTTCCGAAGAAGAAAGATCTTTTGCTTTGGGTATGCAGTTTGTAATCTTTCGGTTATTTGGCTATATACCGGCACCGATACTATTTGGTAACTTGATTGACTCCACGTGCTTGCTATGGAAGAGCACCTGTGGAGAAAAGGGAGGTCGATGCTTACTCTACGATATCGAACAATTTAGATACAGGTTACATCTTTTCTTTAATACGTACACATATTTTTAAAATATTTATTTTTATTTTTATGCAAATACTCATAGAGTATTGATGGTTTTAGATATGTCGGCCTATGTGCTGGGATAAAAATTTTAGCTTTGGCCCTATTTTTGATTGATTGGTGGCTCGTGAGAAGAAGAAGACAAATGGAAGATCAACCACCATCTTTCACTGTCAATGAGTTTGTAGGATCAATTATCAGTCTAGATAAATGTGAGTAATGTCTGGATAATTAGAATAATATATTTTATAGCTGTTAATGTGCAACATGGTAATGTACGGTATTATGTATCGCGCAGTGTTTGAAGAGAAACCACATCAGAATTTAGGGGATGGTGATGCGACTCTACCGAGTTCTGAGATTGCAACACCATCCTCTATTTCGTCGCCTACAGAACCTACAAAGTCAACGAATCTCGAGGAAACAGGGTCGTCGAATCAAACACACGATTCAACCGAGACGACAAATCGCTCAAAAAATATGGAAGTTAAAGTTCCCGATACGAGGCAAGCACCACTTGCGATACAAGAGCCAGACGTTGACATCAAACCTTCAGGTGGTATGAAGGAAAATCGCAACTGCGATGCTTAATGTTTATTTTACATTAGAAATTATAGAAATAAATATATCAAATTGGTGATATGTATAAATTTGTGACAAATTACATTTTTTTTTTTTTTACTAGCTAATGTATTTTAACTGAGTAATATAAACTCACATATCCACATACTTACATCATTTATCTCTCCTATGTTACAAAATAAGAGGATGCAATGCAACAATATTCATAAGAAGAAAACAAAAGTTTATATATAGTATTAACATATATGCTAGAAAATGTAAAAATAATGAATTAAATTATATTTTTTTCTTTTTATATATAGTTATTATTTATTATTCAAGATAATTTGTCACAAATTTAACTATCTGAACTGATTATTTTTAGGAAATATAATATCACTAGGGGATGAATTTTTACAACAATTGTGTGTATGTGTGTGTGTGTCAATGAGTAGATATGTATAACGCATAGCGTTTAAGACGTACAATCTCGAAATTGTATTATTCATTGCACATTTAGATTAATATTGTTGCTACATGTATCGTTAATGAGAACAGATATATACGAAGAAGATAAAATGCGGATAAATTTCTATTGTCGTCTGTAAGAAATCATGTAAAGTAAGCCTTGCATCATTGCAAGAAAAGGCCAACGTAATGACGTAATTGTAAATACGAAAATTCCTGCCTTAAAAATACAAGACTATAGACAAATGTATATTTAAAAATAATGAACTAAATACCACACACAGAACTAACTATCTATATAATATCACTAGTGCAGAGCAAAAAAATTACAATTTATTTTATAACTAGAGTTAGGTTTCTCGAAACCAATAGTCAATTTAGCATAGCGAGATAAATAACGAAGATTAGCATAATGAATTATGAATAATCTCTGTTGTTGAACAATGTATCGATTTGTATTTTATATTTTTCCGTAGATAAAATCGCGTATTGATAGGTTGCATGTGATCTCTTATCACCCGTTTTTTTTTCACTCTTCTTTTTCAATTTAATCAATTCTTTATTCCTTAATCTTTCAGTAGAATTTTATAAAGTATTTTTCCATAGGGGGGGAGAGAAGGGACACACATATAAGTCATATATATCCTACATAATACAAATTATGCTTTCAAGCAACGAAGATTGTATTCTTATTTGCACATTGTGGCTCGGTAAATCAAAGATTATAATTGAGATTAATATTACTGCTTTGTCTTAAATAATTCTGGCTTTACGCAGAAAACTCATTCTGTACAGGGAGTCTATTTGCTTCGTACCTGACAATCTCTTGAATCAATTTCGATATACACAAAAAGAAACTATACAAAATTACTCAGGAATTAAATTTTATAGAGAGGTAGGGGTACACCTTTAATTTAATTCAACAAAATATAGAATTCATAAATACGAAATACATACTAAGAATGCAAAATGAGAATAGTATAAAAGAAATATAAATGTTTTGTTGCACACTGGGATTCTTTTTCAATGAAACATATTGAGATGTGAAATATCTTAGAATACTGAGCCCTAAATAAATCAATTATTAAAAGTGATTTAATTACAATTGCTTTTTGCACATATGTTCGCCGATCAATTGGGATACTTCTTTATATCCTATCCGCTTTGATGATAAATACAGTCAATAGTTGTGCTTCTCTAAAGAAGGATAGTTTCATGCAATTTTCCCATTTTATCTGCTTGACTCGTCATTGTCAATTTTTCAAATAGTAACACACGTTATATTTTAGAAGCAATTTTCAGATTTAATATAAACTTCATCAAAGTTAACCGTTCGCACTAGTTTGGCGACAGCGATGATCTCCGCACGCATTCGTGCGTGCATACGTGCGTGTATGTGTGTATGTGTGTGTAGTATATAACTATATATATATATATATATATATATATATAGTTATATATATAATTAAACAATTATATATATCTACTTTGTGATATAAACTTCTTCCGAACGGTAACTTTTGAAGAAGACTGTAGAGAATAATACCAAGTGCTGTGAATAGAGGGAAAATACATATATTAAATCAAATTTAATTCAATTAACATGCCGATAGGAAGGGATGCGGATTAGCACCAAATCTTATCACAAGCAACTATATTGTAAATAGCTAATGATTTATATTGAGAAAATTTGAAAGAAGAATTACATCGTAATATAATCTTATTTGTGAGGTTGCCATGATAAAGCGGTATTTCTATGCATATGAAATGAAAAAGAAGACGTGACATGGCGTATAATCAATTTTAAAAAAATGTATCGATTAATTTATCGCATAATCTATAATTTACGCGTAGTTTATATTTATAGACTTATAACAATGTTACTTAAGTACTTTTGTAAGAATTTTTCTCCCCTTTATATTGATGTTTTTAGATAGTAACGCAACAATTCCTATGATTACTAGATTTTTGACTGTCTCATCAGTTTCAATTTTCGTAATTATTTTTTCCTTTAGCCTCACGATCAACGTTAGTTTTACGATTATATTGTATTATATATCGCTATTATTATTACTATATTATTATCACTATTATATTATTATTAATGTTACAAATACTATGTCTACTGCATACTATCACCATTATTGCTACGATAACTATCACAC
Organism: Lasius platythorax; assembly: GCA_963971435.1. Classification (NCBI taxonomy): domain Eukaryota; kingdom Metazoa; phylum Arthropoda; class Insecta; order Hymenoptera; family Formicidae; genus Lasius; species Lasius platythorax. The sequence continues at coordinate 10,617,002 of OZ020546.1, forward strand.
TATATTTTTAATTTTACAAGCGTTTCTTCGCGTTTAGTTTTCTTTTTTTGTTACAATCAGTAAAATTCCTACATGTAACATTCTAGAGCGATAATAAATAAAACAAATCATTTTATAAAGAAGATCTCTATGCGCGTGCAAGATGTGTCTTCTTTATAAAAGTGTGTGCCTGTGTCTTAGCATGATTAACAAGTGAATGACCGAGTATTTACTAGAGTTTTTAGTATGAATGTACATACACATTCGAAAACTGTTATGTACATATGATTATTACAATAATGTAAGCTGCTTATATAGATAATGTATTTTTTGTAGGGACCATAATATATGAGCGAAGTATATAATGTTATTATTAGTATTAATGATACAAATTAATAATTAAATCTGTCATTTTGTGTGAAAGCAATATGCGATACTCGAGATACGGAAATAGAAGAACAAGAAAAGTCGAAAGATCATAAAAATAAATATTATTTACACTTCTTTTTGATTAATCATCTTTTGATAATTATAATTGTGTGAATTAATATGGTTTTTATTAAATATTGATTGTAAAGCAACATAGCTAGAGGGTACGTGGCGAGGAATATTAGATAAAAAAAACATAAACAGTCCAAAACATTTAGAAATTTATAAATCCAGAGAATTTCTTTTCGCTTTAAAACATAGAAATGAAAATATCGCAAATTGAGATTTGCCTTAAAATAGAAAGATTTAATAATTTTTCTTCTCTCTTCATCTTTCCTTCCCCCTCCTATACACACACACAGACTCCCATGTAAAGAGAAAATTACGATAATTTAATCATATATAAAGTTGTTCTCCACCGGTATACATACATGTAGGTATGTTTTCACAGAAAAATTGAATAAGAAGATAGTTGGATAATCATAGTAGTCATTTTGATGTAATTTAACGTCAAAATGACTATTTTTGCTACCTGGAATATTATATAAAAGCGACATTGTATTTACATCAGCGAGATTTTCAGCCCGTTCTACATTTCTTCTTGTAAGGAAAATTGAAGCTATAGATTTTTCCCAAATTTCCACAATATTTAAACGAAAATGGCTCTTGCGTATACAGAAAAGTCGATAATTAATCAAATTTGAAGGAAATTGCGATTTTTATAGTTGAACTTTTGTTTCGACTCGAAAAAAGATATTAAAATCGTCTTTTACTTGACTTATACAAGCCTACTTTTTCTGAAACATAAGGCATACAAACAATGTATTTACAATGAAAAGTTTTAAGAAATAAATGTTTCAAAAACTGTTAATTTTGAATTATGTATAAATTAACTTTTGAGAATATCTGTCATTTTTGTGTAATAAAATATACGCGCGTGCGTATTATTACTTTTGAGAAACAAATTTAACAATGCGAAGCAATTCCTGCACGTACAATTGACTCGCATGTTTTTGACATATGTTTTGTAATTGCAAAGACTTATTTCTTTCGATGTATTTATTTTTATATTTATTTGTAGTGTTATTACATGAAAAAAATAATCGAACTTAATTTTCTCCTTTTACGCGCGCACGCGTAGCGTAACGCGTTTGAAATTTCGCGCCGTTTGTCTCGCGCAGCGAAACCCCGCGTCGAGTACCATCGGTCGCTTCCGCCTAAACTCGTCCGTCTCTCCGTCCGTCCATCTCGATTGTCAGTTGTTCACGGGCTTCACTAGTGTGCGGACGTGCGTGAGTGGCGAGTGTTCGGCGTGTTCCCTGTCACCTACGGAGGTCGCGGTTTCGCTAACGAACGCCCTACCGTAGCTTCCATATTCAATGTGTATGGCGATTCAGGTGAGTGCTGAGCGTAAAACGGCATCGTTTTATCGGAGGCCGAAACGTGAGGAACGTGCTCGTGCGTGCGTGGTGCGTGCGTGTGTGTGTGTGTGTGCGTATGAACGAGAAAAAGTCGATCGTCACGTTCGGATATGTCGCTCGCTTGCTCCGCTCGCTTACTTGCTTGCTTTGCGCGTGTGTGCGTGCGCTTCATGGACGTACGCGGCGTGGCGCGGCCGACGAACTCTGGCGTCTCGTCTCCGCCGCCGCCGCCGCCGCCGTCACCACCATCGGAGACGATCTCTCCGATACTCCCTCGGTTTCGGCGCAAGACGACGATGGCTTTTCGACGACATATACAGTCGCCGACTCCCGTAACTCCTAATCGCGTCCCTAAGTGACATCTCTTTTCCAAGCTTTGCGAGCGAGAGATTCTCGATGCGAAGGAAGAACACATTTTTGGAAAGCAGGTTTATCGAATTGGATAGATCTCGCTCGAAACGCGAGATCTCTTGAGATTTTTTAATTATTTTTACTATTTTACTCCCCCTCCCCCCCTTCCGCCCCTAACATATTTTTAATTTATAAACTTAAATAAAAAAATACATCTTAACAAATAATAAATATTATAATAAAATGTAGTTTTTTTTATTATTAATTAATATAAAATATATATAAATATAATTACTATACTATAATAAAAATTTTATCATATAAATTTAAATATAATTATTTTAAAATCTCCTCACATTAAATAAATAATATAATTCATTCCCATAAAATCGAACAATTAAAATTAACAAGGCCAACCCCAATATTCTTTCACAAACTCTTACCCGCAAAATATTTATGTACCTACTGACTCGTAAACTGACTCTTGAAGTACTTTTTTTTGGTCAATGAGTCAACGTGTCCGGTTGTAGCACATATTGGTAGTTTATACGGTGCGTTTTTACACCGGATATAAAGTAAGATAAGATCATGTGCTTGGGTCAATACCGTGTTAAAACGCATGGTGCAGCACAATAAAGTTCCAACGTAACATTCCAACGTATCTCATTTGTTGCTGAAGCTTTCGATGCGGCCAACTCTAACGAGAATTCTATCGTTTGGTGAGAATATCTAACTTCAATTTTTAATTCGCGTCAATCTCTTCAATATCACAGAATTAACCCATCCGATCACATTGCGGTCATGATTCAACGCGTAACAATGTTAACGGATATTTCGTAGTCGAGTGTATGCATCATGTTTGATCCCCGATTAGTCCCCCCGACCTATCTCGAAAGAAAATGTCAGCTTTCCAAGTATGTTAAAACATCTATGACTAAAGGAATTCTTATAACTTCAAAACACTGCACAAGATTCTGCTCTTATTCCATTTTTATAGTCTATGCTTATGTGTAAATGGATAAAATGAGGAATGGCGTAGATATGTAATTAAATCGAGCTTGTGTCGAGAAGAACATAAAAGATGATCGAATTGGAGAACACGTATGCTTACTTATTTACTAAAAATCTCTTAAAATTATTTCAATAAAATATTTTTTTTTTTCATCATTTACTACTCTAATGCGGAAAATATAAAAAAAAATATCTATCAAAGAATAATATCAGTTAGATTGAACTATTATATAACTTATAACTCGAGTCACAAAAAGGTCGGCGGATTGTGTGCTCGGAACGCGATCTTCATCGCTCGATAAATTTGATTTCCTGCTCTGCTAGATTTTTGCCCGATTATCCCGTATTCAACTGGATTTCTCGGAAAAATGGAAAACGGGGTTGACGTCATCTCTCCTACGTTACGACGCATCCCGTCCCGTCCCGTCCCGTAGCGAAGCATACGAAGAGGCGTGGAACGGGCGAGCACGCGCGTGCACGCTGCGAGCGAGTTGATTATCGTTTGCGAACTTCGGCCATGTTTTATTACTGCGTTTTGCGTCAACCGGTCCGATAGGTGCAAATCGTGTAGTCATTATCGTGACGCCTTATCGACATTCGTGGGCGAAGAGTGTCTTTGATCGTGTTCGATTCGGGATTGCGACAGCAATTCTACCTACATTTATTTTTATTTTTTTTTTCGTCAACGGCATTTAATATAATTAACATCAAATAACGAAAGAATTGTATTTCAGGTCTCCTATTTATATATAAACTTTTATATAAGCACATTTTGCTTGCTTACTGACAATTTGGAGATTTTTAAATTTCATATCCTTCCTGTTAGAAGGTTTTTTTCAGTCATATTGAATTATGACGTCAGAAGCGAGAAATCATGAATTCTTGCGAAATGGAAATAAATAAGTTTTTTTTGAATACGACCATTCACTCATTTTTCAGCGAAAATGGACCTTATGACAATTGACCAAGATTTACAGCTATTTATTAATTCACGCGAATCAAAAAGAGAATTTTCGATATATTTTACTAATCTATATTATCGAACACGAATGGTCGCATTCAAAAAAACATTTATTTCAATATATTTTGCAAGAATGAAACTCATAGGTTTGTTCTTTGTAGCTAAATCTCTTGCACTTTTTATATTTTTTCTCTCTTTCTTTCCAACTTCTAAATATATCTATCTCATTTTTAGTGTACACTAGTGCAGAAAGTTCAGCTACAAAGGACAAACCTCATATGATTTCTCGCTTCTAACGTCATAATTCAATATAGCTGCAGTGAGAAGACAGAAGCCTTAATAATGTTACGTTCCTTCGTTTTCTTTTTTCTTTTCTTTTTACTATAATGTTACAAATGTTATAGGAATGTCCCGTTTGCCCACATTATCTTGATTGTTCACAAACACGACTGACGCTTAGGGTTTTTTTATCAGCTTGACCAATCGGGACGAGACCCGTCTGTCATTTAGATACATTAGAAATTGTTTCGGAAAAGGTATGGTAAAGAATGTGAAGCGAGCGAAGGAAATACGGTGATATGAGGCGTTGAGTAGCTCAGTAGGTTGTCTGACAGGAAGGTTCTAGGATCAAAATCCCGACAAGGCCTCGATATTTTTCCTTTTTACGGTATGTTGAAACACATACATTAAGTGTATGTTATACATTATATGTGCACTATTTACACGCAGATAGTTGATATTTACTACACTGAAAAAAAAATTTAGTTGAAAAAGGCAAAATTTGTTTTGCCCAACTAAATTATTTAGTCCGATACGTTCAAATAAATATAACTAAAATATTACGAAATAATTTGTTGATGTAAACAAAGCATTATTCAACCATCAAAACAGAGAGTTCAGTACAACGATGTACAGTTGCTACAACAGAATATTTTTTTGAACGTATTCAACTAAATTTTTTTTTCAGTGTACATAGAGTTTCGCATAATATATATCCACTTTGTAGCCTAGAATATTGTTGCTGTCGTATAGATAGCATTCAGAGAACTCTCAGACTCAGCTTTTCCGAATAAAAAGGATCGTTATCTCTCAGTCATCTCGTCTTACATGACCACGTGCGCGTCTAGTTTGCGTAGATCATCAAATTACATGTGCGATGATATTTCAACTGTGTAATACATAAAATTTGATCGTAACTCGTAAAATCGTTACAACTCGCTTACTGTGCGGATGCGGATGGGTTTAAATTTGGAGCGATCTTATCAAAAATCCCGCGTCTCTGTTCCAAGTATAGTACTTTTCAACGAAACTCCGCGATAACGTCTGTACTTCGATTTAATTTTGTAATTATATCTCTCGTCACTCTTCAAACATGAATTCCAGAATACCGACAATCGATCGGTAGAATCGATTGATTGCTCTACAATTGAGTGTTTTCCAAATAGTCCTCCTGCTCCCTTCATTCCTCATCAAAGTCCATTCTTCGTTGTTCGATATATGCGTGCGCATTATCACGTACAAATGTATATATTTTACACTCGATATATTCAAGTGTATGTATCCTTCGCGTTCTAATTCTCAATCCATCCATAGTTGATCTGTTATCGGTGAATTTTCAAACGTTTGATATAACTGGAATTCCCGCACAAATATTATACGCGATGATACCTGCAATATATTTTTACATATCGCAAATTTTGCGTAAGGTTCAACTTTATCGCAATTATTGTTGTTGTGAACAATCATAATAATGCGCGACCAACACTCGTAATTTTTTCAAATACAATTTCTATCCAATTTATTTATATATATATATATGTATATATGTTCTCGGGAAAAAAACCACCCGCGAGTAAAATTTATACACAAACGGATAAACCAAATGGATAAACGAATATACCAAATGGATATGAAAAACGAATATAAAAAATGGATAAACAGCAATACGACGATTCGTAAAGTCAGATCTAGCATTCCATTTCCTGTTATGTAAATTGCACTACATTATATAACTGTGAACATCGTGTATAGGAAGAGTTAGGAGTGGCGGGAAAAAAATGGCATATTGCGCGTAGAATTATTATTGCGAGAATATCAACTAATTAACTAATTAATGATTATCTTCTTTTACGTGTTTCGCATATGCTATATTGTTTAATTAAAATAAAGGCAGGTACGCATAAAAAAGAGGGAGGAGTTGTATATTATTCAAAATTAAATTATCGTACGCTATATATGTATCGTATAAAAATTCCATTACTCTTCCGATTAAGGCCTATCGCACAATACAAAAGTACAGGCAATAGGAACAGGGAATGGAAAATACCCACCAATAAAAACAGGGAATAATATCTATTCCCTGCTCCTATTGGTGGATATTTTCTATTTCCTATTCCTATTGCCTGTACTTTTGTATTGTGCGATAGACCTAAGAATCTATATTATTCCCCTAAAAATAATGTATCCCTAAAAAATATTAAATCAAAACTAAATATGAAATCAATAGTCAACAACTAGCCAAGCATTAAGAATCCATTCTGTCGCATTTAGCGCTATAGACTCTCGCTCAATGTTAGCTGGGGATAGGGTCGAAAAGTCGATGATTAATGTTTTGTTTCGTCTGAACTGGATACTAGGAGCACGCGCGCGGAGTCAAACGCACCTCGAGTAATTTGACGACGAAGGAACAGGCATTAGCAGCGCTAGCCAGCTCTTTTCTGTCAGTGTCATCTTTTCAAGAGGCCTCCGGCCATCCCTAGGCGGTCGCGACCAAGGCGTTTCCCCGCAAGATTATTCCGAGACGTTCCTCTTTCTTCTCGCCGCGCTGCTGCCGCCTCGCCACGTGTTGGATAGAGTTACTATCTCGACTAGACCGGTTGTGCGAGCGATACGTATGGCTTAAGGTAAAGGACGATTCAATAAGACGATGAAGCGCAGGGCCGTAACTCGCTAACGGGAAATGTGTCAGGCGCGGAGGGGCGAGCAACCTTTCACTTCAAAGTTGGAAACTTTCAAGTGTTTCCCACATTCTTTTCGGTATATAGGCAACAAGATATAACTTTCCTACAATACACAACGCACACACAACGCCATAAATTCTAATAAATTCTAAATTTTAGGATGCTTACCGGCAACAAAACACAGTCGTACACTGTGTAACTTGTAGCTAGAACACTGCTTAGCTTTTTTACTTCACCGTCAGAGTGCAGGGCAGTAACTTTACATAGTTTTTTTCAAGTTTTAAATTTTTTTAGGTTTTTTTAAAAGTTTATTTCCTACCGGAATACCACTTCATAGAAAAGAAAAATGGTACCAAATGTGTCATTGTCATGTGTTACACAGTGTCATCTGTGTACGTTGCTGGAAAGCGCCCATAAGCATCTCTTGTTTTTATATCTGCAAATATAATATGATGCTCTCAACATGTTTAACCATATGTTTAATATATTTTTTCTTTCAACAAGAACGTAGCAAAATTTCCTGCCAAACATTTTACCAATAGTGAGTATTTTCTTTGATAGATATCTCACTCTCATCCAAAAAAAAAGTTTATCTTCAAATTTTCAAAATCTGATTTTCAATTTTTATTTGTTACATACAAGAGTAGCAACTTGGTCCGTCAGTGTAAAAATCATATCAATAATGCAAGTTTCGAATTATATCATTACTCGTATAAGGTTCAGACTAGTTCTATTTTTTCTTTTCGCTCTTTTTAACATTAAATTGCGTTGCGCACGCGCGTGACAAAACGTGTAAATGTTCAACGCAAAATATCTTGTTTCAATTTTTATACTCGAGACAAATCGTCCTGAAAAAGATTTTGTTAAAATCTACTTGAAATTTTTGTTTCATCTGTATTTGTTCAATATTTTAATATTACAAAGGATTTGTGAATCTTTGCTGTACTTTATTTGAAAAAGAGTATCCGCGTTTTTAATAGCCTTTTCAATTGGAAAAATTGGTCTTCTAATATTTATCGGAAACATTTACGCGCGAATTATCCCTGAACTGGTGAAATATTGCAAGAATCACATTTTATCTTCAAAGAACGTGCAGGCTCAAGTGGCCCTTTTGTCGCGGTTTCGTTGATCTCTTCAATGAAAGAGAAGCGTTCGTCATCTTGACTGACTCGAAACATCTCTCGTTCTCGCAAAAATATCTTGTCTTGCATACATTTAAATTCGAATTTTACGCCTAAAAGGCGTAGAATGAAAAGACGGAAAATGGTATTATATCGAAGAATTAAAAATAAGATATACTTACATGTTGATCGAATGCAATCGTCGCGCACTCGTACTGATACAAGTGAACGGACCCATCTATGCCATTATTATGAAATCAATTTATATACAAAATTCAGGTAAAATTAATAAGAACCAATTTATGTACAAAATTTAGGTAAAATTAATAAGAACCAGGCGCAACAAACTTGTTTTAAAATCTTCTTTATTTAATTTGAACGTTTCGGTCCTTCCTTTTGATCATCTTTAGCAAATTGATTAACAAAAAAAATTCGTGCGTTTCAATCCACATTCTCGCCCCACGTCCTTGGTAAGTCCTCAAAGCGATCAAAGACGAGATGAAGAACAAGGAGCTAAAAACGCGTATGTCATGACCTCGGCGATATACAAAACAGCACTGACAGGAATTTATATAACATTGTGTTACGCACTTGGATAAAGGCGGGCGATAGGGTGCTTCTTACCGAGCTCGGATTAAATTGCCTTCGGCACACGAATGCACGAGAGTACACGTATACCTCCTCACCTCTCGTCGCTACTCGTCTCGCAATACGAGACAAAACACACACTCGAAGAGAAAAACAAGGAACGTCGTCATCGAAAATAGACCACCATCGTCGAGTAATTTTTATAGAAGCTGTCTGGCGTTCAATACCGCGTTTTTATATCCGCATGTATATCTTGCAGCTTCAAATCGTATGCTTTCGTATACTAACGAGAAAAAGTAACATTGCGAAGAAATTCAGGTAAATTGCTAATTGTAATAATTGATCGGCGCATTATTTTGCAAAAGCGTAATTAGACATTGATGCCAAATCATACCGATTTTTTGCTTCGTAAATGGACAATATATCACCAATATAAATGCGGTTTTAGATTCGCGAGTTTGCATTTTGCTCTGACGCGATCATCATCAAGCACAGCGAAATTGAGCGGAAATTTTCGCGATTTAGCCAATTGTAACTAATTTCGTGCAAGGAAAGATAAGTCTCAATCTCAGTTTCTATAAATGAATTTACGTATTTACATTTGTTTCTAAAATATAATCGAGCTTCTAATATCATAATATAAGAAATTGCAAAATTTGAAAATTTTAAATAGCTTTTAATAACGGTAAACGAGCCAGACGAGAAGCTACATCTCGCGAATGACGTATGTCGATTGTCTGTTCAAAAATAGTATCGCAAGGGAGAGTGTTGTGGAGAGTTTTTAAGTGGATCGAATATCTCGTCCCGAGCCGGTTTCCACAGGACGATGAATGTTATATCTTGTGCTATATATGTAGTAGCAGGATAGGCGTCTCGCTTGGTGGAGAAAAAAAAAGAAATAAAAGATATTCGACGCCAGACGAGACGCTAGGGTGGACGACCGATGTCACTGACCTTGGATAACGATCACTAATGTCTATAGGGCCGCTGTCGGTGGGGCCAGCTGTCATTTTAGAAGAGTTACACACGCATATACATTTGTGTCCACGTATCTGGACATACAAAAAGAGGAATTTTCTCATTCTTTTATCTCTCACACTTCTACTTTCATGCATTGCATTACGGGGCATTGTATTAATTCTAGATTTATACGCGCCTCTTATTACACATACATACATACATACACGCTTATATTTTTTATTTTCTAATTTTTGTAGTGATAATAGTGAAAATTAAAAAAAAATTGTCTAGAATCGTATATTGAAAATTTAACGAGTACGATAACGTGAGTCAATGTCGAAGAAATATACTCGTAAAATATCCCTTCGTATTATTAACGGTAGCGATCCTTCGTTCGATGTGATCTCTTATCATCCTTTGCCTAGTAACCTACTGACCCACTTGAAATATCGATTTTAACGTGCACCTGAGACGTGTGCTCGTGCCGCGACCGCTTTCATTATCCGCGCCGCGCCTTTCGCAGCTAATAAAAGTGCGTCTGCATAAGCCAGAAAACAATCGTTCCGCATATACTATACTACGAATGCTCCCCGATGGAATGAAATTTAAATTAAAATTATTTAATAGAGATAAAAAATGGCAATAAGAGCCAAGCGCAGTAAAAATAGCAATATAAATAGCATATGTTTCGATCCCTTTTTTTTGGGCCATCTTCAGCGTAAAATTATTTATAGATTTTTTATTTGTATACAATAATAACATAGCATACAGTACACTACAACGTATTCTTATAACGAATTCGCGACAAATTATTATTGCTGTCGGCATAGATTGCATATTGCCCGTACTTGTGTATTTATTCATTAAGCAGGTTCGTTATAATAATTGAACTGAGCCAATCACATATATTGACGAACCGAACCTCGAATCGTGAATTCACATCAAAAGTCGAAATTTTACCGTCGCATCAACAAAAGATGTGTTAAGCCAGCTCAGATTAACGTAAGCGAACAAAAGTGATCGTCAAGCAATATCAAGCGAATATCATTATTTAATCATTTTTTAATTATTATTTAATCATTATTTAAGCATTATTTAATCATTATTTAAGCATTATTTAATCAATAAGCAACATGATTCACAGGAATGCTCACGATGGAAATTTAAATTCACATGAGAGGTCGGTTCGAAGATTCGGCTGGAGGTTTGTAACTCAAGACTCAGAGTTTAATAATGTAGACTTGCAAATTCGGATATTGCCCAAGAGACTATCCAAAATGAATGAGCCAATAAATATTTTGTTCGTTAAATCGTTCTTATATTTTGTAAAGTTATATTGCACACGTGTATTATTTACATTTCCGGCTGTTTTTAACAGAAATGTTGCTCTGTTTCAATATAATGAAAAAAATCTAGTCTAATGGATGAAAATATTCGTACCGAACATAATACCGTTATGAACGTTGCCTAATAATGTGCGGTTCGTCGCCCCACGGCTCGTTCAATCCCGCCCCATTGTTGTCTGGGAAAGTCTGGGATAGCAGGGATGTAGGGAACGAAGAAAGGGCGAATATAGAGGGTGATATAGAAATATAATGTATAACGTATGGGCTGTACTTTTGAGCACAATATGCAATATACATATATCGCCGCGTCCAACTCATCGCTATTGTATTATATTTTATAATAATTAAATGAAAATTAATAGCTCCCTTTAATCTATATGTATACCCCATTTCTAGCCCAGAACATGCATAATGAACCGCTCTCTCTCTCTATTTGTTATATCCATATGCGTACATACGTCCACTCCCACATGAGAGTGTGACGATAGTGACGTCACAGTTCGACGTCATAACGCCTCCTACTGCCTGTACCCGTCGTATTGATTTTCGGTGACGTCACTGGTTCATTTGTAAAATACTTTTTTCAAACGCGCATTTACCTTGATTGAACGTTATCTCATTCTATTTTAAATTTTTTAAATAATGTGTGTGTGTGTGTGTCGCGCCGTATTATCTGCTTTATATCGTGCATTTGATAATTTTTCATTATGTTTCTCAGAAAATGTTTCGTACTCGAAGGACAGATAATTTTACCGGGACATTATATCGGTTGTGTATAAAAAAAAACATGATGTTGACGGCGTTATAATATCATATCAAGAACACTTTTCGAATTTTCTTCGTACTCGCTCTCTTGATGAAATCCGCGATTCTTCAACAAATTACATTACGGCCTAATAATTTATCTGGTTCGACGGATTCTGACATCATTGAAACGCGAGTTTGTTTTCTCTCTATCGTGTTAGCGAGAATGACCGTGAAAGTCGTGCTCTTACACCAATCAGTAAGTATTTCTGATAATCGCGACACGAGATGCATAAATTATAAATATACGCGTAGTGTAAAGAAGAAAGAGGAGCATGAAAGAAGAAAGGAAAATCGTTAAGAGAATTTGAACACACATCGGTACCAAGATTTCGATTTTGCGCAGTAGAACACAATAAAAAATTCATGTAAGCTTATGCAATAGCATGCAACCTCGGACTATCGTCACTAATCCGTCTCGCCTACTCGTGATTGTGATCGCGTAATCATTTTATTAACCATTAATCGATACGCACGAGAGAAATATCGTATCGTATCGGTCAATCGCGGCGATTTGTCGCCTCTTATTGTTAGATTACAGATTAGAAAATCCGGCATGCGCTTATATGCGTTACAGCATATATACGACAGCGATCGGCTATCGAAATCCGTCGATTAAATCCGGCGCCAGCTGATGAAGCGCCCTGGAAATCTGGGAGCAAACGCAAATTTCAATCTCGCGATCGCGATGATTCCCGAGACGAAATAAAAATTCGCAAAATACACAGATCTCGACCTGTGTAAAAACGTAATGTTTACATAACGTCCGTTACATGACGTTAGGCTCGAACCAACTTTTCTCACAATCAGCCATACGCGCCGCAAAAGGCAGAACGTCACTGGTTGCGAAGATGCGTAAGAGAGTCGGATGACATTGCACATGTGAAATACGTGTGCGTGTGTGTTTCGAAGGGGGAGGAGGGGGAGTGGGAGGAGGAGGTCAGATGACGAGCGCTACTCGCTCGGCGATGGGAAGGGTGGAAGTTGTCTCGACGCCGTGCTATTTTGATCGCCACGCTGTGGCTGGCCCAGATTCGACACAACCGTCGTCGCAATGAGTACACGATATCATCATCCTCGCGCTCCAGGACCCCGCGCATATCTCGAATAAGCTTTCTCACCACGAGACGAGCGAGAGAGAGAGAGAGAGAGAGTCGAGATCATCCTCTTCCACGAGTTGAAGATAGGATTTTTTGCCACGGCGAAACGATCCGCATTAGCCGATCATGTGAAACATTGAAACTGACGTTAATTAACGCGCTTCGCAATTACAAGGAAGAGAATCGTGGCGCTTATAAAACCACACTTGTCAAGAGTGTTGCTTAATTTGACGGACATCGGATGCGGATGGAGGAATGTGTACGCGACCATCTTGTTGCATCCTGTAGCAGTGAGCTTTAGGTGGTTTCGCAAAAGAGTGCACGTGCGACATTAAAATGTGACTTTTTTTTCCTGGTGATGTGGTGCGGTGATATCGTCACGTTGCTACCAATTTCTGATTGCGTGACGACATTGTTTCACATTTAGATTTATAATTGTCTCGAAGAACGCTTCCGTGACCTTGCAGACTTTTTTCTCGTCAAATGTTCGTAAGGTAAAGTGAATCAAGTTGCGAAGAAATATTGAATGCGTAGCCGCTTTTTGTGATATACAGGGTGTCCTAAAACTACCGTACTTCCTTTTAATGGGATATTCGTGAGGTTAAAGGGAGACGATTTTTCCTCAACGAAAATGTCGAGGCACCAATAATTTTCGAGTTATAAGTGATTGAAAATGAAGGGCTTTTTGTAAACTAAGCTTTATGGAATTAAAATATTAACAAAACTACATTCTTCAGTTAATTTCAGGTCGAGTTATATTTAATAGAATTTTAATTTAAAGCTTATTGTTAGTTACAAAGATATATGATGGCAAAAATTGGGAGCTTGCAAAAAATGATGACCTCCCTCGACATTTTCGTTGAGGAAAAATCGTCTCCAAATAACTTCAGGAATCTGCCATTAAAAGGAAGTACGGTAGTTTTAGGACACCCTGTATAGACGATACTTAAAATAAAACAAAAAATTATCATGCACCACACAACACGCACTGTACTTTTCCCCGCTCATCTATACTAAAGTTTAACATTATTATTATTTTTTTTTTTTTAATTTTTTTCGTTATTAATTTTTTTTTCACTTATCTATAAATAAATTTTAAGTGAATCATGGGTGCGTGTTTGCTTGCATGTCTCTATCTGTACAAAGAAATACTACTATTTTCTCGAAAGCGAAATAATTTTGTTAGTCTAATGGTGAAGAAAAAAAAGTCTATTATTTGTTCGTACGGATTTCGATATTTGAAAATTCGTGCAAACATCGCGACGTAGCGCGGCTGTCGAAAGCAAACGATACGTTTATAGAACGAAGGCTGATGATGGAATCGCCGAATCTCTCACATTCTTTCCAAATAAATATAATCATACACGTGTGATAAACGTACAAAAGTAACATGCTATTTTATTTGAACGAAAATTGGCATTATTTGTCGAAAAAGTAGACATTGTGCCGATACAACATATATTTTTGACAATCGTGAAGGACAAGTAATAGTAAAATAAGAAAATTAGACCGACATTAGTTATTTGCACGATGTTTTCTCGGTGAAACCGGTAAGAATGTAAGAAATAGCGCGATTTCAGCATTTTGCACCTATTTTACTTTCGCCGGAGCGACTTATGACTTTTGTTTTTCTCACACATATATATATGCGACGCAACACAGACTCATAAATTCCTTCGTGACAATTATGCAATGCGTTGCAGTGGAACGTTGTTCTCATGAGATGTAAATTGATAAGTGCTGATTGATGCATATTATATACGCGCGCGTGTATCTTTCGCGACTATATCGTTTTCCAGCATTATTTTTATCATTCGTGTGTGTGTGTGAAATTGAAGTACTATCTTGTAAATGTGTTAGAGGCTAGAAAAGGCGCTGATTGTTTGAAACTTTCTTTCACCCAACATCCGTAATTGTATATCCGCCTTAATTCCTGACCCTCGCGATTTTTTTCGCTTCGTCTCGCATACACTTTAACTGTACGCATGTGTATCGCGAATTAGACGTCCGCAAATATTTTACATTGACATTCAATCAGATAATATTAAGGAAAAATGTTTAATACGCAACGTATTCACATTTTCTCCTGCGAAAATTTCCTTTACGTTCTATTAATAGACGAATGATTGGAGCGAGCGATTTTTGTCGCCTCGTTCTTCGCGGATCGTTCTTCAATGTCCGCGACGTAACTACAACGTAAATAGAATTTTGTTTACTGCATTAACCCACACACGTCGTCGGTCTTGTGACACTCTGACGATTCCAATGATGGATGATGTTCCAAGTATTTCAAGTATTAGTTCCGATCACGCGAATTTTCTCGAACACAGCACAGAATCTTTCAACTGCATCACAGAACATTATTTACGTTGCAATCTTGCAAATTATAGTACAAAAGACATTGTTGCAGAGACATTGTACATATATAAACATGGAAGTGCAAAATTCCGACAGGATTGCGACAATGTTTCAATTAGGAGTGGCCTTACTTTTTATATACATATAAAATCTTATACACACACGCGCGCGCGCGTTTATTTAGCATATATAATTTATATAGTATATATAAGAAAATAATAGCATAATGATACGGCCATTGGGAAGAATAGAAAAGTAATTGATTGTATTTAATCTCAATTATGTATCTACTTTTTTTTATTAATTTCAATCAATCTTTGGTCATCGCTATATAAGAAACATATATTATAGAAAAAAAACTAGACCGATATAGATCTTTTTTTATTCATTTTTTTTATCTCTACATTATCTCATCAGATCTATCTGTTAAAATTAGAAATATTCCCTCTCTCCATACTGCATGTTTATACAACAATGTTACATTAGTACAAATATTTTGCATCCAACAGTTAATATAATGTTACATTGCAATCTTTTGGAAGACGGACATTGCGCAGTGAAATAATAATAATAATTGCAGTAACATTGCGCAAGATACTCGCAATAGTGAAATATTTCTGCAATCCCCTATGCTATATGGATTTATTGCAAAAGCAATTTGATAATATAATTATAAATTTTATAATTATAATATTATAAACGCTAAAATGCGATTGACACGCGTGGAGAATGTGTGGATATTTATTCGCTTCTTATTATTATATAAGCAAATCAGGCGGTCTCTTTTCTTAACGCGGATATGCGCATGTTACATCACGACGAGGTCGCGTGCACAATGACAGAGTTTAAAAGAAAACGCGATAAATCTGATTCGAAAAAATGTTCTATCGACAATATCTCGATATTTCCTTGCCGAATCAAACGAAGCGTAAATCTTGCATATTACATAGAGTTCTTCCCATTATGTGATTCCTTATATCATATACATATACTTTTTCCCTATTCTTTTCTGTCTCTATTTTTTTTCTTAGGGGAGGAGGGAAAAAGTATACAGGGTGCGGCATTTAAATTAAGACGCCTAAACACCATAACGCTTAAACGCCATAAAAAATACAACAAAATAAAAAGAAAAGTTTCAGTCAAAAGTTGTAGGACGTGTGGTGGTGCTATTGGTTTGACCTTCGGGTGTGGGTGCCAAGGTGAAATAAAGATCAACTTCGTATTTTTTTTTTAATGGGACCCTAATTTTATAAACACCTACTTTTATAGTCCTTCTCATGACGAATTCAGCGAACACACACTCAAGGTCATTAGAGGAAACGCTGATTTGTTACAATGCGCATCTTATCTTTTGTGTGTAGTGTGCGCACTATTATGCGCACTTTTATATTATGCGCGTATTATTACTATACTACTTGTGCGACCATATGTGTTTAGTTATTATTATTATTTTTTTTTTTCTAAAACATCCAGATGATATTAAAACATCTATCCAGAAGGATTCTCAAAAGATCGTTAATGTTGTCTATAGTGGAAACACACATTGCGTTTGAAAATTGGGTTTCTAGACGTTTTAATGTTATCCTAACAAGTCTGTACGATTACGGCTTAAGTAGGTTTGTCGAATCAGTTTTGAGATCTCGTTTGTAAATATTGAAGTATTTCCTGGCTTCATTTTATGACAGTGAGTCATCTTCATTTCTCGAACGAATGAAGTCTCGAAAGCCTTACCTGATCATCTGTGGCAGCTCTTGCCGATAATTGTTTTCTCTTATTCTCTCTCACTTGCGCTCTCATTGTTGTCTCGCTCTTGCCGAGTTAGTGGAAAGATTTATGGGATAATTTTCGGAAGGTAAAATCCATTGTTTTATTTGCTGAGAGATAGCAGATCTCTCTGTGGATGACAATCGTACCGAGCATGTTCATAAGCACATAAAACAAGTACTGTACATTTAACGGTAGTCCTTTTACGATCTCTATCAGGTCAATTGAACAATCGCGTATCTGTATCGAGTCACATTTCATAGTGATATAAACCAAATTGAAATTTTTCATCATCAAATGTGAAACGACACAATTCGAAGCAATTTCTCATTTGGAAATTGTAGCAGCTATTCAGTATACATATATTGTATACGTATATTGTGTGAATGTGGCATATCATGTTGAAGAAATAAAATACATGGCCTGCGACGACATATCATCGCGATAGATTCGACCTTGGCGGCGTTTCACGAAGCTCCGCTCTCCTCTCCGTTCACACTTCTTCTCACCTGCCAATTATTTCGGTTATTCTCGTGCATATGTCTGAATGTCGATCGGTCATGCTTCTTCCCGTCAATCAGTTGTTGCTCGCGTCATATAATGGCAGCGTTACGCAAAAGGGAAGCTTTCGCAAATCAATCGCGGCGAAAGACCGAGAGGTCAATTTATACGCTACCAAACGCAAGCTTGGCATAGAACGACTAGAAATTGCGATCTATGTCGCGCGCGCGCACACACACGTGCGTGTGTGTGTGTGTGTGTGTGTGTGTGACGGTGTATTTTCCATCTAAAAATTACTTCGGTCTCTTTTCTTTTCGCAGCATGAGCGACATTTCGTCAACACGTGCGCGTGCGTCAATTTATTGCTTCAATTGCGATTGCTTCAGTTGCGATTACTTCAATTGTGATTGCTTCAATTTTTTGGTTCAAATGCTTCAATTTATTAAGAAATAAAACTAAAAATTATTTTGACGAATAATTATCAAGATGAAAAGAGAGATAAATAAATAGTGTATATTCTTTACATGCACAAAGTAACATACTTTGCTTCAGTTGCGATTACTTCAATTGCGATTGCTTCAATTTTTTGCTTTGATTGCTTCAATTTATTAAGAAATAAAACTAAAAATTATTTTGACGAATAATTATCGAGATGAAAAGAGAGATTAATAAATAGTGTATACTATTTACATGCACAAAGTAACATACTTTGCTTCGGTTGCGATTACTTCAATTGCGATTGCTTCAATTTTTTGCTTCGATTGCTTCAATTTATTAAGAAACAAAACTAAATTATTTTGACGAATAATTATCGAGATGAAAAGAGAGATAATAAATAGCGTATATTCTTTACATGCACAAAGTAACGTACTCGAAAGTTGACATCGGGCGCAGTTTGGCTATATTATTGTGACAGTCGAAAGTTTGTGCAATTGTCACACACGAGAACGATAAGAGTAGCAGGGAGATGTTACTTTAAGATTATAATTTTATTATTTGCAATCAAAAAGTCTCTCACTCTTTTAATTCTTTTTACAGTTTCCTGGTGAGTGCATCCTCACATACATGGAGTTTCAGTTGGATAGCGCAGAGTATTGCCAGGCTCAACACAAATAGAGAGACACGCCCCATACTCCCTGACAATTATTAGATACTCTTAGAGCAAAGAGAAGAAGAAGGATAAAGAAACATCTTGGAGGGTGGAAAAGAGGATATTTAAAGTAGAAGAATTATCACGCACCGGGGAAGCCAGAAAAATCATCGACTAGTCATCACGCAAGACATATAGAAGAATTTAATAGAAATTATTAATTTACATTAGTAGATGTGCAAGCATCGTAGATACTGAGCGCACCTGGAGTACCCAGTGCCAAATAGGTACAATTAATTTTTAATTACAACTACATAGATGCCTCACAGAGATAAACTTGTATAACTAAGTATACTGATTTCAGGTAATCTTCCGCGAATTATAGTTAAAAAGTCTCAAGTAGGAAGGATCAAGCGCATATCAACACCGCCTAATGTAACGTAGCCCTTACTCTTTCGGCGAAGTTCGCACCCCGACAACCCTTCCTAAGATCTACATGTAAACCCGTGGTTCTGTCCTCTGTAAAAAAATAAGATTCTATTAGTTAAATGAGAAACAACTTTATAAGACTGACATTTAATGGGCTAAGTTGTCAAATCCAGCCTTTGTCGCTTCGTATAGTGTGGCACACGTATGTGAGAGACGTTAAAAGACAAGTTATATAAGATCTTTAAGAGAGTTAAAAACAATAAAAGAAAGAAGGCAGATAATACAACCATCTCTCCATCTCTTAAGGAGGAAATGAGCAACATGAGGGTGAAGGATATCAGACCGGCGCCCGCCGAGATTGAATACAAAAACATGAAGTTCCTCATTACTGATCGGCCCAATGATCAAACCATCCCTACCTTTATTCAAGTTAGTATGCAAAACTCTCTACTGAAAATATAGATCCTCTTATTTCTTAATTTCATTCTCTTAGTTACCTAATGCGAACTCTGTTGTATATCTCTTTAATAGGAACTGAAAAAGCATAATGTAAAGGAGGTGGTCAGAGTTTGCGAACCAACGTACAAAGTCGAGGAACTCAAATCGGAAGGGATCAATGTGATAGATTTGGTATTCGACGATGGTACATTTCCACCGAACGAGGTAAAGGATCTCTCACATTTTTAGACGTTATAAACCAGGGTGTCTACTCCCTGGAAAAACCAGGAAAACCGGGGATTTTTTTTACCTTGAAAAATCTGGGAATTCTCATGGAATTTTATTGAGACTCAGAGAATTTTTTCAAAAATTGTGTCTTTGATCATTTTATTAACGATCTCTTTTTAGTATCAAGGTCTTATGTAAGTTTCATAGAAAATTGTTCAATTTTTTAATAATATTTAAATAAATTAGTACTCCTTAAGACGTTTATAATAAATTATTTTTTGTTATACTTTTATATTTTTGCATATATCTTTAGCGTTTAGATATAGTAATATATTGCACTTTGTTATTGTCCAAATTAATTTTGACGTCCAAATTAATTTTCACGATTAATAAATCAATATTAAATGCTAGAGAAACTGCATTCTTGATAACTTTCTTTGTAATCGTATGAATAGAAAACATTAGAAAATGCATACAATAAAGAAACTTTTTTTAAAAAGCTGCATCAAATTTTCTCATTATTTTATCTGGAATTTTAAACAAAAGTACCTGGAAGATGAGGGAATTGTTTTACAAGATTTGAGTAGACACCCTGTAAATGAACGAACAAAATGGGAATGTATGTTTTACTATACGCATTCATTCTGTCTATTTATAACAATTTCTAGGTAGTGGATGAATGGTTCGAATTGCTAAAAAATCGATTCCGAGAATCACCTGACGCATGTGTGGCGGTACATTGCGTCGCAGGTCTCGGTAGAGCACCGGTTTTGGTTGCAATAGCTCTCATTGAACTGGGACTCAAGTTCGAAGATGCTGTTGCCCTTATCAGAGAGTAAGTCATCATCATAACATCTCTTGGTTTGCTTTATTGGTATGCATTATAATTAAACTGTGATTTGTGATTCTTTCTCTGTTTTAGGAAAAGACGAGGCGCCATAAACGCAAAGCAGTTGACTTTTCTTGAAAAGTATCGTCCCAAGTCTCGATTGAAGCTCAAGAATGGACAAAAAAATTCCTGTTGCATCCAATAGATCAAAGAATTTTTCAAAGAAGAAAAAGAGAAGAGAGAAAAATGGGAAGAAAAGTCACTAATTCACATACCGATTGATATAAATGTATAGGCTTTTGCGCCTGAAGACGAGTGGCATATTGTAGCAAATCTGTTCTGAATGGCCTATCAATGGAAATGCAATCGTGATAAATGTCAATAAACTTTGAGGCACTTTTTTCGCACTAATCATCTATTCTAAATTCCTGAGGCAAGTCATTAACATGTGAATATAGCTTTAAATTGTTGCTGATTCCTTTTATAAAAATTGTATACTTATTTTTGATACTTGATCGATATTGAATACATAATGGGACAAAAATTAAGCCTTGAAATGGTAATAACTTTTTTAAAACATTTGAAAATCGACTACATTATTGTCATTCAGCCTTAGTGATTTCTAAATTATGAGATATTATTCATACATGTGTGTAAATTTATTGTGTGATATATCTTTACTTTCTTTCTTGATGTACGCAAAAGATAAAAACAAGTAAACGCACACGCCAAATATGATTTATTTAATTCAAAATAAAAAATATAGGAATTATAACTGTAATTATAATGAACATGTGCAGTAGTACATTATATTGGTTTGTTAGTATTTCATCGAGATGACAAATTATATTGTGTTTCTGAAATATATATATAGAAGATATGTAGAATATTTTTATAATTTATTGGATTTTTACCAGATGTAATTTAGAAATTTCTACACTGAGTGATTGTAAGCTACATTTTAGAATGAAATAATAAGAGTGCTATAAAAAAGTAAATACGTTTCTTTATAAAATATAAAGATGTGTAAAAATATCTGAATCAGAATTTTCATTTCTTTTTAAACTAAATATATTAAAAAAGCTATCTGCCTTGTGTGCAAATATACTGCTCTTTAAAAAGATTTTATATACATTTTCTGCAAAATGCAATTAGAATAAAAAGGTGTTTTTTATACAATGTATTAGTCGCAACTCTGCAAAGTGTAAGATTCCGAAGTATAAAGTATAAGAATAATTTCTGTGACGAATCAGAAGAAAGCACTATAGTAAAAGATGATCAACTTTACAATGATGAAAGAGTAAACTATTTTAAACATTGCAATTATGAAACATAATATTGCGATATTGAATTTGTATATATATTTTTTTCTTTTCTCATTGCGAAATTATATTATAACTAATATTAATTCTAATTAATGAAACGTTATTAGGTAAATATGGTTAATGTTTACTATAATATTTTGATACACTTGCCACACAAATGTTTAATATGAAACATATGAATTACAGTATATTTGAGCTTTGATGCATATTTTGGATCTAAAAGCAAAAGTTTTTAACTTAAAGAAGAAAAGGGAAACAACACGTATTGCGTTGCATTTCCAATGGCATGCCGAATTGCTGATGGATGTTCTTAACTCTTATTGGACTTGGAATCTGCGTTAACTTGAAAGATGAATAATGAAAAAAAATAACTAATGTGAAGTAAATCACACTTTTCAGAGCTGTATATCACATTTATCGTAGCTCGACGGCAATTTCACCAAAATCCTTGCATATCTAACTTTTAGTTAGAAATAGATTTTTCAATCTGATACGAGCATTTTATGTAAAGTCATTGTCGTCCTCATTTTGGTAAAATTGTCGGTGATGCTATACGCCACACTAAACTGTGTTCAAAGGATAGAAAAATTCATTCGTAAAATAATAACAAATACAATACTTAGAACACATTTCACGCGCGTCTGCTGATTTCATGTGAATGTACGTTTTTTCAATGTACACTGTTTTGTACTCATTGTCTTTGTTATACCGTCTTTGTTTCTAACCGTCCTGCTTAACAATGAATCCGTTCCGGAAATGAAATCTGCACACTGATGGTTGTGTAGCAATCGAGTCTGGTTAATGTGTATCAATATATCCAGCCATCCAAGCTTAATTGCTACCGGACAAGACCCCACTGTTGCATCTCAGTACATGACAACAATTATTGCTTATTGTTAACAAAACGCGTTCGTTAATCGTATATGCATACCTCTTATTCCAATGACAAAATACGATTGACACAACAATCGATTGATAATCTGTTACTTATTTAGCTATCAAACACACAGGCGACAAGAGAATAATTTAATCTCTCAAACGTAATTTTTAACGAGTGACAATAGGATACATTCACTATGATCGCAGACTCGAATTGAAATTTGAACCTGGTGCATCTTTTTTTGTAATATTGAAAACTGCAATATTTTTTATCAGAGGATGGGACGAGGGTTATTCATAAAAGTAAATGATCCTAGATGCAAAAGTATATTACTTTTATATAGTTTAATCCTAGTTCAATTATAATAATTAAGATAATTGGGCATATATATATATATATATATATATATTTATATATATATATTTTTTTCAAATTTTTTCGTAAGACACGTCAATATTTGTGACAAAATAGGTATGATCTTAAAAGTTACCAATATGATTTTCATCGTTTAGCAATTACTTTTGCACATCGATTCACTTCTTCAAGTTGTATAAATAAATTGCTACTATAATACAAAATGTCTCTTTTTATATATACTGTGATATGATTTTTCTTTATGTGCATAAAAAAAAACGGTGTAGAGACTGAGGAATAGAGTGAAATGAAGATTGTGATTGTTGAAGCTGTGATGCCAAGGGTAATGATAACAATTTTATGTAAAAGATTATGCATGTTGCTATTTTATTTCAAATTAAATGTTCAATTACAATTCAACATATGAAAATCGTTCCACTGTGCAATAATGCTTACATATAAACAGTACATACATACAGAATATAGAATGTTTTATTTCTCGAAGAAATGAATCGAACTGCTGCAAAAATTAATATTACTCGAAGAAACAAATGCAATTATATAGTTAAAATAACTTTTTTAAATAGCTTTATGTGAATCTAATTCATACAATAATTTTATGTATTGATAAAGACCTCTTGCGTTTAACAACTTATCTAATGTGAATATTTGAAGCAAGAACAATTTAGATAGGAAAGAAATCCTCTATTTTGAACCGGCATAATAAAATAAGAACAATCACTCCCTACAAATTGATTAAGCAACAAATAAAAAATAACGAGTTAGCGCAATTTAAATAAAGATTACTATTTAATTTCTAAATGCAACTTCCTCTACCTGTCATTATATACAATTGCCTTCAATGAAATTAAACAAAATAAAATTATTTTGTTTAAGTTACATTGTAAACAATATTAATAATAATAAAATAAAAAGAGTTGTTTTGTGAAAAAAAAGAAAAAACATTTTATACTATTTCTCTTATACTCTGATGTTGTACTGTGTAAAAATTTAATTTCTAACTTTATTCTAGGCAAATGATATCTGTCTTGAGCAACACTTCTTTCCAAATATTAAGTAAAGATATATAAAAGAACATTATTATCGTAAAAAAAAAAGCGTTTATAATATTATATAAACACTATATTAGTGCATATATACAGAAATGTTTAACTATCTCGTCATTTCTCTTTTAATTTTTTTTTCAAGTTTAGACTTTTCTTTAACAATACGTACACGGATATACATGATTAAGTATGAAATCAATTAAACATGTCAAATCCTGGAGGAGGAAAGTGGTCGTCGTCGGGCCTACGGCGGGGCGGTCTCTGTGGCTCCAAATCGGGTGGACCAAAGGGATCGAATCTTGCACCGGGTGGTATTGCACCTCTGCAATATAACATCTAAATTGATGATT
Organism: Lasius platythorax; assembly: GCA_963971435.1. Taxonomy (NCBI): domain Eukaryota; kingdom Metazoa; phylum Arthropoda; class Insecta; order Hymenoptera; family Formicidae; genus Lasius; species Lasius platythorax. Next base: position 10,641,646 of record OZ020546.1, read on the forward strand.
GATTCTTACGATTGAAAAATGTACCATTATATGCAATATATGCGACATACGGCGGCAATCTTCCAGGTACTCCTAAACCACTTGGTAAGCGTCCAGTTGGGGGACGACCGCTAAACGGATCGAATATCATACCACCGCCTTGTCCAAACGGATCAAGGTCTCTGACCCCTACTCTTGCAGGATCATGTTGCATACTATATATTTATAAAGATTTATAAGATAAATAAATCACTTTAAATATTACATATAATAATCAATAAACATATAAAAATCATTAAAATAGAATAATATTAAAAATAGAAAAAATAAGAGGCTATTTGTTGCATTAATCCATCGTTCATTGATTATAAATAACGATTAATCAAAATATGTTGACAAATCATACCGACATCAAATGTTTGATGTGCACAAATAATACATAAAAAACATTTTATATATTATAAATAAATGTAATGAAATTGTAGAGCAAAATTTGCATATCTGCATTCTATACTTGAAATTCAATGTTTAAACTATTTTCAGTTATGCTTAATATCGAATAAAATCTGCATAAAGCATTATAAAAAAGGATAATATGTATATTATATATTATTGAATGTAATTATCACATTAATTCTACTTTAACCATTGTATTGCCGATCTTCTTCACTTTGAAATTCAAGAATCTATATTGATATAAAAAAAATTGTATAGATATGCACACACATATTAATCGAACCAATGTCAAATTACCGCCATCGCTGATCTTGAAGATATGCTGCTTGCAGTGGCTCTCTACGTGTTGAAGTTTCACTTGTTTCAGACGAAGGTTGGTTGGATGTGGTTGTTTGAGTTGTTTCTTCTTTAGTATTTCCAGAATATATTGCGTCTACAAAATCTTTTTGTATGTTATATAAAATTGTGCGATACGATGGTATTACAGTTTCTAAAGGCCCGTGTAGTGTAGACACAGTTTCCTCAATAGGGAACTGAATATTAGAAATAGAATCATCATGGTATCTCTGCGAGAACATAATATTGAATAACATAACAAATTTGGGACAGTTGCTGTATTTTAATAATTATTTATCTTTGGAATTTAACTATGTAACTATCATAAATTACCAGCAAGTTTAATAGTAAATCCGTATCCGACTTGATTCCAAGGAGTATATATAATTTTTCATCCTTAATATAACGTAATGCATAATTAAGACGCGAGTTCCAATCTTTTGGGAGCAGTTCAGATCCTTTCTCTGATGCGTTAAAAGTTTTCTAAAAAAAATATGAATTGACCGTCAGTTTTAAAATAATTGTCCGCAAATATTAATAATATTACACATAAGGAAAATTCTGACATATAGTTGTGTGTGTGTGTGTGTGTGTGTGTGTATATATATATATAAATATTTATATTTATAAAATTATAATTTAATAAAAATTCTAACCTATAATAAACTCGCATAATATACATTTTCATAATTTGTTCTATATATTTTGTTTAGATTTGAATGAAATATATATTTCATAATTTGTTCTATATATTTTGTTTAGATTTGAATGAAATATATATTTCATAATTTGTTCTATATATTTTGTTTAGATTTGAATGAAATATATATTTCATTCAAATCTAAATAAAATATATAGAACAAATTACTTTATAATTAATTATAAAAATATATATTGTTTATTATAGGTTAGAATTTTTAAACACATCGGGAAAAATATTACAATAGATGCTATGATGAAAAAACATAAAAGATATATAAAATTTCGCTATTATTGCAAAACGTGACGCAATATGTTGCAGGATATCTAGATCAGGACTTACTTCATCTCCGATGCCGATACACCGAAATCCACACTTTGTCAAAAACCAGTGTATAAATAAGATTATTACATCTTCCTTTTTATGGATTTCATCGTGATGCAGTTTTTGGAAAAGCTCGAAGCCAAACGTACTAGTCGCGTCTGCCATCCTGACATACAACGATGCATTAGTTTGCGAATTTTTGACAAGCACACGCCATTACTGACGTTAACTGCCTATATTCAAGTTGTAGTTGACCGTCGGAAGTTCGCATCAAAATTTGAAATACAAACGGTCACGTGAGGTATAGACTATATACTTCAGAGTATTTTCCTCATAAATGTTTGAGGAAAATATTTTCATTTTTCTCTTCGATTTTATGAATCTTTAGCATAATTTCTAAAGTGTGAAAAAAATTTCCAATTTCGATAAAAAAAAAAAAAATTTTTCTCCAGCAATGATAAAAATCTCGCCAAGAGTATTGCATATAATTCAGAAACAATTAGAGTTTTGATCAAATTTTGAAATGAGTTACATCAAATTTTTATAAAGTTACAAAAAATACATATAGACTTCAATTTTTTGTTTTGCGTTTGATTCGTGTATGTGTTAACTGCATCACGCATGTATGTATGGATATATTGCGCGCGTATTTTCAGAACTTGTTTTATTTACTGTGTATCGAGAGAGAGGGGGGAGGGGGGAAGGGAGGGAGAATAACGAAAAAAACAGCTATATAAAAGCACAAATATATACAGAAAAAATACATTTATTAAATACATTTATTAAATACATTTATTAACAATTATCATGATATAACCATGTCCGAAAAGAAGTCAAGGATTACTTAAAATATATTGAATTTAAGAATTAATAATCGGAATCAGCATCAGTATCCAAGTCATATACAGATTCTGGTTGATTACCATCAATTTCTTCTTCACTTTCAGGTTGCAATTTGTCCTTTTGATCTAAAGCATATCGCCTCCAAGGAAATCTATAAAGAACACAAAAAATACATAAAAATTTTTTATAATTTCACAAAAGTCAAGATAAAAGCAAATATGATGATACTATACCTTATCTTTTTATCAAAACATTCCTCGATAAAGATATGAGAGACAATTTTTGTATGATTTTTGAATTGCTGATATTTTGGTGTATTTTTAAAAGCACAGATCAAATAAGTGCATTTTTTATTAGTTGTATTTGGATCAGGTATGTATTTGGCGCCCATATTAAGAGCTTTCCTTCTAATTTCATCTCTCTGTGGATTAATGTATCCACTGAGGGAGAATGTGGCATCGCTGAACAATTCTTTAAATCGTTTTTTGGATTTAACAGAAACATTTGCTTTCAAAGTAGTATTTTCAATAGTTGTACAGTGTGGTAATCGTTGACAAGTTCTACACAGCTGATCTTGAGAGTCCTTGCAACAGTTAGAGCATTTCTGTTTTTTCTTTTCGCAATGTTGTGTATTTAATGAATCCTCCAATTTGTTAAAAGAGCGTTTCTTATAAGAATCCTGAGCAGCATCTTTTGTATTATTCTTGTTAGTATCAGTGCTCACCAAAGGCACAATGTCTCCAAAAGGAGTTGTGACAACTGTTTTTTCATTTAATACATTTTTTGCATTTCTGGCATTTTTAGCAGGCGTTTTATCCTTATCTTTTAAATCTTGCGGCTCAGTCTTATCATTTCTTCCAAAAACTTGATCAGCTTTTCCAGTTTCTAACTTTTCTAATAATGGTCTCTTCATAGGTCTTTGCTTTTCTTGACATTTAGCAAAATTTTCTATCGAGTTCCTTTTTATTTGTTCTTGTAACTCATCCTTATAATCTGTCTTTTTATTTTCCATTTTATCGAGGATTTTCTCTTTCATCATCTCCATAGGTGTCTTCATGACATGTGGCTGTTTCAATTTAAACCTGCCAAATACATCTAAGCCTAAATCAACTGTAGGGTCTGATCTTAAAATAATATACGATAGTCCAAACAAGACTTTTAAATTTGCCGATTGCATACAAGTGATTTTGATTCGATCAAATTTAATTTTCAAAGTATCTGGATTTAATTCCCTTTTTGTAAATAATTGTACTTGATCCTTGAACTTATTATTTGCTGCTTCATCATTTGTCATAAACTTGTGGTTCACTATAACTATCCAATTATCAGGTTCGGACGATGTAGATCCAGTGACAATTACCACACAACTCTGAAAATTGCCAATATCAACTCCTGTGATGTAAGAGGGTTCAACGAGCTGAAATATCACTTGGGCCAACATTTCTCCTGGCTTGGCACACCGCCATGTGGCTTTCCAATTTTCTGAATTAGATTGGAGAAGATTGGCGGCAGGATACATCGGATGTTCCGAGGAACAGCTTATTATCTTTTCAAATTTGACAATCATTTTTACAAATTCCTGTAATATAAAAGAAAAATAAATAAATCAGAATCATTGCCAAATTTCACCGTTCACAATTTCATAAATAAAATCACATAAATATTCATGAAGTCAATGTTTTTCTATCTCTTCAATATTTCGAAATCAGTCTCATATTAATTTTTCTGCTTACATTATACTGGCTAATCGAAAGGTAATTAATTTCTGACTCTTATTGAAATTTTAAGATACCGCCAAATTTACATCGTATGTAGACATCTAACATAACCTGTGCATATGCATATTCTATAGTATACGTAACGTGTACTATAGATATATGCGTGCATATGCGCTTTAAGTCTATCGCACAATGCAAAAGAACAGGGAATAGAAATTATCCACCAATAGGAGCAGGGAATAATATCTATTCCCTGCTCCTATTGGTGGATAATTTCTATTCCCTGTTCCTATTGCAAGATCTTCTCTCTCTTTCTTTCTTTCTCCTAATATTTAATATTTCTTATTCCTAATATTTTCTCTATTGTGCGCAGGGCCTTACTGTCGTAGCTGTTTAAACTGTGGTAGAAATCAATTGGCATTACCCATGGATTAAACTGAGGTTTAAATTTAACCAAAGTTTCGCTAAACTGCAGGTTAAGGCAAAGTTGAAATAAGGCAGTAATGAAATATGAAACTCTTGCTTCAGAGCGTTGGAGCTTAGCAACGACGAGAAATAAATTTTTCATCTCCATGTCACTCGTGCCACGCACGATGATTGGTTGCAACTGGACAATTTGTTTAGACGTAACACGGATTGTTGTGTCGCGCCCTCTATAACATTAAACGTCGTTCATGACGTCACGTATTTATCGAACCGCGAGCGTTCCTAACGGCGTTTCCCGAAAACATGCTCATTCGATAGCTTCGATAAGACGACCGTCGTTGTCTGGCGCACGACGGGCTTGAAGCAATATGGCGAAGTGTGTCACGGAGGGTTCGGTGTAAACGTAGTGTGTCGTTCGAAAGATGACAAGTCCGCGATATGGGTTGATAATAATAATGTAGCGATACGTGCGAATCGTGCGAGGGGTCGACGTAATCACGTGCACGTAAAACTGTGCCTAACGGTTCTCCTCGTGATCGTGTGATACGAAAGTGCGCGCGTTACCGGTGTGCAAAAAAAGTCATGGCTACGGATAAAATAAAGGTTGCCGTACGGGTTCGGCCGTTCAATCGCAGAGGTACGTATGATTTCTCCACTTGTATCATCTGACGATGCCATGGGCTACGTCATACGCAGTCATACAACGCGCCTTGCCTCACCTCACCTCACCTCACTTTCCCCTCACCTCACCTCACTTTCCCCTCACCTCACCTCACCTCACTTCCCCTCACCTCATCTCTCTTCACCTCACCTCACCTCATCTCTCTTCACCTCACCTCACCTCACCTCATCTCTCTTCACCTCACCTCACCTCACCTCACCTCATCTCTCTTCACCTCACCTCACCTCACCTCACCTCAACTCACTTCACCTCACCAAGCCTCGCCTCACTTCATTTCCTCGCCTCACTTCTCGTCTCCTCACCTCCTCGCATTACGCGTGGCACCCCGGGAATCGAAGAGACCCAGAAGTGCTCCGCGGAAAAATGCAGAATTGACCTTCGATTGACTCTAGCGATTGACTAGGCTATGACAGCGACGCGATCTTTTTTTTACTGGCCTATAGACGCCGTTGCCTTACTTATCAAGTTTCGCCCAAGAGCAAACAGTCGTGATTTACGATGACGCACACTCCAGAAGTGTCATCACGAGGCGAGATCGAAGATTATTCTTTGCCGAATCGTCAAAATCTTTATGGAGATTTATGGAAATTTAGATCGAGGCTTGTTGCTTTCATCAACTTTGCGTTCCAGCTGCGCATTCGTCTCTAAACATAGCTGCTTTAAACCCTACTGTTTCACGCTAGACAATGAAAGGACAAAACTTGGAATCAACTCGCTGTATATATGTATCGCTCTGCTCCACTAACGTGTACATTATGTAAAAAATACAATGTGGATCTTATATCTGAATGCACAGAATGACATTTCTTAGCGAACGTAAAACTCTGTTTGCGCGTAATAACATTAAATGTCATTTTTATGTTGGAATAACATACCTTGAAAATGCGCAACGTTCGCATGAAATCGAACCAAATGGGATGACTTTCGCGGAATTAGCCGAGTCCAATTCCGAACAATCCCAAGGCTTTCTCAGGTGCAAAATTGTCAACGCATATCAATCTTATCAGCACGATACATACAATGAAGATGCAATTCTCCGTGCGTTTGGAATGCGATCGAATTTAGGAGATAGATGTAAAAACCTCGCAAAATGTGATTTAATCAAAGTGATTTGATCAAAGTGATAGAGCGCGGGAGTGTAAACGCATAAAACGCCACGCTCCGATGACATTAGTCCGATGACCTTGGAATATCGATCCAATCGGGGAAACGTGAATCGATGACGGGGTATCTTCGATCGAGGTTTCGCTCTCCGATCGCAAGGCTAAACATTGAGACTCGTGTATCATTGTTCGCTTCGACGATATACATATAATTGGAAAGATAATTCGAATTTTATCATTAAAGTACCTATCGCTTACGAAATATCTCTCTTCAGCATATTGAATAGATTGCTATTTAAATTACTCATATTGCAAATCGTGCATTAAGATGTGTGTGTGTGTGTGTGTGTGTGTGTGTGTGTGTGTGTGTGTGTGTGTGTGATCGCTTCTTCGCATATTTCGGAATTTACAATTGGGAATAATAATAAAATGTATAATAATTATCGCGCAATCTCATACACGCTAAGCATATCTAGTCGCGCATACATTTTATGTATGTAGAACATTTGCATGCACGCACGCGTTAAGTTTTTTAACGTTCATTTTAACCGAGACTCGTATAAACGTATCGCAAGGTGCAGCAGCATGTGTGAGGATAACGATTCTACGTACGATAAAATTGTGTAACTTTCCTACTCTCCTAGCGCGTTAATCATCAAACTTTCGCGCTTGTAAGATTTAATTTACACGATGCGACATAGTTTGGTATGGTACTCGTTATTTAACAGCTCGTTACCCAATACTTTCTTTTTTGTCATCTAACAAACTAGAACGTCACTATCCAACTTTCCATGTCTCCAACTTTTCACAAAGTCCCTCCTTTGTAACATATAATATTGCTGGTGTATCATTGTATCATTACAGTTACATAAATAATTTTATTTACTATATATATATATATATAGTATATATACTATACTATAATACTATGCTACTACTATATAGTTATATATATATATATATATAACTGGATTTCTTTTATGTTGATATTTCTCTTTTATGTTGACAGTAATAATAATGTCGAAGAAACGCTGTTTATATGATACGCTAGAAATATAATAACACTATTCCTAGAAAGTAGAACATGCACTTTCAATTATACTTTCTTTTCCTTGATAATAGATGATACAGTCACGAGCGATATAGTATACTTGAGTTCATAACTTTTCGTGACTTTTTATATACACTGTATATAAGATAAAACAAAGAAATCATCTCTTTCTCAAGAGTCATAGAGCTATTATATTATGCGAGAGGAGTTATTCTATTATACATTCTTCCCTCTCTATTATGTTCATTGGCTTTAACAATTTCGTATTATCAAGATAGCGCATTACGTACAAGTAACATCGCTCTCACTTTTAATTCTTTTAATCATAACATTTCTTTTAATTTTTTCGATTAAAATAATTTTAATTTTTTTCGATTAAAGTCGTTCTGTATCGTCGATATAATTCATCTCGAAAGAGATAGTGATATGGATATAAAATGACAATCATAAAAAAATCTGCTGGAGAAAGTGCACAAATAGAAGCAGTTTCTAGAATATGAACTGATCCCGTTAAACTATTTCAACGAGGAATAACAAAATATGTAATTCATTTATATTCTTTTCGTATGTTTCTTTTTCTAGTTTAAAAAACTTTTTTTATAAATAGTTCTGCGAAACTTTTTATAAATATTTTCTGCGAAATATAATTATCTCTTCTATAAAATAGAGACTGCAATGATTATGATATGTCGTTAATCGCGTAGCATTGTATGAATAATCGAGTATGTCCATTAATTAGCAAAAATTATTGAATAAAGTATGTATCCAGAGTTGATAGTCGTAATAGGTTGAAATAAACACAAAAATTGTTTTAGCAAAAATTATTTTACGTTTTTGGTCCACGCGAAAGTCTAGCCTCTCTCATTTAAATAAATGGAAATTTTCGCTTTCACTGTTCAATTTTCGGGCTCTACAAATTGATTCTCATAATCTTCATATTTTAGCCACATCGAATCTATAATACCGGTTGCAAGTTTTCATCTATCTAATTGAAACGATTTGACGAATTTTCAGATTGACCATGTTTACCTTTAAGAAAAAGAAATACTTTCAGATTTTCTTTTTTTGTATATCAAACATTTATAAAAATGTATATATATGTACTTTTATTTATTCTTTTTTTAATTAATAAGAGTAGCTTTTGAACAAAAAACTTTTTGAACAAAAAAAATTTTAATTTTGATATTCGCAAATAAGATCAGGCCTCGTGTAATATTTAAACTATTGTTAATCGTCGCATATATACACACACACACACACACACGTTTAATGATCACCTTTAATTATCACACTGTTGATTACTACATACGATAATCAAGTTGTATTGACTTGCGGCGCAATTTACTGTTTTTAATTATTTTATTTAATTATTTTAATATATATCTGAATCATATATTTTTTAATTTAATCCACGATACAATCGGAATATAATTGAAGAAGCTCTCTCAGACTAAATACGAACTAAATTTGAACTATTTATCTTGATTGATAGTTTTCTTCTCGTTACAGAGCTGGAACTCGGTACGCAATGCGTCGTCGAGATGACAGAGCAGCAAACCATCTTGCAGCATCCCATCACGATGGACAAAATCGATCGGTGAGCAATTTTCAATCTTTCTTCTTATTTGTTATCTGTCTCGCTCACCTTTTTAGCGCGATATGATGATAGATTAATCTATGAGTATGTGTGTATTACAGACTTTGATCTCTGTATGTCATTTTATCTCTGTCAGACAGCGGATGCGCTAACAACCATTATGCGTAACAAAATGTAGCTCCGATTCAACGAGCAACGAAACACATACACACACACACACACACACACACACACACACACACACATATATATATATATATGTATATATACAGGGTGTCCCAGAACTACCGCATTTCCCGTTAATGGGAGATTCCTGAGATTATTTGGAGACGATTTTTCCTCAACGAAAATGTCGAGGCACCAATAATTTTCGAGTTATAAGTGATTGAAAATGAAGGGCTTTTTGCAAACTAAGCTTTATGGAATTAAAATATTAACAAAACTACATTCTTCAGTTAATTTCAGGTCGAGTTTAATTTAATAGAATTTTAATTTAAGGCTTAGTTACAAAGATATATGATGGCAAAAATTGGGAGCTTGCAAAAATTGATGACCTCCCTCATCATAATTATACTGCGCTGAGAGGCGCTAAACATCACATACCAATTGATGATATCAGAAGTAAAGGTTGCGCCATTTACCAGATAATTGAAGCACCACATTCTTATCGCATTTCAGACAATATCGTCTCTGTAGCGACTCGATATGATAATAGGTGTGGCGTAAAGTGAATCCGAATAACGCCGTAGGAATTCTTTCATTCATCGTTAGATGTTTTCGCGGAATTACTTGAAATGTGAAACGTGAAATGTGGACTGAAGACACACTCAGATTAATGAATATGAGCATGTACGACAGAATATAACCAGGGTGTCTAGTCCCTGGAAAACCCGGGGATTGTTAGGGAATTTTTTTTATCTTGAAAAATCCGGGAATTATCATGGAATTTTATTGAGATTCAGGGAATTTTTTCAAAAATTGTATCTTTGATAATTTTATTGACGATTTCTTCTTAGTATCAAGGTCTTATGTAAATTTCATAGAAAATTGTTCATTTTTTAAATAATATTTAAATAAATTATTATTCCTTTTAAGACGTTGATAATAAATTTTTTATTATAAATTATAATAAATTATTTTTTGTTTTATACTTTTATTTTATATTTTTGCATATATCTTTAGCATTTAGATATAATGATATATTGCACTTTGTTATTGTCCAAATTAATTTTATGATTAATAAATCAATATTAAATGCTAGAAAAACTGCATTCTTGGTAACTTTCTTTGTAATCGTATGAATAGGAAACATTAGAAAACGCATACAATAAAGAACTTATTTTAAAAAGCTGCATCTATAAATTTTCTTATTTTATCTGGAATTTTAAACGAAAATGCCTGGAGGATCAGAGAATTCTCAGGGAATTTTTTTACAAGATTTCAGTAGACACCCTGATAACATGTCGTTCAATAGAAATTAATCTGCGCGCAGGGTTAAAAAAAAAGTTCAAAATTCAAATCTTGAATTTTGCGAACCTGTTTTCGCGTTATGTAGTGGGCATGTAATCACGAAACAGTCGTTAATATTTTTATGAATACGTTACACGATCAATGAAATGTCACGCTATTTTTATGATACGATGACTCGCGATGCCGATAGCCGACTGTATGTACATATGTCGTCTTATATAGGGAAAACTCTCTCGCGGCTTTTATTCTCTACGCGGATTTTTATTCGTTCTCCGCAGGTGATGTAACGGTGTTATATGCGCGAATTATGCGCGTACTGCTGGATCGATGAAAGGTCGCGTTATATTTACGACACGCAGACAGTCGTAATCGCGAATGCGTGTATCGATAAAAAACTTCTTATTCTTTCTACATACGTATCAACCGTGTAATTTCATGCGCGTAGATTAAAAAGTGGGAGCGTAAACTTGGAACTTGAGATGCGATGAATGAATAAGACTCTATTTATGGATTTGGGCTTTTATTTGTAATATATGCTGTACATTATTCCAGACTTTTTTTGTATGCCAACTTTTACAATGAAACGATATGAGCCAACACGTTCATCGTAGATTGAGAGAATTTTTGAAACGAGAGAAAAAAAACAAAATTTACATATTTGCTGCAATTAATGATAAATCGCCAATAAATTTTTACATGCGCATGCTATTAATATTCCAAATAAACTTTATTTATTTCTTTATATATTTAGTAAATAATCGTCCAATTGCCATTGATTTACTTTGTTCAACGACAATCATCTTTCACGTTATGAACTCTTTCGATAATTATATACAAATTATCATCTTATAACATCACGCACAGGAAAAGAACGTACGCAATAGAGAATATTGTCTAGTTTTATTAGGTTTCATTGAAATAATTTGTCACGAGTAATTGTTCTCATATATAGTAACATCAGTATAATTACCGATATAGGTTATTTCATCTTAAATCAACAAGAAGGAGTTGCTGCATGATTCTTAATTTTGATAATTTTTTGCTTGCATTAGCATATACTTCCTAGAACACAAAGATTATTTTTTTATTTTTTTAAAAATTGTTTCTCTTACAATTAGTTATCGGCAATTTTATGCATTGTGGCACAGTATAATGTCTATTTTCACATTTTTTTTAAACATGTATAAAGTTATATATGTGTACATATAAAGTTATTATATGTATATGTGTACAATAACTTTGTATATAATAACTTTACTTCAATAACTTTGTATATAATATGATAAAATTGTAAATATTAAGAACTCTGTTTGAAATGTACCACACTTGTCAACTGTTCTGTGAAGACTGAGCGTGAGATTTATATGGGTAGAACGTGTAGCCAGTCTTCACTAGTTGAAACATATTAGCACACATGTCTCTGCAGCTCTCTTCATGTTTCAATCTGCAGGAAACTATGCTGCCCATTCAAAAATACTTGACTCAACATTATACATAAATTGAATTAATAAATTAAAAGGGTATGTACTTTTTAATAGACAAAGCCTATCAGTAATCATACATGTGGATATTTATATTTTACTGATTTATAACCTCGCTTAGTACTTTTGCATGATTTGATTTTAGAAGATTTAAAGAAAATAATTATACTAAAGCTGCATGAACTTCAATTACTTTCATTCATGTTTAGGATGATTAGCCAAGAATATGGTGCATTAAAAAGTATCATTTGAGCAATCTTCATTCATTTAAAAACAGCGTTTTTTTTACAAATTTTGAAAATTTCTCCTGCCAAAAGGGCTTAAAAAACAACTCAAAGTTTTTACTATAGTGTAATATATACTTATAATAGAAGTACTTATGTATACTAATTTTTTCAGATTTTTAGTTATATATTAAAATTTTTAACCTTAAAGTTGGCAAAATTTTAACTTTTTCAAAATTTGGGCAATTTTTTCATTATAAAGAACTGAAAAAAACAAGTTGATATTTTTTTTCCAAAAAGTACTCGTAAAAAAATCAGATATTTTTGTCTTTCTCATGAAAAAAATTCCCCAATTATATTGAAAAAGATGTAACCACGATTGCCAAGTTTTTAGAGTTACAATTCACTATACATTAAATTTTATCAAAAAAATCATACATGCTTGAAATCCCAACTTTCAAGCTTTAAAATGAGACTAAGCCCAGTTCTCTATTCTTATTATATAATAAGCTACAGGCGTTTAAAAAAAATGTGAAAAAAATGACATTTTACTGTGTAATGCATAAAATTGTCTATAACTAAGGGAAAAATAAAAAATAAAAAAATAAAAAAAAATCTGTGCTCTAGCTTTAATATATGCTACAAGCATGTAAAAAATTATCAAATTCAAAAATCATGCAGCAACCAATTAATTTACTTTTTGTTGATTTAAAATAGAGAATGACCCATATTAAAAGTTTGGCAAAATTGCGCAATTTGCTGGTGCAGGTAAAGGCGTCGTGTCGTATCTCGTTGCCTCGGTAAAAACACGAATCACGTTATTATGGCGACTAATTACAATTGAGTACATATGCCATATACATATGTATATATTGTAATTATATATATATATATATATATATATATATATATATATATATGTGTGTGTGTGGTGTTGTTTTTTTATATAGGAGAAAAAGCATCATATTAACGTTTTGCTACATAAGGTATTGATATAAAGATTTGATGCATTTGTGCAACAGATTTGAGATTGATTATTGTACATGCAGATTTTTCGCTACAAATGTTGTCCCATGCCAACAGGTATATTTTATGTATATTATATATATATTTATAGATATTTATATTTATTTATTTATAATAATAATTTATATATATACCTATATTATATTATTTATATTATATTATTTATATTATATTTATATTTATATTATATATATATAAATATAAATATACTATATTTTTCCTTATTTTGACGTTAGAAACACGCCCTATAAGTTTGTATAAGTATTTCGTAAACACCCTGTATATACATTATATATGTATACACATAATATATCTCTGTTGGCATGGGAAAACATTTAGCGAAAAAAATATAAAAGTACGGACGTGCATATGATTTTTGCAAATGTTTTATTGACATATATGAAAAACTAGTGTATGGAATTTTCTTATTATAAAGTCACGTTGCTACTTTTAAAACGCAGGAAAATCAACGAAAATTTTCATCATCACACAGAATTGTATTTCATAAGACATTTACCTTGAAATTTACATCGCTAGCACTAATTGCTAACGCATGTAATTATATAATAATAAACTTGCTGTTTTTTGCCGTTACTTGCCGTAATTTTTTTTATAATAAGCCGCGCATCTCTCTCTCTCTCTCTCTCTCTCTCACATACTATTGGATCAAATTTTAAAGCGCGCAGCCTCCTATTCAACGTATTCATGACATGGAGTGTCTCTCTTTTACGGATAACTTCTCGAATATATACTCTCTTTGTGACTCATCGCTCTGTGCATCCCTTGACGTTGAAAGAACGGCGCTTGTTTTTACGCGACGAGACTGCCTCACTGCCTCGTCTCTTTCGCATCAATTGCGAGCATATCATCCTCGGGAAATCCGGTGTTCAACAATGTCGATATTACTGAATTGTTAAATAGCATCAGTAATTCCCGATGCAGAGAATAAATTCTTATTTATTTTTTTCTTTTTTTCCTATTCTCAACACACTCTAAATAACTATCGTAAATGTTTGTTAACAAATAATTTTTAAATTATTGAGAGGATTATTAGCGGAACTGAATTATTTAGGATATTAAAATTATTTAGGATACTAAAAACTGAATTATTTAGGATATTAAAAAAAAACAATATTTTTTATCTGTGTCGGAAATTATTTACGATTCAGTACAATATTTTGATCCTATTTCCATCCTCAAATTTCCGTTATCTTCGTCATGTACGTCCGTGTGATACGTCAATGGAGCTCAAGATGATTGTAAGATCGCACCACAATAATGTCCTGTTATTGCTATACGATGAAGACTCTCGGGAGTTGTAAAGTTTTTCAGAATCGCCAACTGTGTGTGTGTGAAATGCTTGCCGATGTCTGTCACGTTGCTGGAAAATCTTCAAAGCCACGTTAATTAGCACCAATACTTGTGATCTTTTCATCCGTCTTTATTTTTCTTACGAACCATCTTGGACATTCAATCTCGCACGGAGTAATCGTTGATTCTTTTGAATTTACAAACTCTTTCTATGTATTTTCATTACATTAAGAGTTCTTCTTTGCCTATTACTATAAATAAATATTCGTTAGATACTCGAATCCGAACATCGAAGTAATCTCAATCATGAAAACAGAGATACGAAGGAATGTTTTTTAAAAAAAGAGAGCTTCGTTTTATGAGCCTCGTTACTTTTCGTATCAGCCATTCCAATCGTCTAGTCGATAATCAGACGCGTGATGACTCATTAATGTGCCGAGAGAGATACGAGGTGCGAGACACGATCGATCAGTTTCTATCCCGAGAGCCGAAGACTACAGCAGGTTCGCCGCACGTTTAGTACGCGTGTCAAGTATTACAAGAAAAAGAGATAGAGAAAGACAAAGAGAGACAAAAACTTGAAAAGTAGAACAGGCTGTTTGATAGTAGTTAGAAAAGTATGTACTATACCTCGACGTGCTTGTGCAGCTTCGTTGTCACTTTTCTCTTCCTTCCTGCTCTTATTCCGCTATTGTCTTCTTGATCTCATCTTTATTCCATACCCTCTTTTCTCTTCTATAATAAGAAGAAAAACAAGTGGCCGTCGCCTTTTTTTATGACGATCTCTATATAGTTCAAGGATAGGAATTCTTAGTTATACAGAATACAGCCTGTAAATTTTTCTTTAATAATTGAAATATATTTAGCTTTTGCTAAATGTCGCAGGTAGATGATGTGCTTTACAAAGGATTACCATCTTTTCAAATTTATTTTATTAATCATTGATTAATCAAGTGATGGGGCGGCGAGATCATCATACACATTCGCAATATATCTCATTTATATGAATGAATTGTTTAAACAATGTTAAAAGTTTCTTTTCAGTAATATTAGTATGTATGAACAATGGATCGTTATTGTGCCAAAGCCTACACCTCGTCTTTTCCGTCCTTGTGTATATATTCACAACTAGAACTTATTAAACACTTGCTAGATATATAGGGTAGGCCAAAAGTCTGAATATAGTCAAATATCTCGTATGCAATGCATTTGAGAAAAAAATGTTCAGATTGTAGGGTTTAAAAAGATTTATTTACTAATCTTATCAATTTGACCTTGGGTGGCGTTGCCAAGATCAGGGCAAGATTATCTTGAATTTCTTAAATAGAACTACCCTATTTTTGTTATATAAATCGATTTCTCGCAATATTCTGCATAAAAAGTTATAAGGGTAGTATGGTCCAAAAGTGAATAGTTTACGAGATATTTTATACTTTAATTTGACATAATCTTATATAAACTATGAAATATCTCGTAAAATATTTATTTTTTGATGATCTTACCTCAATACTTTTATGCACAAAATAATGAGAGGAATCAATTGGTGTAAAGAAAGCACATAGTTATTATTAGAAAAAGTATGTAATTTGCAACTAGCAGCTAAATATTTTTTTCTTAGCATCAGCGGGAAGATGAATTACGCCAGCTGGAAGAGAAGATCCGTCTAGAGACTCCGCTCCGACAGCTAAATCTTAATAATAGAGAGCAAAATGTGGAAAATTGTATTAGAAATGAGTTTTAGGATATAAGTTGAAACCGGATAGTTTTGACGGAGGTGTTTCTTTGCGCGAGTTTTGAACGTAATTTAATTTAATAGCGCGTGCTAATGGATGGAGCGATTCGTCAAAGACCTTAGCATTAGCGGTTAGTCTTAGAGGGAAGGCGCCCTCCGTATTAGACTAAATAAGCAAAATCGAAAATTTTAGTTTTAAAGATTTAAAGTCAAAATTGAAATTGCGATTTGGAGAAGGGCATTTGGCGCAGATTTATTATACTCAATTTACGAATCGTAGACAAAAGTTTTCTAAAGGTAGTTTTTTGGGGGCAGATATTGAACGGTTGTCTCGTTTAGGTTATCCGGAATGTACTCGTGAAGTGCGAGATAAGATTGCTTGCGCTCAATTCATTGCTGCGATATCGAACAGTTTTATTAAACGTAATTGGAAAATATCTCCTCCTTAAAGCCTGCTAACGAAAAAGCTATGGCTATTAAAATAATTTACGAAAATAATTGTTCAAGGAATTTAAAAAAACGAGATATAATTTAAAATTCAATAAGGAAAAAAGAAATTTTAGAAATAATAATGGCGAATTAAAAGACACTGAAAAAAATTAAAAATAAGTGTAATGAAAAAAGACCTTTGAAAAGAATTTAAATGATAAGAATGGATTTAAGCAGCCAAAGAAGGAATGGGGGGGGGGGGAATGCGAGGCTTTGGGACACTTTCGGTCGTAATGTCTTTCAGAATCCGAAGCGAAAAAGAACGAGGTTTAGTCGAATTTACTGAGCGAGCTCGATTTGTAAAATAAAAGCCTCGAAAGTTGTTGAAAATGTTTATGAGTATAGAATTAATAGAATAAGTACGAATTTTTGTTATTATGATACAATTGATAATAAGTCATATATTTTCAAACTGGATGCAGGCTCCGACGCGTGTCTATTTTAAATTAAATTATATTTTAATATCAAATAATTAAAATGAAGTCGCCAGTGATGAGCAAAAATATATAAAATTTATTAAAAATCGACCTGACTGGCCTATACAAAAATTATTAACACAACGTTTCGGCCCTTGGGTACGGGCCCTTATTAAGTGTTGCTTTCAAGCTGTCAAAGTGAAAGACGTGATATGACAGTCATATCACGTCTTTCACTTTGACAGCTTGAAAGCAACACTTGATAAGGGCCCGTACCTAAGGGCCGAAACGTTGTGTTAATAATTTTTGTATAGGCCAGTCAGGTCGATTTTTAATAAATTTTATATAAATTATATTTTAATTTAAACTAAGGATGTTAGTTTACCTAGGTAGCGAATTCCAATTAAAAATTGTAAATTAAGATACACTATGGAGGAAGAGGTTGTAATTGAGTTTAAGGTAATTATTTGTATTTACACTTGATAAATATTCGCTGGATTTTCCAAAGTTAGTATTATTGATGAATTTTTATTGGGGACAGATTTCTTTAAAATCACAAATTCGGAAAAAGTTTTTGAATCTGTTCTAGGAATTTCAAAACATATTTTATTTTGCAATTTTTTGCGTTCTCGTATCGAAAGCTTTGAAGACAAAATTTTTCATATCCTTAAAGAACTCTTTAAGGAAAATTTTAAAAATTTGAATTTTTCGCAGAAAGACTTTTACTAATTTCCTGTCTGAATTTCGAGATTTTCTTTGAGATATTGTTGCAGGAAATTGTGGATTAGTGGAACATAAGATTAATTTGAGTTGCTGGATTTTCCTCCTATTAGATAAGCTCTCAGACGTGTTCCTATTTCCATGCGAGAGGAAATTAATAAAATTATCGAGGAAATGAGAAGAGTCAAAACGTCATAGAGAAATCGCAAAATCCTTGGATTTCCGGCAATCCTAGTGAAGAAAAAAGACGGAACGATCAGATTTTGTGTTGATTATCGAAAGTTAAACGCAATCACAATTAAGAATTTTTATCCGTTACCTAGAATAGATCACATCCTTGATCAGTTATCAGTCGAAAATGACTTATAGCAGTTTACTGTCATGCCATTTGGTTATGCTCCTGCTACTTTTGAAAAACTAACGGAGCGGGTTTTACAAAAATGATTATCCAACATTTATCTCGTTTATTTGGATGATGTAATTATCTTAAGTAAAAATTTCAAAAGCATGATTTAAAATTTAAGGGAGGTGTTTCTTCGATTATGATGGGCTAATTTAGAAATAAATCCGAAGAGATATATTTTATTCAGAAGGGATGTAAAATATTTGGCATATATTGTTTCGGAAAAGGGATAACTACGGATCTGGAAAAGATTACTGCAGTAGGAAATTGGCCAATTCCTCACAATAAGAAGCAAGTCCGCAGCGTTTTTGTTTTTATTCGGAAGTTTGTTAAAGGATTTTCTTTAATTGTAAAACCTTTGTACAGTCTAATTAAAAATTCATCCAAATTTAAATGAAAGGTACAATGTTAAGAAGCATTTAATATTTTGAAACAAGCTTTGAGAAATTTTCATCTGTAGTTTCTTTTCCAAAAGAGAAGCATGTTTATTCTCGTTATGAATACTTCTAATTTGGGAATTGCTGCAGTTTTGTTTTACGAACAAAATGGAATAGAAAAAGTCATCGTATTATTGTCGCACATTTAATAATACCGAAAGGAATTATTGTGTTACTCGCCTGGAATTGCTTGTAGTAGTAAATTCAATGAGATCTTTTCATCATTATTTATATGGATAAAGTTTTTTGGTTCGAACGGATCATGTTTTACTCAAATGGTTTGTCTTTTAAGAATTTGGAAGGACAACTCGCATGTTGATTAGAAAGACTTCAACAATATAACTTTGAAATCATCTATAGAAAAGGACAATTCCACAAAAATGCTGACAGATTGTCCAGATGTCTTTGTGTAAAAATTGATTGTAAATATTGCACTACAGTGGAATTGATAGATGTGACAGGAAAAGAAAGGAAAATTATACAAATTACATTAGAAAAAGTTAATTTGGAAGAATGGCGGAAGGATCAAATGCAGGATTCAAATATTACAATTTTCGTAAAAGGAAAAGAGAAGGGAAGATGATCCCTTCGGCAAGAGTAGCTGCCGGGAACAATTCCACCAAAGTGTATTGGTCGTATTGGGATGCCCTCGTGTTGGAAGATAATATTCCTTACAAGAAGTAGGAAGCTCCCAATTTAAAATCGTCCATATTTCAGATAATTGTTTCAGATAATTTCCTGAATAATAGAAGAGGCTCATGATTCTCCCTCAAAAGAATATTTCGGAATTAATAAGACATTAGGCAAAATTCGCAAACAATTCTATTGGGTCACTAGTAAATCCGACGTTGAAGATTGGTGCAGGACTTGTAAGACTTGTGTTGCGAAGGAAAGTCTTTCAGGGAAAAGAAGATCTCTTCAAATCTTTAACGTTGGAACTCCTTTTGAAAGGATCGAGGATGAATGTTCTTGGCTCTTTACCAAAGACGATATCTGGAAATAAGTATTTGTTAGTTGTCACAGATTGTTTTACTAAATGGGTAGAGGCTATTCCACTGAAGAATATCAGAGCAAAACAAGTAGCGGAAGCCTTTGTTTCCCAGGTTTCCTAGACACGGAGTTTCTTTTGAATTGCATACGAAGTAGGAAAAAACTTAGAATTAAAAATTTTTTATGAATTAACAAGTTTCCTCAAATTAGGAAAACGAGGACGACTGCTCTTCATCCTCAATCAAATGAGCAGGTCGAAAGACAGTACCAGGCAATAATTTACTATTTAGCAAAGTTTGTTACAGAAAACCCTAAGGACTGGAATCGGTGGATTCCAATGTACTTACTGGCATATAAAACTTCCAAACACGAGACTACTGGTGTGACACCTTCAGAGCTATATTTTGCGAGATTTGAGGTTACCGTTAGATTTATTGCGAGGTTGCCTACCAGAATCTAGGAGTGAGGGTTTGCCTGGAAATTATGTTAGCAAATTAAGGAGGAAATTGAAAGAAATACATACTCGTGTTGCATAATGATTGTTTAATCCTCGAAGAGAGAAGGGGAAAGCCTCGAAATTATAAAGCAATTGGGAGGGACCATATAAGATCGTAAAAGATTAAGCGATGTGGTATTTTGTGTACAAAAATCAAATAGGTGAAGAAATAAAATAGTGCATTCTGATAGGCTAGCTTTTTTCTTGAGAGACGGAGAATAGATTAGAGAATAGATTAGCAATTTATTTAAATAGTCAGAGCCCGCATTAGTTTCTTTTATAGTTACTAATAGTTTTAATGATTTAGATACAGTTGTTTTCGTAAGAAATTATTTTCTTTTCTTTAGGAGAAGACAAATTTTTTCTTCAAATATTTTGAGGCCTTTGTTTTTGGCAATTATATTTGATATCCTCTATATTCGGGAGTTTATCTCCGAGCGCGTTGCTAAGAAGGTTGTTGATCAAGGGCGGACATCTTGTGGAAAGTCACCATCTTGTGGAGTCTTGCGACGGCTATGATTATTGCTATATTTTCCTGTTTTGTATTCTGTTCTGTGTTCCTAGTTATTAAAGTTACTGAATTTCTTTTTTAAAACAGTGTTATTATTCCCGGTGAGAGTGCTTAACAGTGCATGAGTGAATGACAGTGCGAGGACGAACTACAAGATCGATCGAGATCGACTCGCGGGCGCAACAATATAATTGAAAACTATTTGATAGATCCTCTAATTTGCAATTTTTCCATGACAGATATAAATACATTAAAAATGCCCTTTTATTACAACTTTAATCACAAATTTCTCAAAATTGTGACGTGATCTAGCAATTTAGAAAATGTGATAGTATTCAGTATTTAAAAGACTACGCGAAACGGTTAATCTGTTGTTTTGTTTTTTTTTTTTTTTTTTACTGTGTAGTTAATCACTATGCTTTTACACTTGCTTTTGCACTTGGCCTGCACTTAACAATATGATTGGTGTGTCACGCATTGCGAATTACGCATTCTTCTATTATTTTTTTCTTCTCGATAAAATTAACTTGTATCGATGCATATATGCCACTTATGTATCTCATTGCTGCATGGTTGCAACTTGTGTTACAGCCGATTCGAATGAAATGATACATGGAAATTCGCAGGTGTATATAGTGAATAATTATACGTTTCACGATCGGTTTTGCCCGATCGTTCAATCCGATTGCCAGATAATATACGCGTGCGTGTCCACGCGTTTACAGATATATGCGCAAATCGCGTATAACGTTGATAATTATCGTATCGTCGTTGCATTGCAGCAAATAATTGTAAAAATAGTTAAATAACATGGAAAATAAAGTTGGCTTCTTTTTTTGTTTTGACCAACAATTTAAAAAACATTTTTATTGTGCTTAAATGCCGACGCAATTTTTCGGAAATCTAAATCCAATGGAATTAAAACTTGATTTTTAGTGACCGTGAAGACTCGACACTGAACGATGAAATGGTGTGGGAATATGGGTCAGGAAACTTGTATACGTTACCTGGTTATTGCGCAATGGGTCACCGATCACACGCGAGGTGTGTCGCGCGCGCGCGCGCGCGTGTGTGTGTGTGTATGCTAATTATCGCTAGCGCAAAGTGGAAATCGTGCGAGCTTTTCATTGGACCGATTACGCTCAATCTACTTTCATACATTAACCAATGAAGCAAAAAAAAAAGAGCATGTCCTCGTCTAATTTTATACGATTCTACTAGTCGATTCGACAGCTTTTGTATCAAGGACTGACATAATTGAAATCGATTTATTCCAATGTATGTAGATATCCGTACAAAACAAAATGATTACGATTCGTACATTGGAAATCTCTATGTTTGCGATTCGTTCTAGATAAAAGTAATTGTTTGGTCCAGATCAATGTAGCGTATCTTTAGGATTGTTAATTGCAATATATATCCCAGCTTTGATATTGCAATAAAGCGCAGTTTCGAAAACGTCAATCATTTAGACGAATTTTGCCAGTTGAGCAAAGTTACTTTTGTTTCCTCGAGCTGAAAATGTCTTTTAGCTGGAAAACTGTCGAATAACTTGATGCTGAATACGTCCCCGTCATGGCCGACCGCGCTGAGAAAACTTTAGGCGGATGATTGTGGTTGAATTCGCGAACAAAGGACGGCACGAGCCTTCTATACGAGAACCCGAGTTTAGATGCACCTACACCACTTTTATTTTCTATCCTTGGACGCAATTTTTCTATATTTTGTTAAATTTTAACGCAACGTCTCGCTCGCGGAAAGAGATGTCAACTATAATATTTATAACGATTCTATAACATTCATAACTATTCTATATACAGAAATAAAAGATAATGAATATCGTTCTAAGATAAAAGTGATAGAACGCTCTAAGGACCTTAATGTTATAAATTGTATTTTTTGAGATTATTTTTTTGTCGTGAATAGATGAACAGGAAATCAAACGTTATAATATTCAGTGATGCTACGATTTGCTCAAAATTAAAAATGCATCTTGTGTGTGTGCGTGTGTATGTGAAAGAGAGAAAAAGAGAGAGAAAGAAAGAAAATACGATAACGCATTTTTTTTTCATCGGTAATCTTTCTATGACAATCTTTTATTATTATGAGATTAAGGGCGTGGCTTGAACTTGAATTTCAACTAAGAGATCTAATCCTTTTGATTCATGAATCGCATCTCAAAGATTTTAATTAAATGAAAGATAAAAAAGATATATATATTCTAATATGTGCATACAGAGTAATTTAAGAGAAAAGAAGAATTTTCCTACATGTATCACTTCTACTTTTTCATGCATTTACAAAATTTTGCTTCTCTCACTGTGCGCGCAGCTCCATTTAATAGCGAACCTTTAAAATTTATAATCGAGACCCAGTTTACACGTGATATACATACAACAAGGAATTTCAATTTGTCCTTCCTCGTAGAATATGTTACGATTTATCAACTGTATAATGGAAAGGATTAAGGATTAGAGTTAAATTCCTTAAAATCGCATACATTAGAGGAAAGACTTGCAAGTTTTTTTAGTCGAGCTTCGAATGCCTATACGGTCTAAGTAATTTTAATTTTTGGAATTAGGACTCGGAATCGCGTAATTTCGTAAAATTTTGCACATAAAACTTTGCGACTTGAGTAGATATAGATAATGATACAAATTACATATAGATGGTTCCGCAAGTTTATTATAAATAATTTTCACGAATCTTAGATAAAAGATTAACAAGGATGCAGAAAACACGACCCCAATACGGATGAAATATACGGAAATATTATTTTTTGCATTGTTTAGCGATGCGCAATAGCGCGCTCGTTCTTTTGCATTGTTCAGAAACGTGCAATAATCTAGGTATTATGCGGTCATACAGTCGCCCTACTATACTTTGTTCATAATAATCAGGTAGACTTGGGTGCGTGGAGTTTGTCGTCTATCGATCGCCGTTCGGTGAAAACGGAGTTGAATGCGATCGAAGAAGTCAAAGTCTTGGACTGCTATTAGAGAGAAAGAGATGCTTATTATTTTTTGACATTTATTCCAAAGCACGTAACTTACTGTGATCTGAAAAAATAGCTTTTTGATCGATACTACATGTCTTTATCATCAAAACTCAATCGTCTCGAGCAGTGGCGGATTCTAGGAGGGGGGGTTTTGGGGTTAAAACCTCTCCCCTTCCAAATTAAAAGAAATCAGTTTTGCTGGATCCGTTTAAAAAATGTAAGTAAAAAAATGCAATTTTAAAAAAAGTAAAAATGGGATCAGAAGTTTCATCACGACCTCGTCGTTTATTCTAGAGTAAAAGCTAAGCGTGAAACCAAGAAAAATATCAAACCAAATAATTTTGCAAACCCCCCCCCCCCCCCCATTATCGACGTCAGGATCCGCCACTGGTCTCGAGTATTTGAAGCGAGAACTACTGTACTTTAAGGATATACCGTTGAACCACTATTAATGGAAAGTCTCGATTGTGTGTACTATAGGATAAATCGTTCGCGATAAGATACGAAACAAGCTCACAGCGTAGCGTACCTCCCACAAGAAATTTATTTAACTGAAAAATTTAAACACGAGGTCACCAGCTATTATGCGGGTTAACTTTTTCACATTTTCAAGAGCGAATACACACATAGGCTTCTTATCTAAGAAATTTTCTCCGTTTGAGCTTATCATGTATGTCGCAATGATTGCTACAACTATTTAATATTAAATTATGCAATAATCAAGAAAAATGAAGTGTGTCTCAAGAGATTATATTTTCGCATATAGAAAAGCGAGTTTTTTTCTTCATTTCGCTAAAACTGCGTTCTCATGGTTCTAACACTATTGAACGTCCAACATCTGATGATAACAGCGGTCATCGTGTGTGATATGTTGCAAAATTAATCCGTTATATACGTTGTGGCAATAAGAAAATGTTACAAGGCGCATCTTACAAAGAGCATTTCAAATCAATATCGGAGTATATAAGGCCAAAGATGATATTCAAACAGATTGCCCAGTTTATCATCATCAATTGATCAATTGGACTGAAGCAACTTTGAAGATCGGAGATTATGGTCGCTGTTTGTCGATGGTTATGGTTTATTTGCACTTGCAGTGTTTAAGCAAGATACGAGCATTAGCTGCAGACGCTGGTTTTTAATATTCGAGCGCTGCCAAAGTCGCCAAGCCGCAGAGCCTCGCGTGTCGAAGGTCACACTTGAAGACAGGGAAGGTGCCCGTACATATTATATGTATACTAAATGTAATCTGAATGGGGGAAGGGGATACCGCATTACGCGATAGTCAGCCGGTTGCTTCTTCCTTCATTTAAGAAAGAACCATTGCCACAACAACCGCACTATTGCCTTTTTGCACAAGTTGTCGCATCGCAACATACGCTGCATCTGAAGCACAAAGTTGTCCTTGGTAATCGTGAAATCACCCAAATACACAGAATGTCTCATAACTGCTTCTTTAATCAATTATTATTTGTCATTTCTTTTCGCTGCGACAATTTGCGCGATGTTTCGCGCGAAAATAAAATGCTAAGGTGTTTAGGAAAGAATTTAATATATAATATCTATAAATTATATGCGTGTATATATATATATATATATATATAATATAATATAACTAATACATACTAATTAAAATATAATTAATATATAATATGTATGTGTAAATTGTGTAATAACTAAACATCAGAATACATGTGTGTGTGTGTGTGTGTATCAAACATCTTATTCTATGCATTGTAGAATTGTGTCCAACCTACTTTGAATCCTTCGCACATTTACTGTGCGTGACTCATACTCGGACACGATACTCTGTGAGTTCGATCGATATGCGAATCACTATTTGTCGGTTGTGTCGCTAACGTGTAAAATTATTCACATACATAAATTATTACACAAATTTTTATCAAATGATATTTATTATCCAAGCTATCCTAAGTATGGATGCCATGCTACTAATCAAATCTTCGATGTTTTTTTCTAGCATAACTCTTTCTTCAACAAAAATTATCTTTTAATACCTTGTACTTATAAAAAGTGTGTCCTATATATATATATAGTATAATATATATTTATACGAAAATTTTAAGATATATTTCTTTCACTTCTCGATCAACTTATGTTGCGAAAGTAGAGTTTTATTTTTTTCTTCTCTTTTCTGAGCTAATTGAAGTTGAGACGTGACTGAAAATCAATAACAACGTGCCATTTCTATGCGATTACTTTTGCTGATAGCACAGAGGGGAAGTAATATTTGAGACAGGAATACTATTTTGATTTCTATAAAATATGACATTTTTGACACACGAACGTGTTTCGACGTGTAACCCATTCTTGTCGATTTTATATAACGAAAATTACTTTATTATTTTATCAATGTTGTAGGAACAAGCCGAAAACTTTCGCTTTCGACCACTGTTTTTATTCCTTGGAACCTGGAACGGAGAATTTTGCGAGTCAAGAGGTCGTTTTCGATGCCCTGGGTCGTGATATTTTGGACAATGCATTTCAGGGTTACAACGCCTGTATATTTGCCTACGGACAAACCGGTATGTATTCCAGTATTCCAGTTGGAACTTTGCAATACTTAAGTTTAGTTATTGATTTTGCGACGATTTAGGGCTTTTAAATCAAGTATTTAAAAAACGCGGCGGGTTGGAAATGATGCGGCAGTTAATCGTATGAACAGAGTAATGCGGCAAATAATGCAATTAGTCGGTTGATCGGGTCGCCTCATCGATAAACGGTTGATTTTCTCCGAGACATACAACGAGGCAAAACAAAGCGTCACAAGCAACAATAATACAAAGCTCTCTATATTGCGATTTACAGAAAAGGAGACACGAAAGGATAGAGAAAAAAATGGGATTTTACACATCTAAACACACTATTACACTTCTTACGAACATTTGAAGACTCGCTTCCATCCAACAAATCAAATTTAATTCGTGTTCGATTTTTCGTTCACTCTCAAGAGATACTATTCACTGAACAATGATATAGATAATACTATCAAATTTTTGAGTGAGACAAAAAATGTTACGTAGATATTTATTGTAATAAAATTTTTACGATTATACTTTTATATGATAAAAAAGTACGCATAAATAAATACATTAAATATCATATATTTAGCAAAATATTAAGAAAGAGAAAAATTTGGAGAAGGAGAAAATACCTATGCGATATTTCAGATTTTTTACGGTTTTAAATCTCGCACACGGATGTAAATAATTCTTCGATTATTATATTTCAACAAGATTTATATAATAAAGATTCATTTATAAGCATTAACTCTAAGCTCAAGATCACTTACTTTAAGAAAGATATAGTAAAAGGGACTTAATCGTCGTTTCTCGCATACGTGTCCTTATAGGCTCCGGAAAGTCTTACACAATGATGGGCAGTGGCGACAACAAAGGGATAATACCACGCTTGTGCGACAATCTCTTTGATATGATAGCAAAGCAGCAAAGTTTCGAGCTCACGTACAAGGTCGAGGTCTCGTACATGGAGATCTACAATGAGAAAGTGCATGATCTCTTGGATCCAAAGCCGAACAAACAGTCGCTCAAAGTCAGAGAGCACAATGTCCTGGGACCTTATGTGGACGGACTCAGTCAATTGGCGGTTACTTCTTTTCAGGTGACTGATCCGCTTTCTCTCGCCCTCAACAATTATCCATTATTACTTTTGGGTACTTTTTTTCTCGAATTTAAACAATGCATATATTGTTCATTCGTTCACGAAACCGTATTCAACCGCGCGCAGGATATCGACAATCTTATGGCGGAGGGCAACAAGTCGCGGACGGTCGCTGCGACGAATATGAATTCTGAGAGCTCCCGTTCGCATGCCGTATTCTCGGTAATCCTCACGCAGACTCTAACGGATTCGAAAAGCGGGGTCAGCGGAGAAAAGGTCTCGCGGATGAGCTTGGTGGATTTAGCTGGGAGCGAAAGGGCTGTGAAGACTGGAGCAGTTGGTGATAGACTTAAAGAAGGAAGCAATATTAACAAGTAAATATTTTTTGAACCTCCGTGAAAATTTTCTTCCATCAGCGTGAGAACGTGAGAAGGCATAACTAAGATTGATTTATAAATAGGTCCCTAACGACGTTGGGTCTAGTCATTTCGAAATTGGCGGATCAGAATTCCGTCAACAACAACAAGAAGAAGGATAATTTTGTACCGTACAGAGATTCAGTTCTTACCTGGCTTTTGAAGGTATATTTTTTTCTTTCCCATCTGCGCCTCTTTTCGATTGTCGGATACATACTTATTAATTTTTTAGGATAATCTTGGTGGCAATAGCAAAACTGTTATGGTGGCCACTATATCGCCGGCTGCGGACAATTATGAAGAAACGTTATCGACTCTCCGTTATGCCGATAGAGCGAAGAGGATAGTCAATCATGCCGTAGTTAATGAGGATCCTAATGCCAGAATTATTCGTGAACTCAGACAAGAGGTTGAAACCTTGAAGGAAATGTTGTTACACGCCACAGTAAGATAATTTTTTTATTTGATTATATATCAGGGTGTCTACTCCCTGGAAAAACCGGGAAAACGGAGGATTATCAGGGATTTTTTTTTACCTTGAAAAATCCGGGAATTCTTATAGAATTTTATTGAGACTCAGAGTATCTTTTCAAAAATTGTATCTTTGATAAAATTTTATTGATGATCTTTTTTTAGTATCAAGATTTTAAGTAAGTTTCATAGAAAATTGTTCAATTTTTGAATAATATTTAAATAAATTAGTACTCCTTAAGACGTTTTGTAATAAATTATTTTTTGTTTTATATTTTTATTTTATATTTTTGCACATATCCTTAGCGTTTAAATATAGTGATATTGTACTTTGTTATTGTCCAAAATAATTTTACGATTAATAAATCAATATTAAATGCTAGAAACATCGCACTCTTGGTAACTTTCTTTGTAATCGTATGAATAGAAAACATTAGAAAGGGCATACAATAAAGAAACTTATTTTTAAAAACTGCATCTACAAATTTTCTTATTTTACTTGGAATTTTAAACGAAAAGACTTGAAAGATCAGAGAATTCTCAGGAAATTTTTTTACAAGATTTGAGTAGACACTGTATATATTTACTCTTACATAAATATAAAGATAATTATATGTATAAACTTGTTTAATTATGCTCAGGTATCGATCGTCGGTCAACAACGCACAGATATTACGGAAAAGCTATCGGAATCGGAACGATTGATGAAGGAAATGTCACAGACATGGGAGGAGAAGCTAGTGAAGACCGAGAGACTGCAACATGAGAGGCAGCAAGCTCTCGAGAAGATGGGGATAAGCGTACAAGCGTCCGGCATTCAAGTAGAGAAGAATAAATACTACTTGGTTAATTTAAACGATGATCCAAGTTTGAATGAGTTATTGGTTTATTACCTCAAGGTATGTAGGACATATTATTGACTGTATACTGTGCTTGTTCGTCACGTCTCTATATTTGTGTCGCATATTGATCGCATATGTCTGAATTTCAGGAAAGGACTCTTGTAGGCGGTCGTTCGGCCAAGACAGAACAGGATATTCAATTGCATGGTTTGGGTATACTACCGGAACATTGCGTTATCACGATAGAAGAGTCAGGTCTGTACATGACGCCGTTGAATGGTGCTCGATGCTTTGTCAACGGTACGCAAGTTGTGGACAAGACTCTATTACAACACGGCGATAGGATTGTTTGGGGAAATCATCATTTCTTCAGAGTAAACTGTCCAAGAAGCGCTACAGGTGCGATCCGATTTCATACACACGTATATTAATTTCACAATAAAAAGTATCGAGTTCACGAAGCGCAAACAAATAACACAGTATTTCTGTATCGCCGCTATTCTATTCTGCAGCAATCAATAGCGAACCGCAAACTCCCGCTCAGAACATCGACTACAACTTTGCTAGAGAGGAGCTTATGCTTAACGAACTGTCGAACGATCCGATACAACGGGCAATTGCAAGGCTGGAGAAGCAACACGAGGAAGATAAGCAGGTACATATTTTATTATGTTGCCTTTAATAAGCGTCGGACTAAACAAAGCATACTTGTGTTATATTCTATTGTACATGTTGAAGGTCGCTCTTGAGAAGCAGCGGCAGGAATACGAACGGCAGTTTCAACAGCTGCGCAATATACTATCTCCCTCCACGCCGTATGCGCCTTACGTACCGTACGATCCTCTAAGAGGTAGTCAAAGCGGAAAACTCCCGGCTTGCACACCAACGACGCAAATGCGTGTTGAGAAGTGGGCGCAGGAGCGAGACGAGATGTTTAAGCGGAGTTTGGGTCAATTGAAGACGGACATTTTAAAGGCCAATTCATTGGTACAGGAGGCTAACTTTCTCGCAGAGGAGATGGGCAAACAGACGAAATTTAGCGTCACCCTGCAGATTCCTCCAAATAATCTAAGTCCAAATAGAAAGGTATAAAATAATGGAAGTAAATTATGTACTGTCTCTTTTATATCGCACCTTTTTTTTCATCACTCGTATGCAACTTTTTTGTGATTTACAAACATATTTGCTTTAGTCATGTATAATTGCAGCCATTTATATTTATAAGTTTCTATTTTTATCGATTTACTTATTATTTGTATATGTCTTTATAATTAATATTAATTGCATACGTTACTTTTCTTTCTTTTTTATCTCGAGTTTTCTTTTTCTTTTCTGTTTTTCTATTTTTTTTTGTTAATAGATTTTTTTTTTTCGTTTTTTCACACTCTTCGATATGTAGAGTGTATTCTTTCAGCGGGGCGCGTTTGTCAGTGAGCCTGCAATTTTAGTGAAAAGGACGAATACAGGTAGTCAAGTGTGGTCTATGGAAAAACTAGAAAATAAGCTGGTCGATATGCGAGATATGTACGAAGAACGAAAAGACCCTCACAGTTGTCAACGATTACCTACTATTAAGGTAATACATATGTACGAAATGAAAAATATTTAAAGTTTTATAAATATTTTTGAAGCATGTCCCTGTATAAATTTTTTTCTCTCTCTTTCTTTCTCCCTCTCTCTTTCTTTCTCTTTTTTACAGGACGAATTACCAGGAAAAACACAAGATCCGTTTTACGAATCCCAGGAGAATCACAATCTTATCGGCGTCGCAAATATTTTCTTAGAAGTGTTATTCCACGATGTACGGTTAGATTATCACACTCCGATTATTAGTCAGCAAGGAGAGGTCGCTGGTCGACTGCAAGTCGAGATAAGTCGCATATCCGGGCAATTTCCTCAAGATCGGATTTGCGAGGCCGCTTCGGAATCTTCCGCGGACTCGACGTCCTCCGAAACGGAGGATTATTCCGGAGGATCCAGCCACATTACCTGTCGCGTAACGATAAAACAGGCTACCGGTTTACCTCTCTCGTTAAGCCACTTTGTGTTTTGTCAATATATGTTTTGGAATCACCCGGAACCGATAGTGGTACCGCCTATGGTAAACGCGGAGCTACCTAACCCGAATTGCATCGCCGGACAGAGAGACTCGTTGGCATTTAAATTTGATCATACAAAGGATTTCACTATACCCATTACGGAAGAGTTTATGGAACATGCTGCAGGTAAAGAATTTATTACCTGTTCTTGTGTGTATTATTTTTTAATATAGAAATAGACGAAATGCTTCAGTTATTCACGCTTGTTTGTCATGTATGTAGAGGGGGCGTTGAGTATAGAAGTGTGGGGCCATCGCAGCGCAGGTTTCTCGCGTAGTAAACCTGGATGGGAAGTGGAACAACAACAATTGGCGAAAGCCAGATCGCTCGCTGACCGATGGTCAGAATTAACGAGAAAGATCGAATTATGGGTGGAGATACAGGAGCTCAACGAGCAGGGAGAATATTCGCCCGTCGAAGTCGCAGTAAAGCAAGATACGTGTACAGGTGAGAATGTTTACAATTACATGGAAAAATCGGGAAAACCGAGGGGATTGTTAGGGATTTTTTTTTACCTTGAAAAATCTGGGAATTCTTATGGAGTTTTATTGAGACTCAGAGAATTTTTTTAAAAATTGTGTCTTTGATAATTTTATTGACGATCTCTTTTTAGTATCAAGGTTTTATGTAAGTTTCGTAGAAAATTGTTTTTATTTTATATTTTTGCATATATCTTTAGCGTTTAAATATAGTATTATATTGCATTTTGTTATTGTCCAAATTAATTTTACGATTAATAAATCAATATTAAATGCTAGAAAAACTACATTCTTGGTAACTTTCTTTGTAATCATATAAATAGAAAACAGAGAGCGCATACAATAAAGAAACTTATTTTAAAAAGCTTGTACAAATTTTCTTATTTTACTTGGAATTTTAAACGAAAATGCCTGGAAGATCAGAGAATTCTCAGGAAATTTTTTTACAAGATTTGAGTAGACGGTCTGAATTATTATGTTTATGTAATATGCGGGAATATCATTCTACTTATTTATCGTTGAATAATTATTCCTTTTTCTTCTTAGGTGGCATTTATCAACTTCGACAAGGCCAACAACGTCGGATACAAGTACGAGTGAAACCGGTGCAAAATTCCGGAACCCTGCCAATTATCTGTCAAACGATATTGAATGTAGCCGTTGGCAGCGTATCCGTAAGAAACCGATTGCAAATTCCGTTAGATAGTTACCAAGACGAGGATCTGAGTATATTGAGAGAGAAGTGGAGCGACGCTCTAATGAGAAGGCGACAGTACCTTGATCAACAGATTCAGAAACTCATTAATAAACAAGGTATTGAAATATTATCTTGATACATAATGTATATTATATCTAATTGTAAGATACAAATATCTTATTTTATTTATATCATTCTGGCACTCACACATATTCTTTTTCTTCTATTTTTTTTGAATATTTCTAGACAAAACGGAACAAGACATGGAGCGAGAACAAAGTCTAGTCGATCAATGGGTTAGTCTTACAGAGGAACGGAATGCCGTTCTGGTTCCTGCGGCGGGTTCAGGTATTCCCGGTGCTCCTGCCGATTGGATTCCTCCTGCAGGGATGGAACCTCATATCCCCGTATTATTCCTTGATCTCAACGGTACTGGAAAAAAAAATTGCGATACATTAACGCAAGTGATGGAATTAAGTATCAGTAGGTTCGAATTTGTTTGCATAGTTTCGAACTCTCTATGATTACATCGGAAAAAAAAAAAAATAACAGTATTTTCAAGTAGACTTGAACTCGAACGAAATAGGTTCGAACCCTCTATAAGTACCTCGAAAAACAAAAGCAGTACTTCCAAGTACATTCAAACCTTGATCAAGTATGTTTGAATCTTTTATGAATACTTATGAGAAATTTTTTTTTAGAGTTCGAGTACTACTTGTAAAAGATTCGATTTTTTATAGGTACTATTTCGAACCTTGCAGTTACTCAATCTAAAATTCGAATATAACTGTTCTAGATTCGATTATTTTGCAATAAATGAAATATTATTTCTTATGAGTATTATTCGAATCCTAGACAATGAAACTTGATTATTGGATTCGACTTGGATTTTTAAGTACATATTGAACTTGATCCCGTCACTAATTAACGCATACATACATACATACATTAATTAACGCATACATACACACGTGCATACACACACACACACACACACGATATATATATATACATATACATATATATCAATGTTTTTCGTTTGATTTATTAACAAGTCTGTTTCGAATTAATATTATACAGCTGATGATCTCTCAACGCATCAATCGGGAGAGGAAGTGTCAGTGACAGGGTTGAACTCGATCTTGCCTAAAGAACATGGAAACAAATTTTATAATCTACCGATTATTCGGCATTTAGAGAAAGACGTATGTGCCATCGCCGCTTGGGATTCCAGTATACACGATAACGTACATCTTAACAGAGTGACCGATGGTATTTATTGTTCATTGCACATTCTTTACGATCAAACTAGCGACTATCTATTTGCAACTTCTCGTTTTCAGCCAATGAAAGAGTATTTTTAATTCTGAAGACTACCGTTCGCTTGTCGCATCCAGCACCGATGGACCTTGTGCTGCGTAAAAGATTAGCTTTAAACATATACAAAAGACAGAGCATCACGGATAGAATTTTCAAGAGAATCGTTCTTCGAACTGATTTCTTAATGCAAACCGGCGTCACTTACGAGGTAGTTTCAAACATACCAAAGGCGAGCGAAGAGCTAGAAGATCGCGAGAGCTTGGCGCAAATTGCCGCCAGTGGAGAAGATAATAGTTTATGCGACGGAGAAACTTATATAGGTGAGAATTATAAAATTCGCGACTATATTCCGAGAGTATCTTAAAGTCTCTCCGTATTAATCATAGTCTTTGCATTAATCACACCTCTGTAGAAAAATATACTCGCGGTGTCTCAGCCGTCGAAAGTATATTAACATTGGACCGATTACGACAAAGTGTCGCTGTAAAGGAATTGTTACAAGCACAAGGACAGCCACTGATGCGCAAAACTGCAAGTGTTCCAAACTTCTCGCAGGTACTACTATCCCTTCTCGATGTCTTGGATATATTATACAGTGTTTTATTTTAATTAATATAGTCGAATATTGCTAGAACTATGACTATAACGAGAAAATATTTCATACAAAAGTTTCGAGGGGAAAAAAAAGTTGATAATCTTGAATTTTAACTAAGGTCATTTTTCAAGGTCATTTGAAGGTCAACCTAGTTTTTTTAATTGGAACCACCCTAATTTTTTTATATAAATCGATTCCTTGCAATATTTGGTATAAAAAGTTATAAGGATAGGATAGCCAAAAAGTGAATAGTTTACGAGATATTTTGTACTTTAATGTGACATAATTTTACATAAACTATAAAATATCTCATAAAATATTCATTTTTCGATTATCTTACCTGAATACTTTTATGCACAAAATAATAAAAGGAATGGAAAGAAAATACAGTTGTTTTTAAGAAAAAAATATATATAGCTGCTAGTTGCAAATTACATACTTTTTCTTAATACCCTCGAAACTTTTTAACTTTTGTATGAAATATTTTCTTGTTACAGCCATAGTTTCAGCAATATTCAACTATATTAATTAAAATGAAACATCTTTTATACTTTTTCTTTAATTTTAATTTTCTTTTCTCTATATGAATTTTATCGAATTAATTTTGCAGCGTTTCTCACAAAACTTTTTATTCCCTCATTATCAAAACGTCAAATAATTCCGACTGAAACATTATCTTTTATTTAAGATTCTGTCTGAGTTTGAATACTTTTAATTCTTTTGTACTGTTTTTGCATGCATTTTCTTTAATTCAATCACTATGCTCTTTTAATTCAATCACATGTGTATCATATTTATTCAATAAAAAGATTTTCATGGACATTTATAGATTATGAGATTCGACACGTCGATGGACTCGTTGAACGTTACTCGTTCGGAAAGCGTAACAGATCTTAATACGGAACTGAATGGTCTCCCACATCCGCGACGCGCGTCCACAGGTCACGCGAGAAATGACGAAAACTTCATATCTGCACCACCAAAGCCATTTGGAATTGGTAAGCTATGTTTTATTTATTCAATATTACTGTCGGAATCACATAAATGAATAGAGATATAGACACATATTCTATGATTTCTAAATTTTGTGTATGCACATCTCTCTCTATATATATCTTGAATTATTAGATTTATGCCATCATTATTAAGTGCAAAAATATGAAAAATATTTTTTCATAGCTTATAATATGTTATGCTTGTAAAGCAGGATTGTTTATGAAATCATAGAAAGAGAAAGATCACATATAGATATCGTGATATACAAGCTCCGTTCATCCATGTGGACATGTGTTCATTCATTCATGTAATCATTCATAATCATTCGTAGTAATCCATTTCATGTCAAGAGATAGATATAGATATTTCCAGGGTTATTCATAATATAAGTATAATATTAAAAAAAATAATTTTTGTAAAAATGCTCTTAGTTAAGATAAAGATGCTGTTAAACTTAGAGATGGATTACTTCTGACAAAACAAAAATTGATAAGTTTCAACATAATTTTACTTTAGATCACAAGTATTTATATGCAAACTCATCGTATATTGAATGCAATATTTAGTTCGCTTAAGTCACTATAAAATTTTTAAATTAATGCTTAAATAAATTTAATAGCATCGTGTTTTTTTTTTATAGGAACTTTAGTTTTAGATTAAATTTTTATTTATGTTGAAATCACTTTCCATTGCATTGATTTGCTTTTATGAGATTTATTCAATGAAAAATCAATAATTTGTTTCTGAAATGTGGCTTATGCAGTGTTTTCGATATTTCACTTTGGCTATGACGGTTTATATTTTCCCTACTCTAGTTTCGATTGTCTCAAACTCCACTCGGGATGTTAATTTTATGATCATAATAAAAGAGCATTTTACTTTTTTGAAATTCATATCATTCATCATTAGTATGTACTCTTTATGTGTGTGTCTGCAAGATTCCTATTCTATTGGTTGTTAGATTGTAAAGGCACAAAGTATTGATTGCTCTATGAAATTTGTACAAATCAAAAGAAGATTATCGAATAACATAAATTATAAAAGAAATCTGAAAGAAAATACAAATATTGAATAAGACATTAATGACACACTTTAAAGAGCTTACTGCTACCATCTAAGATAATTGATTAAGCTCATCACTTGAAAATATTTGGTATATAACTTCAATTTCATTATTAATATAATCATCACGCTGAAATTTTTTATTATAATTCTAGCTTCTGTCATATTGTTATGTCACCAAGCTATGTTCAACTTGATAATTCACATTTTAATGATATTCGATTTTAGTGTATTCGCCATATATATATATATTTATTCGTGACGAATACACTATATATATATATAGTATAGTACACCTATAGCATATACATATAATATGGTATAGTTGTGATACTATATATGTATAGTATAATTACTATACTATATACTATATATATAATAGTATCACAACTATACTATATTATATGTACTATAGTATATACTATACTCTATATAGTGTTTAGTTATTTTTATATATATATCTTCACAATAATTTTAAGAATATTTACTTGATAACAAAGAGAGTTGAGCATGGTAAAATTTATTCTCCCAAAATTTGCCTAGTGTCTTAGCAGCTACATTTAAGCGCGCTCCACCACTTATTACAATAAATATAAAACACCAACAAACTTCGATTAATGAATTCTACAGCAAAATTAATGAATGTCGACTAATTAATGTATGCAACTAATCTGTTCCTCTGTTTAACTCTACGTCTACTACTTCTACAACTATTTCGGCCCACGCAAGGCTCCATTCTCAACTCAGGTAAAATGGAGTCTTGATTTGATATTTAATTGATGCCATATTGGCAATGACAATTAGTATACATATGTCTCGTGAGTGGTTGAGTCTGTCTGTCTTTTTATTTCAAAGTTCGCCTTATAGTATATATCAGAGACATTATTTCTAATAGTAATGTTCAGAATAAGAGAATGTGTTTTGATGACGTTCAGTATATGTTTCCGTAAGTGTCGATTTGTTCGATTGTTTAGTTGACTTAAAAAGAGTTTAGCGTTTTAACATACCGAGGAGATTGCCTTGACGTCTTTTTTGGTTCCAATTAAATGCAATTTCATTGCGTCAACATTATGTTTCAGTCCCCTGCTTAGTTTGCATGCGAATGCATTTCTTGCGTGCAGTCTAGCATATCAACAAGATTGTTCATTAAATTGTTTGTTTTTCTTACATTTTATATAGTTAATTGAATTATTGGTACACTTTATATGTTATTGTTCATTTTGTTAAAGTGTAAAATTAGCAAGCAACTCTGTGTGTGTGTGTATATATGTGTATACATATATGCACATGCGTGCCGTGTCGTCGCACCGTTTATGTCAAAGTCATCACATAGAAATCATTTTCATATTTCCATATATCTATTATCATAATTTGTAATTCGATATGATTCTTAAAACTTTGCTTTTTATAAGCATTTTAATGAATCAAGATGATTTCTATAATGATATCCCTAATATAATTTGTTAAATGTACAGTTGTGAACAAATTTTATTGCATTTAACAAATTAATTTATTATATAAAGCGTGTAAAATAATCAATGATTGAAATGTTGCATTAGATATCTGAAGAAAACTGCAATGTCTCAATCTTTATCCCATATATAGTGTATATACAAACTTGTGAATGTGCTATTGAGCAATTCTCTAGACAGGGAAAGAAAGTTTATTGTAATATATATGTAAATAAATATTTTCTACAATTGATATACATTGGAAATGAGGATTACTCTGTGTCTAAACGCAAAATGATACTGTTCAATATCTACATTTACTAATCTTCACAATGTAATTAATATATTGTTTATTTTTATATTTGTATTTGTATAATTTCATTGTACATTTTTATATTTGTATTTTATTTTAATATGATAACGTGAAAAAAGATCAAACAGAATAAAGAGATGGAATAAATCTCTTATATGTAAGTAAAAAATGGAGTCAGAAATCTGTAAAAGTCATTATTTTCGAAATAATGACATGACAAATATCTCCCTCTTGTCTGTCTTATAAAAAGAGATTCAGTTTAAAGTCAGGAATATATTTTTATAAATATGAAATTAACTGTAGTCAAAAATAATGGAAAAGCTGAAAGATTAAACCTTAGTTTTGCATGGTATCACAATTCAAATATAGTACAGCATGTATGTGTTAAATCATATAGTCTATATATAATTAGTTCATACGTAATGTAATAGCATTAATGTAAAAATACATTAAAATTCTAAATAAGATAATTATTACAGTAACAATAAAAGTACATCATTATCTTCGACTTTAAACTAATCATCTCTGAAAACTTGATCTTAAATTCATTATGCGCGTCATCGAATTATGTGTGTGTGTGTGATGTTTATCTATATTTATTTATCATTATCATGAAGCGTATACATATAGACATACTTCGAACACGTGCATCTTGAATTTGCAAATGCAATGGCGAGTTATTAAAATTATTATTGAAATGGAATATCACAATGTAAAGGAAAAATGAAAAATGGGACATGTATGAGAAATACTGCGTTATAAAAATTGATGTTTAAATTAATAGGACTGCGATGTGACATGGGCATTTGATGGAACTTCCGTATTAGAATGCGCGTTATTAGATAATGTACGTTATTTGTCTTACTTGGTTCACTATCCAGTGTCTTGCAGGCATGATTTGTGATATATATATAAGTTTGTAAAAATGTCTATAAAACTCATGTAAAAATTTATGAAGCTCGCCATTATGAAAAAAGGAACGTAGTATTAATTAATCGGGAAAAAAGGAAAAACGAGTATAATCAGTATATCTGTCTCCTTTCAGCGAGACCAACTTTCCTGAATCTGAACCTGAATCTCAACTCATTGACACGTCTTCAACAGTCTACCTCTGCCAAGTGTAGGTGACACTTGTTGTCGATCATCCTTTCAAACTCATGTCTTCACAACTGATCCCAAACATACTATTGAGAGAAAGTTAAATTAAAATGATATCAGTTCTCAAGGAGAATTCTAGCATAAAAGCAATAGAAGTTTGAAAGGATGAACTCGGTCATATTTGTAGTGTAGTCGATTTTAACTATTAGATATTAGTATAATACATTAAAGAGTAATGATTGGATTTTTCGTTTTTTATTTTAGGTGTTTTATTTTTAGATAGTTTGTGTGAAGTCACCGTTAAATCATCGTTTATTACTGCACTAAAAGTGCAGTATGTAGTATTATATATTTTGAACATTTGCTTACAGAATTACTTTTCGACCACCTCGTGATTTGTTTTTTTATTTCAGATTATACATATTCTACGTTTTTTCCTTTTTTTTATCGCTTGATACAAATTATCCGAAACAAGAACTAATAGTTCGCGAAACTTAAAAAAGTATGTTTAGGTTGATATAAATAAATTATTGATATCAGAGAATATATAAGTAAGCGTAGAATATGTAAGATATTTTTCTGTTATGTTTTGGAAATGCATGGACGATTTTTCATATTTATATATGTATGTATATCAGAACCGACCTGGCACCTTTTTTAATATAACGTTTTCGTAATTCATAAACCCATCAGTATCCGTCAATATTTGTTAAAATAAGAATACAACATATCCGTATATTGTAAATACAAAATTAATTATTTTGCAGAAATAATATAATTAAGGTATAAAAGTTACTATATATACAACGGCCAGATCGGCCCTGATGTTTAACAGTACATGCTTGTGTTGAAAAAAAAAATTTCTTATTGTCAATCACGTGTTATCGATTTTAATTGTATTGGTTGTAGCATCTCCAAATATAGTCAGTAGCAAACTGGGTCCCCGTATGACCACGTTGCATGAGGAAACGTCAAATGTTGGAAACCAAGCATTTACTCCCATCAATGACGATGACGAGGAGAAAAGCGACGCCGATTACTCCGAATATGAGGCATATCAGGTAACATACCTAATACATATCCTAATAAATCAAATATCATCTAAAAAAATTAAGCAATTAATAAAATGAGTGATTATAAATTATAGTAACTGTATATTATTATGTCAATCCGTTGATATATTAGCATATTATCAACTCAGGGTGTCTACTCTCTGGGGAATGTAAGGGATTTTTTTTTACCTTGAAAAATCCGGGAATTCTCATGGAATTTTATTAAGACTCAGAAAAATTTTTCCAAAAATTGTGTCTGATCATTTTATTGACAATCTCTTTTTAGTATCAAGGGGTCTTATGTAAGTTTCATAGAAAATTTTTTAATAATATTTAAATAAATTAGTACTTAAGACGTTTATAATAAATTATTTTTTGTTTTATATTTTTATTTTTTATTTTTGCATATATCTATAGTGTTGTTCAGATATAATGATATATTGCACTTTGTTATTGTCCAAATTAATTTTACGATTAATAAATCAATATTAAATGCTAGAAAAACTGCATTCTTGATAACTTTCTTTGTAATTGTATGAATAGAAAACATTAGAATATAATGCGCATACAATAAAGAAAGTTATTTTAAAAAGCAGCTCCTACAAATTTTTTTCTTTTACCTGGAATTTTAAACGAAAATATCTGGAAGATCAGGGAATTCTCAAAGAATTTTTTAACAAGATTTGAGTAGACACCCTGTCAACTATTTTGCGATAATGTTCAAGTATATATGCTATCGAATCGAAACTGTATAATTGCGCTCAGGCTCCACCAAAACCGACAAAGCCGTTAACTTCTTCACGCACACTGGATTCTCTGGTCGAGCTACAATCGACCAAGATCAACACGCCAAGTATGAGTAGTAGCGGTTATGGTTCTCAGGCTGTCTCCACGACAAACCTAACGTCAGAAGACTCCATTTCCATCAAGTCCATCAGTGTGGACGAGACTCCGGATCTCGAGTATCGTAATCCTATTGATAGCAAGAAACCCGAGAAAATGGACAGTTCCCTCGTTGAAGAAACGCCCGAGGAATATCTGGGCGAGATAAACTCTGCATTGGATAACTTGGATATCTCACAGAGCGCTTGCACAGAGGGTCAGTTGTTGATGGACTATTTCAGACGTCCATATTGTTTTCTGTATTGCAAATGTATAACTTTTCTCTTTTATCTTATAGAATATACTAGAAAAGATCTGGAAGAGACGGGAGCATATGTGGATACTGACATTGATAGCCCAGTTTCTTCTACAAAGAGTGAAAGTGAAACTAACAGCAACGTGATTCACATTGAGACTCGAAAGAAAAGTACACATGATCAGATTTTCGATGATAGGAGGAAAAGCACGATGGAAATCAGCCAGACATCTAATTCGGGAGATGATAGTCCTACGGAGGGGACCTCGGTCGTACATACCAAACTGCCACCCGGCAAGGTGAGTAGTTTACGGATGCTTTCCAGCATTCCAGCAACGTACACAGGCGACACTGTGTAACACAATGTACGATGTACGACCCAGTGCTTTTCAACTACGACACAAGTCGACACAATCGTACACAACTAAGGCCAATTTCACCAACGTGGGTTAACTTTAATCTCGGGTTAAACTATATCTTTGTCTCTTTTCAAATATGTTCTTAAAAAGAGACAAAGATATAGTTTAACCCGAGGTTAAAGTTAACCCACGTTGGTGAAATTGGCCCTAAGGGTGCTTTCCAGCAACGAAACACGGTCATACACTGTGTGACACAAGTGTTACACAGTGTCGACTTGTAGTTGGAACGCTACTTAGCTTTTTTATTTCACCGCCAGAGTGCAGGGCAGTCACTTTACATAGCTTTTTCAAAGTTTCAAGGTCCTGTGCACAATAGAGAAAATATTAGGAATAGGAATACATATTAAATATTAGAAATAGGAATTAGGAATAGAGAGATTAAATGTAACGCATAATGAAAAAGAATAAAATATAAAATATAAATATAGGAATTGTGTCCTGCAGCATTAACATAACCAAAAATATTTATATTTTAGCTTATAAATTTAAAAAATATGGATTTAGACATTGTTAACTCAGTACAGTATAAGGAAATTTCTAATCTCAGAGCAACATTTTTATTATCATGTTTAGTTTTTCAATTAATGAGAATTTTATTTATATTAAAGAGGGAAAAAAACAAACTTTAGAGAAATAGACATTGGTGGATTCATCCTATCAATTTACAAAGAGATAGAGCTAGATGATTTTTCAACTTTTGTGAAAGAGCTTGAAAATGATGCAGATCTCTTTTTTCGCTATAGAATGATATCAGAAATATATAATAATCTTTTACAAAAAATTTTTTCATTTCTAATTAAAAACAATTTAAAAAAAACCTTTAACTCCAGAATCGCGTTTATTAATGACGCTAAGCTATTTATTTAAATTTTTAAAAATTTTACATTACAATAGTCTCTACAAAAAATACTTAGAAAATACTTTTTAGACGTTCAAAATTGAGTAATTTTTTTCTGTTTTTTTTTTGGTCAATTAGTGTATTTTGTAAAAATCAAATTATATTTTCTTCATTTATATTCATGCTCATACCGTTCTCCACTGATATTAATATTTATATTCTCTATATTATTCACATGTTTAACATAATATCTAGATTTCGTATATTCATAGTC
This sequence comes from Lasius platythorax, assembly GCA_963971435.1. Lineage (NCBI taxonomy): Eukaryota > Metazoa > Arthropoda > Insecta > Hymenoptera > Formicidae > Lasius > Lasius platythorax. Next base: position 10,684,767 of record OZ020546.1, read on the forward strand.
GGCCGCCATAAGTTATATTTAATATTTTATTTAATATTCGTCATTTTTATTCCTTATTCCTAATTTTCAATGCATTGTGCGTTAGTCCATTTCATTTCCTTGTTTTGAAATAAAATAATTTCTAATTCTTATTCCTAATATTTAATATTTAATATTTATTCCTATTCCTGATATTTTTTCTATTGTACGCAGGGCCTAAGTCCTTTAAGTTTTTTTTTTAATTTTTTTAATAGTTTACCTCCTACTGGAATACCACTTCGTAGAAAAGAAAGTGGTACCAAATGTAAAAAATGTTCGTATCCATGGAGGAACACAAAATGATGATACAGTCGTACACAGCATTTTAGCTTACACAGTGTCGCCTGTGTACGTTGCTGGAAAACATCCAGTGTGTATGTGTGGCGCGTGCGTGCGCATTAATGTGTTATTCAAAGAATCACGCATTTTCTTTATAAGCTTCTAAAGGCTTTAATAATTTCTTAATTTCATCTAGGTCGTGCGAAGAAAAAAGACTTCTAGTAGTACAGGAAGGCCTACCAGTTCACAGCATAGAGCTTCGTTTCCTATGGTCCGTCCACAACTTTCCGAGAGTAAGGCTGCAGCACGTTTGGAACAAACGCTACAACCTAATATGCCATATGAAAACGGCGACAATAGTTCTTCGGAGAGAATCGATGGTACTATAATACTAATTTAAGCAATTAGTTTTGACGGCGTTTTCATTTTTAGGGAAATTGCTCGAAGATTGCAATTATTCATTTCTGTTTCGCGAATTTTTCTATTTTAATTTTTTAATTATGCACCACCGCGCGCAAGTTTCCTCTTATTAGTCCTTTTTCTCGTCTTTGATTTTATATATATATATAGATATTTGAAAGGGCTTTATATATTTTCGTGACTTTTTAAAAAGACTTATTTTCCAGCAGATGATGTTAGTGACAAAAGTTCGGCTTTTGGTTCAAGACATGATTTAACTCGAATGGAAACTCTTTTACCAGATTGGGTCGTCGTTGGTGAATCAGTTTTGGTTCGCCCTTACAGTTATTCCGGAGTCATAGCATATGTTGGCTCTACAGAGTTTGCATCCGGAACTTGGATAGGAGTTGAACTTGACGCTCCAACTGGTGCGAATACAAAATACTATTTTCTTATAGTAATATTTTATTATTTTTTAACTATAGACCGTATAAGCTATGTCTCCTATAATGTTCCAGGCAAGAATGATGGTGCTGTTAATGGTCATAAATATTTTACCTGTAGACCAAAATGTGGTATATTTGTTAAAGTGGATAAGCTAATTCAAGACAGACGAGGGCGAGCGCTTAGAAGCTACAGCAAACAAGAATCTGCACCAGCACCATCCGCGTTAATGCGTAGAAGCGTTAGCAAAGGTAACTTTGCACTGATTATTTTATCGCATTAATACGTTACTCAGGGTGTCTATTTTTAAAAACGGGAAAATCTGGGATTGTCAGGGATTTTTTTTTACCTCGAAAAATTCGGAAATTCTCATGAAATTTCATTGAGACTCGGGGAATTTTTTTAAAAATTGTGTCTTTGATAATTTTATTGATGATCTCTTTAGTATCAAGGTCTTATGTAAGTTTCATAGAAAATTATTCAATTTTTTAATAGTATTTAAATAAATTAATACTCCTTAAAACGTTTATAATAAATTATTTTTTGTTTTATATTTTTATTTCATATTTTTGGATATATCTTTAGATATAATGATATATTGCACTTTGTTATTGTCCACATTAATTTTACGATTAATAAATCAATATTAAATGCTAGAAAAACTGCATTCTTGGTAACTTTCTTTGTAATCGTATGAATAGAAAACATTAGAATATAATAAGTGTGCATACAATAAAGAAACTTATTTTAAAAAAGCTGCACCTACAAATTTTCTTACTTTACCTGGAATTTTAAACAAAAATAGCTGGAAGATCAGGGAATTCTCAGGGAATTTTTTTACAAGATTTGAGTAGACATCTTGTTATTGTTAAATCGATGTTGTTTATTCGGAAAATATTGTTTCTTTTATAGGGGAAGGCTTACATTCCTTGCACCGAAGTCGCAGTCGAGGGGAAGGCCTCTCTACAGCAGGTACACTACGTCCTATTTCACGCGGCAAATAAATCGTACACAGCTTCAACATTACTTCGTGTTGGTAAAAGCCACTACATAAGTATCCTAATTGCTGCATGCCTATGATATGTGTAGCAGCAATGTTTCAGTCCTTTAGACATTTAGAGGGCAGCTATTGATTATTCTCAAAGTAATACTTGAAATATTAGATCATTAATGTGTTATATGATCACACACGAAACGTGAGTCGTTTTCGACTCAGAACATGCTGCGTGAATAGTGTATCTACTTTCGAAAATAATGACCGGTACATAATTGTCGCAATGTATCGAAAGTCAGCAACGTTTATTGATTTACGAGCATTCCACGAGCATTTTAATCACGACTGGAAGCATTTGTTTTACGCGAGAGGAAGGAAGCATAATTGTGTGCGATTTAATTGTACATTTTAAAGGAATCAAAAGTCAGCGCGACATCTCTTTTCTTTTACTCTTCATATGTCAATCTGAGATATGTGATACGACTACAATTTCATGTACATATTCCATGTAACAGTACATATTTTGCATTTATGAAATCGGTCCGTGTTGACGCGATGGATACGATAATAATAAACCGATTGAAATATTGGCTTTTTCACACATTCGTCATTGGATTATGCACTTTCCAAAATTACCATACGGTAATTTATACGTTGCTGGAAAAGTGCCCAATGAAAGGATAAAAATGTCAAAAGACACACTTATATTTTACCGCGTTGTGTAGATTATTTAAAGATTTTATATGTATACAAATTGTTTCATATAGTGTATTTTTTTAGCGCGATTATGTATGTTAAGTTCCTTTTTATTGTAACATACATCTTTTTTCTTATTATTATCCTTTACACGAATATGACACACCTTAATTTATATATTCTAAATGCATATTGCATTTTTGGAAATTGCAAACTGATCCTTAAATGCTGTAGTTAATTGATTTAAGAGACAAGTTGCAAATGTCCAAAGATACAACGTCCAAGTTGTCAACGTCGAGTCGCAATATTAGGTTTAGGTAGTAGAAAAACTATGTATATAAATGAGCTTGCTTTATTGTATTAATTGCATAGCTGTATATTCATTCAATTTTTTGATGAATGTCTGGGTTGCCGACGTTATCTCACTTTGTCTATGGACATGGTAGCATAAACATTGGCAAATAATCTATACATATTTCATATTCCTCTTTAATATAACTCTTTATCAAATAACAGTTATTTCCATTTCGAAAATTAAACTTGGCTTTATTTCAAAAGCTACTAATCACGACTCAAAATCGACGAAAACTGAGAACTTTGGATTTCCCTTTTTATTCACGGTATTAGATTGTGTCATAAAAAGGAATACGATGAAAAAGATAAAAAAATAAGCAATTAACGACTAAGATTACTCGGTAACATTTGCCCACAAAAATTGTGAAAACAACCCCTCTGTCCAATTAGAACAATACTTATAATATCAATAATGAATATACATATATTACTGTATGTAATATTTATTGAATATAATAATAATCGCCACGCGCGGCGCAATGTTTCCTTATCGTGACAGACAATTGTCCCGTTTTTATATAAATGACAATTATCTCCACGAAAAGGAAACCTTGTAACCTTTGCAAGGCATCTGTCCATTTTTGGTAATCGAGATTGTTGAGGAAGAAACACAAATTATAAGACTCCACGTGTCAGAATGATGCTAATGCTTGCCCAGCATAACGTTAATTAATTCTTTCTTTTGATTACTCATTCCCTGTACACGTTTTCGGTTTTTACATTATTACATTGTAAATCGACATTTACATTGCTTTGGACGCACTGGAACTCGTATATCACTTGCAAAATAAAATTTGTTTCCTCTCGAACTTGAAGGATAGCGCGACGTAATTCAAAATCTTCAATAAAGTCATGTACGATTTTCATTGTGTATCTTATATATGTATAACAAAAACTATTGTTGAATTATGTTTTTACGAATCCTTTATAAGCATACCCAAAAAGTAATATTGTTTTATCCCACAACATACACACACACACACGCACACACATATCCAAGAAAAAAAGAGAAGACAAAAATACGAAAAAATAAATAAATTAAATGGAAATTGAAAAACAGCACATAACAATAATCAAGGAACTAAGATTTTTCAAAAGGTAATCTTATAAGGGGTTAACGTCAAATGATTATGATTATGTTATCAGGAAAATAATGTTCGAAAAGCTGCAGTGGAGCATCTAGCATTGACAGAGCTTACACAGCCTATTCCATCCCGCAATAAGACAATGTCCATTTTTACCGTTATAATTGTCTAAAAAATTGTTTACGCTATACTTGTACCCTAAATATGATTCTAGAATATAATATTTTCGACCAATCGCGCGATTTTATCTCTGGAAGACTTCCGAGTTTGACATTATCATACGCGATCGCTGCAAATGACACGCGCTCACGGTCCAATTTCCAAAGGAATCGCACAGGAGGGTCCATATGATCAAAATCGAGTCTCCTAACTATGGCTGTGAAACTAACCGATGTTTGATTATTTACATTGTTTTTCCTCGTTTTTTTATCCTCGTGCTAAAATATCACACTATGCCGAATTACGCGCTCTCATTGTCGTGAGTCTCTTCTCTTTAAAGTACCGCGAAATATCAAAACGAAATCAGCTGCCGATTAATTACGTAAATTGTTCACCAACGTGATCAAACCGCGCCTCTGATGAAGGTTTCAGCTCGAGCAATTTATTTTTGATCGTGATTTTCTAAGAGAGCAAAATATATAAAAGCATTATACACATCGGACAAATTTAAGGATCGTAAGTCGATAAAGACGATAGCGAGAACGACCTTGTTTTTATAAAAGATAATCATTGATTTTTAGTATATAAATTGTATCAAATTTATAGTCTATATAGTATAGAAATATATATAGTACTATATATACTGTATATACTACTATATATACTATACATATATATCAATAATTACTACTATACTATACTATTATATACTACTATATATAGTGTGTGTGTATGTATATACCTCAATGTGTATATAACATGCTATAACTATATATAATATATAATAACTATATATAATATACTACTATATATAGTTCTATGTATAGTATGTATAGTACTATATGTAGTATATATATACTATATATAAATTGTATCACAATTTTTTCTGAAAATATATTTCTCCCTAATAACATTAACATTTTATGTTTTATATTATTTACATATGTACGCGCATAAGTGTGTGCTATACGTTTTACATTTCGTCGATTTCAAGAGATTACAAAGAGTTAATTCTCTCTTTATTTTTAGTGATTTACACTTCTCGAAGCGTCTTATCGACCGCGTTTGTCAACCGGCTGCGCTTAAATATTGTTAATTAAGCGAAAAAGTACGCAAGAGTACGTATAATCTTGAATTCGGAACTCTTCTATAAACCAGTTTTCATAATGAGACTGTTCGGACGCGATCATATTAATGTAAAATCTACACACATGTATATGTACAACATAAGTCTCGAGATTGGTGTTATATTTTAATGTAATGTATAAGAAAAAAAAGAAAAAAAGAGAAAAGAAGAATATATATATATATATATATACATATATATGTATATATATACATATATATTGAACGGGAAAAATAACAAAAAGCGTATGTGTACGAAAGAAAGTGACAAAACACCTTATTCATTATGTTTATCAATTATTACGGTAACATAAGAAAAATTAGCAAAGTGTGTGTATTTGCTTCATATATCTCTCTCTTTTTCTCATTTATTCTAATCACATTAAATGGATTTCTAAAGACGACACTATACATATATGTTAGGTCCACGACACTTGCGCACGTTCAACTTCGTGAAATTAAATACGATTGTCACACAAATCGTGATATCAAATACGGCTATCTCTTTCATCGTTGAGAAAACTAAAAATTCACTTGCTAGAGATGTTGTTTGTGTGCCGAATCCGTTTGGTCCACGCTATCTCTCATGTATATATCTTGTATGTACCACCCTCTATGCACGAAATCACACATGCACATCTTCCTTTCCAGAGAATCAAATTATAAATCACTTATGGAATAGATCTATTGCATTTAGCCATAGAGGATTTACGTTTTGACTCGTTTTAATACATTTTGATCCTAATATCTTACATCAAACAAAACAATTTATTAATAATTTTTTATTTTTTTGTATATACACTCACACACACACACACCTCTCTCTCTTTCTCTCTCTCCCTTCCTCTCTCTCTCTCTCTCTCTCTCTAATAAATCGAAATGAGATATCAATCTTGTGCAGTATCGCGTGGGTCAAATGGATGCCCAGCGTAAACTCGAAAATCTCCGAATCGACCGAATCTTTCTGTCTACTTTGCTAAATATTACGCAATGACAGAGAAATAGTTTGGTGTAACGTAAATATTTCAAAGTGTGTAATAAATAGTTTCAGTCGATCGGCGATTTTGCGCTATAAGTGTAGAGCCTCTTCTGCCGGAAATAACGAATGATACAGTTGATAACTAGCTGATAAGGATTTCGGAAATTCTCTTTGTAGATCGATAGGATGCTGTGTATCGTCTGGTTGTAGATAACCGGTAATAGGAAAGCATATTTTTGCATTGTGCGATTAAAAACGAAGAAAAAAAAAGATATTTAGCCGGTTCGTATTCAGCGATTATACACATTTGGATGGAGTGTTATATAAAGCTCCAAACTAAACAAGAACAACTTGTAGGATATTGACTGTCAATGTCGTAATAATGTGATTCATATATCATTCAAATTTAATGCTCATTGATATATGCTTATTATTTACTTCTTCTTACAGGCTCCTGTAGCTTCCGCTCCCTCTTTTCTGCATAAATTATTATTTTATTTATAACTTATTACTTTGACTAACTTTTAATCATTCGGTAGATAATGGTGTGTTAAACAATTTATGTTGCATATTGTTTAATTAGAATAGATTTAGAAAATTTTAAATAGCTTAAAGAAATTTATTGTATAATTCGAAAAACTATACCAATTCACTATCTAATTATCTAATAATTAACTAATAATTCATTATCGAATTTTCAAGGTATTTACGATGTAATGTAAAAGATCATTTTCTCGAGATTACAGTCGTAAGTAATCGCAAAAATCAACTTCTATACATACATCATAAATAGCGCATCAATTAATTTTATGACGCCATATACCATCGATGTAATATATATGTATGTATGTATGTATGTATGTGTGTGTGTGTGTGTCTGTGTGTGTGTGTGTGTGTGTGTGTGTAAGTGATATAAATGACATTTATTTTGCATTGTGCATAGCAATTCAAGTCGATCGTATTGTTGATTCAGCACTATTGAAATTTCAATATTAAAAAAATATAAGTAGCGCGTGATTGAGCTAGCAAGTACCTCTATGCAGTGTTAGTTGCATGTTGGTATATAGTATATTTTGGCATAATGTTTAATGTGTTCTTCTCTGAATGTTTACATGGAATATTCTAATCGCGATCCATCTTATATATACGCTTCAAAAATTGAGAAATACGTTTATAAAATTTTTATAATATTTCCTGGCAAATTTTTAAACGTTAAATTGGATAAAATATGAATGTATAGTAGAGTCTCTTTAAATTTAATCCCGTTAATTTTTTGACACATGTATTTTTACAAACACTGTAATATCGTGTTCCCTCTGTTACAATAGGCATATCGTGTGACGGATGCGCAAGCCACAGCTTCGTGTGTGCACAACTGCACGTTAATTAGGCAGCTCGCATTGTGGAGAGAATATTAGTTAACCCCTTAACGTGCAAGCTCAAGTTAACTCGGGCAAGCGGTACTGGAAGAATTGTGCAAGCTCGAGTTAACTCGGGCAAGCGGTACTGGAAGAATTGTGCAAGCCCGAGTTAATTCGTGCAGCGCTTTATTTTATATTACCATGAAAAGAAATGATTTTTTTGTCAGTTTGTTGCAAAAAAAAACGTACGTTAAGGGATTAATTTTTATTTCTCAAAAATTTTCCTTTACTATCCTTCAAAAATTAACGAGACTCTACTGTATGTTGAATATATCCATTTTAACAAATTTCAAAATTTGTCTCGTGAAATTAATAAGTAACTGATATACGAATGTTTTAAATCGTTATTTGGATTAATATGAATTGATCTGAGAAGAGATGGATCTCGTAGAGATGTTTCACCCACAAAAATCATATTTTCTTTACTTCTTTCTTTGACTCAAATTAAAGTGCGTAATACTAGTATATGTTTCGAGACGTTTCTCTGTAATCTTATGATTAGAAGGTCAGGTTTGCGATTCGGTTAAGGCAACGTGCGTCCACGGGCATCAAAGATCACCCGCACAATTTTCATGTGTTACACATCACGCATGCATGCATTATAGAGTCATACGCGTATTCACTAGAGGACACTAACCGCTTTAACACGCTACGCGAAGAAGATAAAGACAAAATAAAGAAAATATAATTAGCGAATATATTCCATGTAATTTCTTGTAATTGAAATGAAAGCTATTCATCCTTTTTATAGTTGCAGCAAGAGAGCATTCTTACTTAAGCGATTACCATCCTTTGCCGCAAAAGCAAAAATGTACTTTTTGATCCCGTAGACTATCTAAGAGCTAATTATTATTAATGAGGAATACACTAGAACTGTGTCGTAAAATCAAGGGATGATTACCGTGTAATAGTATTATTTTATAAGCAGTCAATAATATTATAATATCTATTAAAGTAAACTAAACACTGTATCACCCCTTTCTCCAGAATTTTGTCATCTATGAAAAAAAATCGTATATTCATTTCATAAGCTCGTTTCGCGTCTCAAGAGAGTATCTATATCTTGTTAAATAATATACATAGCGCGATACAGCTGAGACAAATATGACTTAAACAATAAGGTGTATACATTTTAATTTTTATGAATATAATAAAAATATAATTTAATGTTCTAAAAAAGTGCGTGTGTGTGTGTGTGTGTGTGTGTGTGTGTGTGTGTGTGTGTGTGTATGTGTGTGCATTTGATCGATTGGATTCTTGCTGCTCGAATCCCCGATAACGATCTGCCTCGTTTATTTTTGTCAAAAATCGAGGTATAATTATTTAATTACAATGTCTAGTAGAATTGAATATGTTTTATATTAATTTTTAATAGAAATCGAATAATTAATTTTTTATTTACATTTTATTATTTAAGAATAATGACAAATAGAGGGATATTCTTGCATTGCATTGAACCATTATCGATGAATGATATAAAGCTAAAATTACCCTTTTACTTTTTAGAACAAAGTGATATTCACAATAAGAAATAAACATAAACTTGTGGATTATTGAATATTGTCGATTTAATTAATTAATTGATTAATTGATTAATTGCGCGATTAAGATATAATGAAAAACGTACGCGTTTAATACGATTAACTTTAATAAACGCTCGATGCGTACATCTGTTCACTCAATTATTATTATTATTATTATTGTTATTATATATTTTTTGCATTTTACGCTTCGCTGTACGTTTCGATACGTGTGATAATAAAAGACTTTAGCAGAAATCGTGTATTCTTCAAGCATAACTCGAAATCCCTTCTTCTTATGACATTAAATATCGCATAAAAAATTGTACATGTCACATTTCAACGGTATATATGTGAAATAAAGGTGCATATACATTGGCATAGAAATAAGAGAACATTTATTTTCTCCCACGCAGACTGAAGAAAGAGAGATACATACTATATTCATCTAATTTAAATATAATGGGATGACTCCTGTGGGAATGTCGGTGACTCTAGTTGAGGAATTTTTCAAGGTCCTTTTTGTCCTCGGAAACGCGCACAAGAGGAGGTAGTCCTCATCTCGTAGTCTATCGCAAACAGAAGCGAGCGAATGCACTCGTGCGTTTTTCTCATAGCCGAGGAGCGACTTATCGATGTGAGAGATGTCTGCAATTAATATACCTCTTTGGTGGCCCTGACTGGCCAAAGTTATTTGCCTCAAAGGGGAGATAGATAAACGCTTGTAACGACTATTCACTGACTGTCATCGATGCATCATGATATTCATGCGAGTGTAACACCGCAAACATCAATTTATTCAATTAAATGTAAATTATATAGCGTGTGTAATTTTTTCATCTAATTCTTTGATTATCTTATAATTGACCCAAAAATTACCTTGTCCGAAATACTTGTTTGACGACATATGTCGAATAGAAAAAAGAATAATGAGGAAAATAATCACTAAAGTTCTAAAATCCATATCAGCTGATGTTGTTTGAACTTGTTGAGATATGTTTACATAATTAAATTTTTTTTTCACGCAGAAAATAGTATGAAGAAGTTGGTTTATTTTATTTTTGAGAATCGTCTCAAGCATTGACATTCAACAGTGCACGAAATGGATTCGGATATGTAACGCATGCTCCTCTTTTGCTTTCACATCATGGCCATGTTCTCCCTCTGGTATAAGAGAGATTTCAAGAGTTGCCTTCTTCTCTCTCTCTCTCTCTCTCTTCTTTCTTTTTCATTTTTTTTCGACACAAGCGAGCATATATTTCGCATCTCAAAGCTGCGATGCGATGAAAGAGCGTGTACTTCGAAGACGATGGGATCAGTGAACTCATCCATGGTCAGCACCGATCGCCGTCTGCTCTTGTCGTCGCGGAGATTAAGTATACATAATATATTGCTATAATGTATAAATATACATAGCACCAGCTTCTTTTCGTGGCGCCGATAATGTGCAACGAGAACCGTATAAAGGTGAACAAAAGAACACGCACGCTTTATTCCCTGTAAATGCAGATGCGTATCGCAATAATATCTCTTATTGTTAGTTAGACTTTTTAAGACTATGAGACAGTCATTGTTTCAAGCCATCTTTCCTTCTTTTTCCTAAATGTTCTTCGACAAAATTAATATTTCGTGCCTCGATTCAAAAACCAATGGAGAAATGGGAAATAATGAAGAAAGGACAACACGTCATCATAAAATAAAAAATAGAGTATCCAAGTTCCTAACATATACATATGCGTTCGGATACAGTATCCTTCAATGAGTGCACAAACATATATGAACGTGCGTGGATGCAAATCGATCGTTGTTCGATTCGCGAATACAATTTCTTTGTAAGCATACCGAAAAAATTGTATACTATAAAATCTCTCTTAATAGATATTCTTAAGTGTTTCTAGAATATCCTCTAAAATTAAGAATATATTCTTTATTAATAACAAACGCTTGTATGTTTTTTATGCGGATCGTTCATTTGGCGTTATCTGATGATATATTCTAGAAATAAGTGGTAAATTCTTAAAATGAGGATACAGTTTTTTTCAGTGCAAACACGAGAAAAAATTCACTAAAAGTCCTTTCATCTACTTGTAATCAATTCTGCAAAGTCATTGGATAAATAGTCGCGCGTGACTGTTGATTTCACAGCAAAAAATGATATCTTTTTAGGTTTAACTAGAACGCGTAATATTTCGTCGAAGTTTTCATACGAACCGCAATCAACGCGCACGTTTATATATACGTGGAAACGCGAAGGAAAAAACGTCACTATACTGTTCAAACGTATGGAACTTTGCACCGGAGCGTCACGCTGTATTTTCTTTTTTCTTATAAAATTAACGTTAGGTATGCCTACTCTGCATATTATTATGCGGATGATACAATGCGACGAGACATGGCGTAGACTACGGAATAATCGGTATACGGTTCCGCTTATAAACAGGACGTGTTTCGCTGAGGACATTTTTAGCGATAAACGAAAAACAATACTTGCGCACGATATTTGAATTACGAAGTTTCCGAAGAAAATATTCGACATAATAAAAAAAAATTGACATTTTATGTAAAACAAAACTATGTAAAACAGATCCATAAATAAAGTGTGTTGGCAATTGCAACAATTTTCGTGAAACAAAGCGTGGAATTGTAAAAACATGACAAAAAAAACGCGCGTAGCGACGATAATTGCGACAAAGTCACGAAATCGACTCTACCACTTTTTTTGACACATTTTCTTTATGTTCACTGATTCTGTCATATTGTTAAATGTGATGGAAGAAACGACGTCTTGGCAACATTTTATAATTCGAAATTGGAAATGGAAGGAAAGTCCTACTGTGATCTACTATGCAGTAAATACCGATGGCTGCGCATGTTCAACAAGATCAATTTTTGTAAAAAAAAAAAAAAGAAATGATTTATTTAAATGTTTTTTCAAAGAATTTTTCGAAGAAGAAATCGCTTATCTTCCTGCACGGATTTCACAATGGATCGTTTTACATTGAATATCATAGTGGACATTAATTTCCTAGCTGTACAATGGACAATGTTATTTTAACTTCCGTCATCCAACTGTATAAATTTGCGAGGCAAGTAACTACAGGCACGTGCTTACGTGACAACATTGGTGGAAGGAATTGCACGTACGGAAATGCGATTATTCACGCTTGAAACTCTACATATCTCGTTTTTGTAAACATCGTTCGTTGATTCGGACGAAAGGAACAACGCAATATTTATTTCTGTTTAATTCATGCTATCCATGATAATTCGCGATTATTTCTCTCTCTCAATGTGATCGCAATTTGAGTCAGAAATAGTTGATTCCGTTCTTAGTTTTGAACTCGCTGGAATCTTGCATTCCGCGAATACTGAGGGCATGCTACCGATTAACGTAAGTTTCCATCTGCAGAAAAGTCCACACGCTTGATTCGCCAAGTCTTTTGAATGATTCACCTCATGATCTGAGATACGCGGATACAAAGTCGCGGACGGACGCTTAAACACCGTCAACCGCGGAATAAAAATAATTGTCTTTCGTCTAATAGGAAGACGGGTGTGCAGAAACATTAGCATCGAGATCAGTGTCGCAGATTTATCCGATGTCGATACGCGGATGACCTTTCGGGCGGACCATCGTGCATGCGAATCAAACGGGAAAGGGAAATACGATGCATCAACGTGCATCAACCTTGCGCATAATTACACCAACGATTTTCACCATTGGAATAATTGATTTTCCGCAGCAGTTCGAGAACGAGAATGAATCTTCCTGTTAACAATGTAAGAAGCGATCGATACGCGCAAGAGAATCAAATGATAACGCGCGCGCGAGCGACAATAATGACAAATTCCTAGAATATTGATTTCTCACAAAAATTTCCTACGTCTCTCAGGCATTAAGATCTTTTGCTCCAATTTGCATAACTGGTTACGAGTCTACGAAGCAGACGCGAGGAGTTGTCATAAATACGTCAAACAGGACCGCTGTCGATCTCCAAAAAATTTTCTATTGATAAAACTTCGTATCATATAGCATTGTGTTTTATACATCTCACATTTTTTCCTCTAGTTGTATAATGTTACATTTTATTTTAAAGAATTCTCTTAGAAAAAAATATGGAAAAGGTCTTTTTTTGTAAGTCTTTAACTATCGGAGTAGAATTGCTGGACAATCGTTGACTCATCGGCCACAAGGAAAGCCCTTCATATTTATCGTGCGACAAGTGTTTGTCATTTCCGTATAATGAAAAAATAAAACAGGTATATTAATCAACTCTGGAATTTGGCTGGAAATTTTCCCAACCATGTTTTTGCTTATATCTTGTCAGGAAACATGTTATGGATTGTCAAAATTATCAAAAGAATGCATCACTTGTTACTCGTTGTTGCTAGTTTCATCCAGTTTAGCTAATTGTAAGATACAAATGCAAATCTAAGGGAACGATTTATTTTTTGAGATTTGTAGTTGTTGAATTTTTCGTCACAAGCACACATCTGATAAACTTACAGTTTAATTGCTAATATAAATCTTTATGAGAGAAGCGATCTCTTGAGACGATTTTATGGTGAATGATATCTCCGAGTGTTTGTTTTTCTACATTCTACGAAGAATCGTGCGCTGATGAATCACTCATAAACAGAATGAATAGCTTTCATTAGTAGTTTGCAATGGTTAATTGCCGTAGCCTGCAGCTTGTATATAATCCATCTAATGTTTCTTCTCATATTCCTTTAAAAAAAAAGTAAATGTTCACTTTTACACAGTTAGATCTAAATGATTTCCGACTTACATTCGGATGACTTCCTGAATAACTTTTCAAAGAATTTTGAAAGTTACTAAATACTAAAAACAAAAAAATCTAATAACTTTACTTTTTTTCAAAAATCTAGAAGTTATTAGAATTTCGAAAATTGAGAAATCTAATAACTTTTTATTTTTTAAAATAAAAAAATAAAAAATAAAAATAATAATAAAATAAAAAATAAAAAAAATAAAAAATTTAAGAGTTACTAGAATTCCGAAAATCAAAAAATTATTAAACTTCCGAAAGTACAAAAATCTAGTAAAAAATTTAAAAAATAATAAAATTTTTATTATATGGTTTTTCTTTCCTATTATACAGACTAGTTTTCTACACATTTAATCTACAAATTACATTAACATAAATATTGGTCAGGTTTCTGTGATGCGAAATAATTTTTAATTCTTTGATTTGCTAAAAAATGCGTTATAATAAAGATTTTTAAATATATTGAGATAAAATTTTATGAATAATCTATAAGTCAATTATAAAATGCCAAAAAAACGCAAAATCAATAGAAGATAGATATGATCTTGGCAAACAGAGTTCGCGCCAGAAAAAGGAAAGAGAAGAAGGAAAAAGAGGAAAAGATCTGATAAAGATTGATAACAGACATTTGAACAAAGTTGGCAAAATTTACATGTAAATAGCTACAATTCTGTTTCTCGTAGATATACATTCAATTGTGAATATACGCGCAATTATATCGCCATTTTCTATTATTAAAAATGGGTTGGGTCCATCTATACGACGCGACTATGACCTTGACCAGATGAACCGAAAGCTAAGAAGAACAACTTGAAAGGGTCGGATGAGTCGGCTGGGTCGATAAACGATTAGGATTATAGCGCAGTATAACAAAAGAAAAAAATAATGAAAACCAACGGAATATAATTTTTAGGTGTGGCATGGGACGCGATCGTCTCGAACTGATGTCTTTGTCGATCTATCTTTTCCTATTGAGGCATTGTCCCGAAACTTAGGTACAAACTGCCTTTAACTCTCTTTACAGCAGATTTATATTATTAAAAATGATTAGGAAAAATATTTTAATTCAATAACAGATGAATGTAAAATATTTTGAATATGAAAAGTGCACATATGTATATGTATATATAAAATTTTTGTATAATTTAAATCAACACACACATTTATGTGTGTATATGTGTGCATGTGCGCGCGCACGCATGTGCCAATAGAATTCTACATTTGATGCACGATATCAAGTAAAAATCAATAATGAATAAAAAAAAAATAATATTTTACATTTATATAAAATAAGAATTTGTTAGATTTATATACATATAATAACTTTATATACATATATATGTATATAATAATGCATACACATACATTTTATGGAACCAATTCATGAAAGCAGGCAAAATAAATAATTTATACCCTTATTGTCACGTATAATAACGTACGATAATTGATAGTAGCTCATCGAACACACTCCTATGCAATTGCATTTTCTAAAAAGGTAAACCAATTTTAAAATTGAATTCTTCTCTATATAAAAAGTTCAAATACTTTGTAGGTACGTAAAATTGTATTAAAGTCAACAAATTCGCGAAATATCAAATAGGATTACGAACCGAGCCCTCCTACGTAAAACGGTCGTAAAACTGAATGAATGAATGCAAATGTAAATTCCAAACCCCTGATGGTGTATCATTTGAATCATATAAGTATATGCTAAAGAAAGAGGTAAAATTACAAAGAGGTAGTATTACAAAGGTAAAAAATTCTCTTGTTAAGATAAAAATAAAATTTTGTGAAGCAAAATTGTTTCTTGATGTAAGCATTTTTCTTTTTTTTTTTAGAAAAAAATAAAATAGAATTGTAGTTTTATTTACATTACAGTATGAAAAATGTTCTCATGACAATCATATTCGTTCTTTCAGAATGAAAAAATGAAAAGTCTGATTCGCGGAAGAAGAATCTGAATAAACCAATAAAAGAGAGCTCTCTCACTCTCTCTCTCGAGATGATAATTATTGATAAAACTGTAAAAGAGAAACAAGAAAGAGAGAATCGAAAAACCATGATTATCATAAATACAAAAATCAATTGGATGAAATCGGAAATAAGATGAATCGGAGAAAAAAAGAATGACGAATCTTTACACATTGATGAAACATTGTAGAGCGTCACAATCGCGCGCGCGCGCGCGCGCTTACCAAAAAGTCCGATGCTTACTCATTCGTTCAATGTACTCGGTCGTTTGCATTCAAGTTTCGTCTACGAGAGATTCGCTGCTTTCGTATATTAGATATTCACAATGATATCATGCAAATTAATATAATAAAATTTTGCATGAGTGGACAAATATTTGTATATGAATGAAATCAGCTGAAGCAAGAGTTAATATACATAATTATCTTTCCATAATTTTTCCGGTGCACTAAAAGGGAGAAAAAAAGATTTATTACATTCATTGCACATTTTATTGTGTGTCTCAATAAATCGCGGCTCGATTAACGAATAGAGTATTTCCAAAAATTATGATAATTATGGCAAATATTGATGGCGCATAGTTTGCTTCGACTGATTTCATTCACATATGAATTTCTCTGATTATGCAAAATTTTATTATATTATAATTTGCATAAAGAAAGACTCATTTTATTATGTCATTGTGAATACCTAACACATCAAACCAGATCTATAATAGATAAACGATTAATGCGCTCTATCAATAAATAATTACTTAAACTTTGCGCAGACATTTACATATCTACATTCGAAATTCATGCACCGATCCCGGTTTGGGATCAAGTCTGCGGTCGTCGGTATCGCTAAAAGAATTCTTGGGAACGGAAAGCTGTTTAAAACCCGGATGAGTCATAAAGTTATCCGCGTAACCTCTCGGGACAAAAGTTTTCTTCGTCTAATTGTAAGAACTATGGAAAAGGGATCTAGATGTTTAAATATACCGTATTAGAATATCATATAAAAAGCAAAATATCGAATCTGTTTTTCGATATAAATCCGTTCACTATCCTAATGATTTGGAAAATGTAAATATGTAAACAAAAAAATGATAGAGCGCATACACATACACACACAGTGTCTTATCGATTCTCAAAGATTATCGGAACTTGATATTTGTCGTTCAATCATTTATCAAAGAACAAATCATCAAGAGAGATATACGTGACAAATATGAACAAAAGAATTGCTTTATAATAAGTTCATCTCAATTAAAAAATGGGAAGAATGTGAAACATTTCCTATGTCAAATAAAATGATAAATTTAGGAGAATTCTAATCTAGAGCGCGAAAAGATGACCTCGCAATAGATTGAAACTCTCATTATTATTTTGTGTCTATGCATCCTCGCATCTCTCAAACAAATTGTGATGAGATCTCATGATATAATAGATCTTCATAAATAGATTTTATAGCCCTTGCAAATTGAAAATGCAGTAAAGTGCAGAAAGAGAAGAAAGTGCATAAAGTGCATAAAAATGCGTAAAGTGCAGAAGGTGCAGATTGTTCTAACAAAGTTTCATTTTCTTGCGATTGTGCGCCCTGTATTTTCTTAGCAGGTGTGCTTGTAAACAATGTATCTTGTGTAATTGTATTTCAATTTCCATGAAATTTTCTCTGGCTGGATCTGCCGGCGTGTGTGATACTTGAATGTTTTCTATTAATTTTTAATGTCTGCTTCGTTCAACGAGACAGTGTGATTTGCTAAACGCTAAACGCTTGTGGGATGCTTGCCGTTTCACAAAACAGGCACTTTTAACGCTCGTCTTGAACCAATATATACACAACTATGCTAAACAATAATGAAAAGATTATTATGTGAAAAAGTACTTTTGTTCGGTTCGGCGACTTTTGAGCGCGCTGACTTTCGGCCCGTGCGTCGCAACCTTTTGTTACAATGCAAATGTAACTCCGTTATTTTGACATATTTTGACAAAATCTCCTAGAAACTTATTTATGAGACTTTAAACATTTAAAAAATGCAAAAAAAAAAGTGAAACTTTTTCAAATTCTAAACTAGAATATCCCGTTAATGAGGGATACTCTCGGGACGAATCTCTCAGAGAAATTAGGAATAAAGTTTTTACTCTATCGCAACAAAATCCCTTATAGTTCTGATTTGATTAACTATTACGCACGGACGCAGCACATCGCTGCACATGTGTATGCACGTGTAGAAGCGCCGTGTGATGCGCGATTGGCAATCGTGGTCGTCGCGACTATGGTGGGAGATCTCAATAAAAGTCAGTGGCAGACTGATTATGATTCAGAGTGGCGGTGAGCTCCGGTACCAGCTCCGCATATTCGCGCGCTTCTCGCCGGTTCTTCTCTCCTTTGACGCGGACACCTATCGCGCGTACACAGTGAACTGTCCTTACTTATTACTGCCAATCTTTTTTTCCTTCTCTCTCTCTCTCTCCCCTTCTTTCTTTTTCTTCGCTCCTCGATCGTTTCATCGAACTTTGCGGATCATCGAGGAAAGGTCTCTGTCGGTGAAAATCGAACGAGGTTCATGCGAACACATATATACACGCGTATAAGCCAAAGAGTCACGCTCGGAGCAACAGAACGAAAGAGCACCGGTGGCGAACCGCCAGGGAGGAAAACGCTACGAGATCGATAGTGTTGTGGCAACCACGTTTCAAACCACTCTCTGCCAGCCAGGTAGAGTTGCCGGTACGCTGTTAGAAGCACACTGAAAACAGATGTTTTCGCTTCGCGAATAGAATTGGTAGAGGTAACAATCTCTCAACGGCACCCTAAAAGCCCGCGTGCGTAATTAGTTTATCCTCGGCAAGAGAGGAGGGTAGTCGAAATCGGTTGATTTAGCATGAATCGAATCTGACATCGCGCTTTGCGAGGTACAATAAGGGTGTTTCCGGGAAGCACGTGTATATTTAGTGTTTCCGAAGGAAGGGGGATGTAAAGGAGCGAGCGGACGAGAGCGTCAACACTGTGTACGTACGCACGAGAGAGAAAAAAATCGCGGTGATATATTACCGTAAGCGGGAACCGCAGTTTTAACATTGGGTCGAGAGCAACGTTTGTCGAAAATATGACGAGGTGGAGCGAGATTGTTTCGCGGCGGCCAAGCATCGACGGCTACCTGACGGCGATAGCGTTCCTCGCTTTGTACGCGAGTTGTACCGGAGCGGCGCCCAACAATGTCGTCATCAGCGATACCACTGCTGCGGTAAGTATAGGGATTTTATTTTTCCAATCTGCAAAGTAATCTATGTAGACGAATGTGATTTTGGAAATTAAGTTAATTCCGCTCTGGGATTCGATTGTACAGATTATTGTATAATATAAATTATATAGACCGCGCAACAAGTTATGTAGACGCTACGCGTTTGCGAGAGACTTGTAGGAAGAGTTTTTGTAACATTCGGAAGAAAGAAAGAAGCGGTCTGAAGCTATGCAATCTTCGCGGGATGCGTCACAGATGAGTAATGCAAGATCGCGCATTGCACATATGTGTTCGCATGTTGGACACGCGTTGTTCCTTTGACTATAACGCGAATGCACCATTCCGAGCAAAACGTTTATCTCTGTGAAAACGCTGATATCTGATTATATATTAGATATATCGGGCTATATCTCGCTTTGATATTAGTGTGACTAATAAGAAATTGCA
The DNA here is from genome assembly GCA_963971435.1 of Lasius platythorax. Classification (NCBI taxonomy): domain Eukaryota; kingdom Metazoa; phylum Arthropoda; class Insecta; order Hymenoptera; family Formicidae; genus Lasius; species Lasius platythorax. The sequence goes on from OZ020546.1 coordinate 10,704,674, forward strand.
TCTGAAGCATTTATCACGATTGCTATATGAGAGAGGAAGAGAGAGAGGAAGAGATTTTGATTCCTCGTTTCTATATTATTACACGAGATTTAAATTTATGCTTCTTATGAACTTTGTGTTAACACTTTAGCCGCAAGTTTTTTGGCTTGATGACAAAGTATTTATCAGTTTAGATAAACGAGCGAAAATTAACTCTAATGTTATCTGATGTTCTTGAATATGTAGGAACGACGCCATTTACGTGTTCTGTCAACGGATGATCGATTTTAAAGAATAATCGTTATTTAAAATTTTATTTAACGAGCATTCTATTTGGTTCCTAGATCAATCAAGAACTGTATAATTGAGAGAGAGAGGGGGAGAGAGAGAGAGAGAGAGAGAGAGAGAGAGAGAGAGAGAGAGAGAGAGAGAGAGAGAGAGAGAGAGAGAGAGAGAGAGAGAGAGAGAGAGAGAGAGAGAGAGAGAGAGAAAGCCGAGACTCGCCGATTTTTATACACAAAAGAATAATAATGTTTAATAATGCACACTACTGCGCTACAAGTCAACGTACGTAATTATGCTTATTTACACGATAATTGTAAAAAGTCGTTTGCAACGTCAGACGGTAATTATTGCCGTGGCGAGTATGAATATTTAAGTAAGAAGAAAAACATTTCGCTATAAACACATACACACACATGTGTGTCTGCAAAAATCATTATACAGTAAATAAAATTAAACACACTCGGAACAAAAGTGTTTTGTTGCTTGAAATATATACTTAAAAAATATATATATGATATATAATATATATGATATATATTATATATATATATATATATATATATATATATATATATATATATATATATATATAATAAAATATATAAAATATATATATAACAAAATATATATATATATATATATCTCGAATTATATACTTCAAAAATAAGGTAAAATAATACGAAATTATCGAAATTCATTATCTTGTTGGGCTTGGCAATCTGATGCTCCAGTAATCTTACGTCGACAAGATGCCAAGTCATCGAACCGCGTGCGTATCTTTTTCTCATTCTCTCGTAGATTATAATACCAGAAAATTGTATATAATGTATGTAGCTCGAAAATACGGAAATACACCTCGTATGTTGGCCTTCGTCATCGCGGATCCATAGTCCGGACACGGATCAGTCATCATCGGAATATTAACGATCCATAGATATTCTCATCGTCACTCGCGATCCAGCAATCGTTCGTTCTTTTTTTATATTTAAGTCAGCAGCAGATTCTCTGCTTGGCATTCTTTCCTTTCAATCGTGTGCCGATCGTAAAGAGGGAATCTAACAGAAGAATCGATTTACATTTGCGGTTTTAGTGTCGTTGAAACTACCAGAAACAGTTCTTTCCCTTCCGCCATTCAATAAGCGTACATGTAAATAGCAAAAGATTGCCATCAATCAAAGGCATCTTATGTATACGAAATCTAGCAAATAAGTAGTAGCACTTTTGGTCGCCCGGATCGAAGCTTAGAGGTGAATGTACAAAAATTATGTCTTTTTCAAAGTCAGATACACGTGGCTCATCGGTGATCGGTGTTTCGATAGCTTTCAACAAGTACAGAACAAAGAAGAAAGCTAAGACGCAGCTCTCTTGTTCAAGTTGACAAGTACACTTATTTATTCTCGAACACGAATGATTTGTTGCTCATCGGGCGCGCGTGCACAAGAAAGATAAAAAATTATGATACGCGATTAGCGCCGCCGTGTGTACGAGAAGCTCGCAGAGACAAATACCTGTTGATAAGACACGCCACACGTCACCAATGGCGTTCGCTATTGTCATAGAGTCATAGATAATAATATTTCTTCTGCTTACAATTAAATCATTACTTTTGTATTAAATATTATACAGGGTGTATCATAAGTCACGCCCCACCTATTAATGGGAGATTCCTAAAGTTATTTGGAGACGATTTTTCCTCAGCAAAAATGTCGAGGCACCAATAATTTTTGAGTTATAAGCGATTGAAAATAAAGGGTTTTTCGCAAACTAAGCCTTGAGGAAATAAAATATTAACAAAACCACATTCTTCAGTTAATTTCAAGTAGAGTTTACTTTAATAGAATTTTAATTTAAGGCTTAGTTACAAAAATACATGATGGCAAAAATTGGAAACTTGCAAAAAATGATGACCTCTCTCGACATTTTTGCTGAAAAAATCGTTTCCAAATAATCTTAGGAATCTCCCATTAACAGGTGGAGCGTGACTTATGATACAACCTGTATATAACGAATCCCGATTATATTATTAACCATGATGAAAAAATGAAAGATAAAAAGTATTGGGTTGAATCAAAAGTTCATTCGCGGATTGTGCCAATAGATGGTATTGGAAATAATCAGCGCCAATCAACTTCATTCCTAGCATATAGGTTGTATATGATCTTGACACGTGACACTTTTTACTACAAATTTTTTTCTGTGTTTAGGTTAGGTTACGTTTTTACTCTTCCGATAAAAAAAGAGCATAAGATGACGAAAATGCTCCTTAGTGTTTTTTGTTTTCAAATTTATACTGCGCGAATATCACTTAACCAATCTGCAAGATCTTTTTTCTAAAACGTGATAACGAGAAAAAGTGTCAAGATAAGATCATATACAATCTACATGCTAGGAATGAAGTTGGTTGCGCTGATTACTTCCAATACTATCTGTTGGAAAATCTGCGAACGAATTTTTGGTTCAACCTAATATAAACCGGTGTTTTTCGAGAAATAACATTTATATTATTGAAGCAATCGAGCAAAACGCACTTGCCAATTTTAAGAGACAATAATGAGGGATATAAGTATACGTTATAAAGATGAAGATGAATATCCTCAAATTAATTATATACTTGGATAAAAAATTGCGGCATTACCGCGCTTGATAAAATTAATGTTTTCATTCGTTCATTACTTTTATGCAAATTATATACACAAGATCGCGTGTTATATCGCTCGTAGGTCAAATTATTGTGCGCACGCACTGTATGGTTATCACGTGCCCAAGTGACTGTCTGATTTCCTAATGAAACCGCTATTCCTATTTCCGCGAACATGTCCCTGCGATTTATGCATTTTCCGACACGTGGAATCCGCACGTGCGCATCGTATACGTGCGTTATATAATATACGCTAGTCAGTAGTTACTTCGAAAGATTGTTCCGGCTACAAACTGTACCGTACCTAACTGTTAGTCTTAAACATCCGTCTCTTAAACGTTCTGTTGACATTGTACGAGGGCATCTCGCGATGTCGAGTCTTTCGAGCGTTTTCAAACGAAACGCGAAAATTGACAAACGCATCGGTTTTTATACGCATTAGCATCGATTGACATTGACGCGATGATTGAAACTCAAAACTCGACGTACTTCTTATCGACGAAAAAACAGGAAAAATTCGCTATCGTTTGCACCCTAATGACTCATGTGACGCATAGACTTGAATCGTCTTAGTCTTATGATCGGAACTATCTTGCTTCCGCACGCGCTTGTTGAATCAGCGACTTTAAACAAAATTTTTTTTTCTTTAATGAATCACTCACTTTTATCATTTATCAATCTCGTAATTCGAGCATGGTGGAAATATTTTTTATCCGACTTGAATATTCTGCAAACGTTAAATTTCATTAACATTGACATTATTCGACTCAATCCTCGATCAGGTAAATTCGATCGCGGTCAATACCGTCGATCTGTAAAATAATAATAATGGAACACAGTTATAGTAATATTAAACAATATAGAGCTATTATAAGAATTATTATTCTGGGATCGCACCAATTGATCAAATCAATCTTGTTACTATCGATGCAACATTGCAAAGTGCGATACATATGTAAATATACAATTATGATAATTATGATAAGTAAATAAGTGATTTTAGAAAACTTCGATGAACACTATTTTTATTTAACTCAAATTTGAATCCTATCATGATTCATACTATTATATTCAATGAGAACAGTTAATGTAACAATTAACTTACTACTTAGCGTTTGAAACATTTATTTTAAAAATGAGATTTTTCTTCTTTTTTTTTATTTTGCAAAAATAACCTGGTCAATTATTTTAAGGAAGAAGAGAGAGATATATCCGTCTCTTTAATATTATTGTATTTTTGTTGTTCAAAATTTGATATTTACGCCGTCGTTATAAAGCATAAAGATTAGCAAAAGAAGAGAAATTACACGCATAAGAAAGTATTTTGTACAAAGCAGTAGTGTGGAAATGGTCGGAATTATCTTTTATATTCAAACAACGTCTAGAAGAAGATGCGAGGGCGTGGAATATTAATGACGTTTGCGTCGACAAAGACCTCTTCAAGGCCGGCGTGCTATTCTCTTGAAGCTTATGCACTCCTTCCTTTTATTTTACGACCGACAGCTTGTAAAATAGCTCTTACAATCGAACGGCACTTGGCATGTCAAAAGAAAATTACTTCTTGTTCAGAGTCACATATTCTCACAAAATTGGTATACCTTTTTACGCAATATGCAAGAATCATTCCAAAATCTACAATTCAAAGACAAAAGCCAATTGAACAAGTGACAACAAGTGCTCCTATTGGCCTTTATTAATTTAGCTCATCATAACCAACTATCGTTAATTATTTATATAGATGTTTCTCGACATTGTAGGAAATCAATGCATACATACAATTCTTATTTCGTAATCGCAAGATTAGAAACTATAAAGAGAGCTGTTGCATAAAACTATATCAACTCCTGGGAAAAAAAGTCCATAAACGAGTATAATCAAATATAAATATACATATATAAGTATATTTAATTATATATGGACTATTAAATTTTAAAAATTTGACACACACGTGGTTTGTAAAAATGAGTATAATAAAGATAAGTAAATAAAAATAATTATAATAAGATAGACTTTATAATAAACTAGATTACAGGATTATTGAATGGTAAGAATTCATTAGAATTCATTGAAATCGTGTGCAACTTTTGTATTACAAGCTTATTAATGTTTGGTTGATGAGAAGAGGCGGACTTGTACGGACGGCAAACTAGGCGTTATCATTGATAACGCGATCAGATAAAAGATTGTCGCGTATACATAAATGTGAACATCTAAACGCATTCCATGCACGCATACGCAATTCTAAACATAGCTTTTGATTTATAATAAAATAAAAAAGTAAGATAAAATTAGTAGCTACGCTATACATGATGCGTTATATAGTCGATATTATAATTATAAAGAAACGACACTGATACTGTTCGAATTAAATTGTTCGGCCCGGCTAATATCGCGAACATGATTCTGACCGGTATTCGGAAGACACGCCATGTTCCGTTGAGATAAAGTTACTCGAGTTTTCATTAGCATAGAACACTTGACCTTTGCGGCAGCCGGCTATCTACTAATCGTACAAGTGGACCCAGATACTATTCTTTTACCTACTTTGGCAATATACGACAACAAAGGAATAATGGGATTACTAAACACGATTACTTTGATAACCAACATTCGTCTTAACACCTCAAGTACAAACGGTTTATGTTATAATGAATCAATAAAACAATCTCGTGAAACAACTTCCTCCTATGTAACTTGATTCTCTACAATACTGTTGGAAAGATACCGCTTGAAGATTAAACGCTCTTGGAGATTAAATAAACTGCGACAGAAGACACACAGTAATCACGATATACTCGCCTGCAAGTAACGCAAAATCTCAACGAGCAAAAATTCAGGTCATGGATACAACGCTGTGTTTCGCTTATAAACTTACGACATTATGACAATATTTACTTGTCCAGGAATATTAATATATTATAAAGGAGATGGGGAGATATACGAAAAATTTTTGTTTTCCATGTTTTTTGTTTCCAACTTTTGTATTCAATTACAAATCTGCATATAATATATACAACTAATAGTAAACGTCGCTTGATGTAGACTGTACTTTCAAAAGAATATTATCTACGTGGATATCTACGTCATATCTTGAACAACGGATTCAAGGTAACCCGGACATAAAACGTTTCGTGCTTAACGCGAGTCCTGATGTACAATTACAGCGACATACACAGATTATAAGCTTGTGTAGCATTTCTACCAGAAATTCGTATGACGGTAAGAAATTTGCTTATCATGCCGGATATTAATTCGTAATGCGATAATATTTTAGAAGAAAAATCCCCATACAGTCATTCAGTGATGTAATTAAACGATGAGCACTTAATCATCTTACAGAAAACTGGTACGATATAATTTAAAGAAATGATCTAATCACATACATACATAAATCCTGCTTATACAATTAATCTCCGGGAATATTTTTTTATCGCGAAAGAAATTCATATAATTTTAGATAGCGAAAATAAGAAAAAAAAAAGCTTAAAGTAAAATTTGTAAGAAGCGCTTGTGGTAGAGAAATAATATATATTATTGCGCATTTAGGCGCGGCTCGCTTTTTGTAATGACACATATTACAAAAGATTTACGATTATACACACTTGGCGAAGTATTCTGACACGATTCATATAAAATAATTGCAAGTTTCAAGGCTTTGACAAATATTTTGCAGCTTTCCACGCGATTATATATTCGCGATTACACAAAGAACGTCCGGCTAACCATGGCGCATGCATGCCATCTGTATTCGAGGTCTAAATAATTAGTATTATGTTTCTGTTACTTTTAGTTAGCGAATCGCTAGTACGTATTCAAAATTTAATGAGCAATTTAAATATTTGGAAATATCTCATGCGGCGATACATTTTATATGATACACTTATGCACGGACTGAAGTGCGCGACTGCAAATACGCGCTAATCGTTCCGATGTACTCTTCTCAAACTTGCAATTAATTGAAACAATCGCTCACGATGCTTGCCGATCGATAATCAGCATCCACCAGGAAGACCTTGAATTTCAGCGACACCTCAATCAGTGATGCGGCGCTGAGCCAAGTCACGATCGGATTCGCGGAAAACCACTTGGCTGATTCAATCGCGCTGTATATAATGTATCGTATATTTTAACATGTACGCAACGATACGCACACATACATGTACAATAGAGAAAGAGAGAGAGAGAGAGAGAGAGAGAGGGAGGGAGGGAGGGAAAGAGCGAGAAAGGAAGCAGTCCATTCATGCATGACACATGCATAAAAGAGTATGTATGTATGTGTGTGTGTTTGTACGGGCGCACACATTCTACTTACGTTCATTCATAAAAATCTCAGCCTTCGCAGAAGTTTACTTGTCTGTAGTAGATTATAAAATTTGCGAATCGTAGAATCATTGAGTCACTCTCTCTCTCTCTCTCTCTCTCTCTCTCCTCCCCCCCTCCTCTCTCCATTCATCCGGCTGGAATAAAGCGTGGTTGTCACAAATTAAGAGTCAATATTATTTGTCATAATAAGGAATTATCTTTCATCCATTTTTACAAAAGCATCTTTATCAACGAGATATGACTCGTTATTTTAAAAAAATTACTCTCTGTTAAATATATCAAATCGTAAAATTTCGTAAGATTCTTTTAAAGGAAAAAAATAAAACTGCGCTTAATCCCTTTTTATCTACATTTATAACATAATAAAAACAATAATTACGGAATTAATTGCGAAAGAAGTAGATGTTTGTAAGAATTCAATCTCTACCCTAAAGTATAAGAATCAGTGATCCAAAGGCTGCACTCAAAAACTTTGATGCCTAGAGTGATGGAGATGTGTGTCGAATTACTACCGCAAAAATATCTGAATGAATATACTTTTTATATTGTGCTCTAATGACTCACGCCATAACTTTGCAATTACGCTACAGATCATTTTCCCTTATTGATTTATTTCACACGAATAACAAAGTCCGATCGTTTTATCTTATTATTAGTATATCTATACAGGGTGTTTCAGAAATAGGTGGCTAAACTTTAAGATCATATTCTACTGTAAAGATGAAAAGAAGTCATATGAACCGGAAACGGGTCCGGAAACGCTTCCTTTCGTAATCTACAATAATACGGAAAGCAAAATTTATCTTAGCTTTGTAATCGGCAAATTTAATTCTCGCACAAAACGATATATGTGACACGAATATAGCACAATGTAAAAGTAAAAGGATCAAATCTCTCATCTTTCTTCACATGCTTCATCAGCAAATATATTCTGGTATCCGTTGTACGATTCAACCATCGGAATATTAATCAGGCCGTGCGTGAATGTGATTAAATAACAGTAAATCCCGTCGGTCAAGTCAATCTCCTCGATAATCGCTGTTTGCCCAATTTAACAGTCTAGACACACGAAATACTTTGATAATTCTCGCGTGATCCTTTTGCACAATAGTGATTAACGTGATAACGGTAATTTTGTCGGGCTTCCGGGACCATTTATATATAAATAGGTTAGAAAGGGTTTTAATAACATCTTGTCCCTCTTGTTTTAACGAAAATTTAACTGTTCCGATTATCAAGTATATTTTTTATACTAAATGTCTTGAATGTATTATGCAAAATTCTACATTATGTATTGTACACATATATTATATGTACATATATATGCGACTACTCTTTGCGAAAACAAAATCAATACAGAGTTAGCTTTGAAAGAATACACGCGATAAGTAGCAGATCGATTGGCTAACTTTCCACGCAGCAATATGAAAACGGCTGATTGTTACGACTGCCATTTTATGCGAATCTAGAACGCGCAAGATGAAGCAGACAGTGCTCTTCGTGTCCGATACAAGGGATGAGTCAGTTTAAAGAGCAAATCTCTGTACTTAGAATGTATAATGTCATGTGAATTGGATCTAATGACAATCTTCTGTGCGTATATCATTCTTACGACATATGCTCTTTTGCGCAAGGAAAGAGCACGTCTTGTATAACATTGGACCTCGGTATACATCTATTTTAGATGATAGAGTAGAAATATGTCACGTGTGTGAGATCGTTGACATCGGTGAGATTTGCATGTATGTAAAACGATATTGGGTGAAAATTACCTTGTGCAATCGCGCGATTATAATTATACAATACAATTGATCAAAAAGATTGACAAACGAGACCGAGGACTTGAGTAAATTTACACGTAGATAAGACACGGATATCTTTAGTTACTTCACTTTCGAAGCTCGTAAAACGTCAAGGTTACATTGTGACGCAGAGTTTAAAAGCCGATTCTTTGCGAAATGACAAGATTTTTCTGCCTGTGATTTCGCGATATGATAACTTCGCCTTGAATAGATACAAACAATAGATGTCCTTCGATCACCAAAATATGTGCGTATTACACTGAAAAAATTGTATTCTCATTTTTAGAATTTTCCACTTATTTTTAGAATATCCTGTTCTAAAATAGGCGCCAAATCCTTTTACCTTAAGAGAGGAATCCTTTAAAGATTAGAGTATCAGATATTCCTATATATATATAATTTATAAAAATGTAGACGAAATGAGATTTATTTTTATATTAACAAAAAGTACATTATTTTACAACACACAGACCATAAAGACCAAGAAAGACCATAAAGAAAGCATAGACATAGTACATATAGACCAAACATGAGGCACGAGACTTGGGTCTTAAACGATTAAATTAGGTTATATTACACGTTACTTACTCATGAACACTTCTCTTAAGTCGCTCAAGTCTTCTTTTTCGAGCCACTTATTAACTTCATCCATTCTTCTAATAAACTAAAAAACTATTCAGTGACAAACACTGCACTGCATTGTAAATTGCAACACTATATGTATAACTATAATACATTGCTGCAACAATATCATCAGATAACGTCAAATGAGCGGTCTGCATAAAAAACATACGAGCGTTTGTTATTAATAAAGAATATATTCTTAATTTTAGAGGATGTTCTAGAAACACTTAAGAATATCTATTATTATGAGGGATTTTATAGTATACAGTCCTCTTACTTCGAGAATACAATTTTTTCGGTATAAAAAAGTAATATGTTTTAAAGAATACTTTTCTTAATGTTACAGAATTATCTGGCGCAATATGGATATTTGCCACCGATAAATCCGGAGAATGGTGCCTTCTTAAGCGAAGAGAAGCTGACGGCAGCGATAGAAGAATTCCAAGCCTTCGCCGGTATTAACATAACGGGTATGTTATATATTATTTGCTTAAGTTTAATTTTAAACATTATATGCAAAGGAGAGATGATTTGGAATTTATTACCGAGTCGATGTATGGGTTGATGAATGCATCCTCATTGGTGACTCACGCAGAAAATTACACAAAGGATGCGTTTACTTAATATGTCGCCAGTGAATATCCATATGACTCAAAAAGAAAAGAAACAAAAATAGCAAAACGCGTGAAATTCTAGAGATACAAAATCATGTGCGCAATATGTCAAATTGCTTGAGGAATGATAACAGTAGGTAGTTCTCTCTGTCAGCGTAACAGCGATGATTCAGAATTCAATGAAATGCGACCGAACTCAATCTGACGTTTCAGCAATGACTCATTACATGTAGCAGCCCTGTCTCTCCCTCCCTCTCTCTCTCTCTCTCTCTCTCTCTCTCTCTCTTTCTCTCGCGAGAAATCATTGTAGAAATACTTATTATGAAATATCGATTAGAAAAGTACGTAAGAAATCTTAAAACAAGAAAACTGCATTTTGCACAACTGCGATTGAATATTGTCCTAATAAAGTTTCCCGACGGTTTCAAATTTATTGAGAAATACATTTTATTACGCTTCATCAGATATACATATAAAGCTATTAGTAACTTAAGAAAATTCTCTATGAAGAAAGGTACGAAAAATAAAAAATGAAAAGATGATGCGAGACGAGAGCGCACAAGTTTCACCGGTCATTAATGATAGTACACGAGAGTATACTATCATGGCTAGAACAAGCAACGGAGTCCAATAAAGACCGAAGGTGAACGGAAGAGTGATCTAACTGTAGAATTGTAGGCCATCGGTGGTGGCATTATCCGAGATGAAGCGTGTTCATCGGCCATAATCGTACGCATTGCTGATGCATCCACAGCTACAGAAAGGATATAATTCGTAAAAAAAAAAGGAAAAAGAGGAGGAAAAAAAGGAAAAAAACAAAATATAAAAACATCTTTACAACAATGATTTTGACTTTCATTTCGATATTACTTTTTAGAAACTGTCACCATGATTTATTTATATATTCGTTGCAACAAGATTTTTCTCATGATAGATAAAGGGGGTGAGAGAGGACATAAGTGTAAAAGAGTGAATTTATAAAAATTACATAAAATACGCAAGAAATCTTAAAACAAAAAGAAACTGCATTTTGCACAACTGCGAATAGAAAAAGCTAAAATATAAGAAACGACAATACACGTAGGGAAAGTTTCAAAGCCATTTCGTGAGATAAGATACATTTCTTGCAAGACTGCGATCCGGAAAAAATGCAATCTCTGTCGCATGTAATCACGCTCCGAATCTTTACGTCGGCAACGATGAATCTGTAAATATCGAGTCGCGTGACCGCGCTGCGAAACTAGTGGTAGCATATGCACGAGAGTTAACTCTCGTATTACTATGCATATTATGCATACATGCATGAGAATTTAGTACGTGCACGGGATGTGCGAGAATACGCGCGCGCGCCCACACACACACACACACACACACACACACACACACACACAAAACACACCTACCTACCTACGCATAAGAGATGTAAACTAGTACACGAAAATACATGTACACACGCCAACAAGCCGTACTTCAAGAATCAATATACTCGCGAATCTGATCATTTAATTACTTTTATCACGCAATTACTCGAAGATGATAGGAAACAATGGGATATAAAAGACGAGTCTTTATTAAGAAATATTTCGGGTTCTATATGCGACTAAAAATAAATAATAATATTTATATTCAATTTTTTGCGCGCTTTTTGTTCCAGGCGAATTGAATGAAGAGACTGCTAAACTTATGGCTACACCAAGGTGCGGTGTTAAAGACAAGGTTGGACCAGCTGCCGACGGAAGGTCGAAGAGATACGCTCTTCAAGGTGAAATGGAATAATTTGACGTACAAAGTATAATTTAAGACTCAATAACTATTACGTCACGTTATGTCACGGAATCGAATAATTTGTCACGGTAATTGAAAAATTTAAGAAAGTTTAATGCAATCCAGGTTGCGCAGACGTAACCGCAGGATATGACATAACTTTACGTTTGATCAATTGCAATCGATTATCTAATCGACGGATATTTGCTGTAGAAACCCGTCAGTAAAAAAGAGTCCATAATTCAAAGTGGGTTATATTAATAATTCGGCTACCACGAAATTATGAAAAGAGAACCGACATGTTATATCTTATTAAATATATAGATTATTTCACGTATTATATTGCGGGATGTTGTATCCATTTTATGAATATATGTACGTTCGACTGAGTCGCGCATTTCGACTTCCTGCTCTGTCTCGCTACTATTACGAGTTGTTGATATAGAGTCAGTCACCCTAAACGGGTTACACGGATCTGTATCGCGATAGTAGTTTGTTGGATGCTCTAGATGCATTCCAAAGTCCAAGTTCCATATATGAATTTGTCCGAGTTGACAATTACATTCCGCGTATGTGTGTATGTACCTTGTTATCTAATGATCGAAAAGACGATCGACTATATGATCTTATACCATAAATACCTTGTATTCGAATAAAGCACGTGCAACTAGCACAATATTTTAAAAAATATTTATAGCTAGTTACGTTTACTTACATTTATATACAAGGAAATAAATCTTTGAGGCAAAGAACACTGATACTAAAGGACACTCGACTTGGACAAACAATCCAATTGCTTTCGTCGAGCTGTAAATCGAAAATAAAGGAGTCCCGCAAAAATATTCTTACGCGTGATATTCATACACTATGTCGGCAGAATAACAAAGCAAAGCGCGTGATTGTGCAGCTTGGAACTAACCGTGACTTTGAACCTAAGCTGCGCGCACGTACCCTTCATGTTTCAGTGAACTTGCTGTTAAGTTCGGCCATGCGTACATCCTACGGAATGTCTGTCGCAAAACTTAACACCTAGTGGTAACCCAATACTTCTAGTCGTTGTATTCTAACCTTTGATTTCGCTCTTTCGAATTTCGCATAGCGACGAACAGATCGTTGCGTAACTCTTGCAAACGTATATAGATGCACGGTATCATAATTGTCGCGTTATATGTATATTATATATATATATATATATATATATATATATATATATATATATATATATATATATATGCAGTTGTTGCATAAGTCGTTGCTTTGTAATCGTGATGAGCATATAACACGCGAGCCGCGATTTTTATTCCTACGGGTATAATAAACAACACATGCGCGCTGACAATAATAGCGCAGTCGCGGATTCCGCAAATTTATATGTGAAAGAATAGGAACGTCACGCGCGCATGTCGAGACCGATTCCTATGATGCGGAATCGCGATGGTGCAAATAGGTGGTGCGACAGCGTAACAGATGTGCATGTATACGTTATAATAGCCAACTATAATAGGGAAACTGGCCTATGCGCGTGACGATAGCGTCGCAAATTAGTCTACTATTAGACAAAGCATGTGCTCTTTTACGCCCGTATATGCACTTCACGTATAAAACTTACATCTTTTCTCGTCCAGGGTCTAGATGGCGTACAAAGAATCTAACGTACAAAATCAGCAAGTATCCGACTGGTCTGAACAAACAGGAGGTGGATAAAGAAATCGCGAAAGCGTTCGGCGTTTGGTCAGGTGAAACTGATTTAACATTCACCCGCAAATCGGGACACGAAAACGTAAGACAACTTTCCCATAGGAATATATAATTTATATACATTTCCTATATTTATATATAGACACAATCGAAACACGGATAATATATTCTCTAAGTTCTGGGACTATTTTTTAGGTTCACATCGAAATCAGATTCGAGGTAGGCGAGCACGGCGACGGTGATCCTTTTGATGGACCTGGTGGTACCTTGGCGCACGCGTATTTTCCCGTATACGGTGGCGATGCTCACTTTGACGATTCTGAACGTTGGACCATTAGAAGCTATCGCGGTACCAATCTCTTCCAGGTCGCGGCTCATGAATTTGGGCACTCGCTCGGTTTGAGCCACAGCGATGTCAAGAGCGCTCTGATGGCACCTTTTTATCGCGGTTACGATCCGCATTTTATTCTAGATCGAGATGATGTCGACGCTATTCAGGTATTTTTACAAAGACATTTCTCACAGATGGTGAGAAATGGAGAGATGGATGTCTCAAACTATGATTCAAGATTAGTTATCCGATATACAAAAGAATAATTTCAGGCTCTATACGGAGAGAAAACCAGGCATGGATCACGAGGGCCTTCGCCGCCTGCCGAGGAAGATCCTGAATTGTGCAAGGACCCAAAAGTCGACGCAATGTTCAATACTAAGGATGGCGAGACGATTGTGTTCAAAGGTACGTACACGAGATACAATTTCTTAATCGTGGGTGTTTGAATCTCAGCAAATATACACAACAATACGAATACCGAAGACTATGAAATTTCCAGGAAAACACTATTGGAAATTAACAGACAACGGTGTAGCTAGTGGCTATCCTAGACGCATTAATAGCACGTGGAAAGAGCTTCCGACAAACATAGACGCTGCATTTACATACAGGAATGGCAAGACTTATTTCTTCAAGGTAACTGTTTATCAAGAAGTTAAGATAAATATACAACTTATACACGTGTGTGTGTGTGTGTGTGTGCCGCCCTACTATAAATTTTATTCACTATAACTTATTTGCCAACAACTGTTTGTCATTTCAGGGTACGCAATACTGGAGGTATATTAATACGACTATGGACGGTGATTATCCAAAGGAAATTAGCGACGGTTTCACCGGTATCCCCGATCACATCGACGCGGCTACTGTATGGACCGGAAATGGCAAGATTTACTTCTACAAGGGTGCGAAATTTTGGCGCTTTGATCCGGCATCGAAGCCACCAGTGAGGAGTAACTATCCTAAACTTATTCAAAACTGGCAAGGCATCCCGAATCACGTTAACGCAGCAGTAACCTACAAAGGTTACACGTACTTCTTCCAAGATAACGCCTACTATCGATTCAATGACCGAACATTCAGGGTAAGTATAAACCAGGGATTTTTCGTTAAATTTGTATCATTTCCAGCTGTATCATTTCCAACAGTAGAATGACAATAGCTCTGTAGTAATACACTCTCTCTCTCTCTCTCTCTCTTCGTCCTATTCTTCCACACAGTACGCCCAAAATTTACAACATATTATTCGTATGGAATAAAGATAAAAACAATTATCTTTGTCTTTCTTTGTCTAGGTGGACGATGCTGACCCCGCCTTCCCAAGATCGACAGCGTATTGGTGGTTTGGATGCAAGTCCGCTAACAGAGGGACGCTAGGTAATGATCACTGGCCATTCGCATTTGCCAATAATCTGGACGTGGCTGACATTGACACGCACGACGATTACGGTAGTCTTGACAGCGTCGGTGACATCATCTTAGACGCAGGTACAAAATCTTTCGAATCCTGTCTAGCCTCGAAAAAATTTAAAGATATCTATTATTCGCTACAACGTTCATCTGAAAATGAATATAATATTGTCTCTTGAGATTCTCCTAATCTAATTCGAAATATAAATGCTTTTATGTCATTTCTCTCATTCTGTTACAAATTTTATCCTTCATATCTTTTATCGAAGCGCGTAATTATTACTATATCATAATTATTAACTGTCGTTAAAAAATAATACGCAATAAGAATGTTCCAAGAACAATGAGATTAATAAGTTTCCGTGAATCTACATGAATTGCGCTTCCTTTAAATTAATGCAACGGAGAATCTCGCAACAATGGAAAAAAATCTCCCTAATACAGAGGCAGGCAGGAAACGCGATATTAAAAAGATTTTCTCATGCACCTGGCTACTATGATACTAGGGCTATATCGCGAAAAGAGACATGTGCACGCAATACTTTTCTAAAAAAATATTAGATTTTTAAATTTTCAATGATTGTGAAAGTTGTATACAATACAATAATTTATTCAGATATATGTATAACACAATGTTACAGCAAACCGGTAGATTGGAATTAAAAGATGTTTTGCAACATGTGTCCTCCGATATTATATATTATGAACACCACGATTCACGATGGCTCTTTCATATCTCATGTATTTTATCGAGTCACAGATCGCTAAAATCTGATGTTACGCAACAGATAGATGTTGTTGCATGATGTGAAAAGTATTTCGCGAACATTACCAAACGTATCATAATTCAACAGGGAATACACACACACACACACACATTTCGATACGTCGGAAATTACGAAATTATTTGAAACATTAAAAAACAAAATAAAATGCTTACACACGATTGGTCTACATATAGAAACATTCACAGCATTATTTTGGGGATTCTAATATATGATGACAGCTCACAGATGTCTATACTATAATGTTTTTTCTTCTTATGATGTTGGCATTTTCTTTACTCATGTACACAAATAGGCACTAACACATGCCGGGTATCACATACGCATTACACAGTATTTTTAAATTCAAATATATTTTAAATTGAATAAAAAATAAAAATATTTTAGTACATCTCCTGCAATAGCTGTCAAAAAGCGGGAGCGGCCATTTTGTTGTAAGGTGTCATGGCCGAACCTGGAAATCCGGCCGGCCACAGCTCTTTTGACAGTTTTGACGAAGTTAGCGATCTAGTAGTAGTATAGACATCTGTGTGACAGCTATTTACATAATTAATATATCAGAGATAAATAACCAAATTGAAAAGTATAAATAATTAATATTAATTAGTTTATTAAGGAGATTATTTATCGCTTATTATTCACACGTACGCTACATTATATTTATTGTATATAAAGCACCAACTTACCAACATCATAATCATTTTTATCGCTATTATAACCATTCGCTATGTTAACCATTCAATCACCAATCATCAAATTATACCATCATCATATCATTATGGATTCATGGATTAAAGATTTGTCGTTTCGCATCTATTAAAATCATATTTTACTGCTTATAATGGTATAATAACCTCGCGACATTATAATTACGCCAAAGCCCAGAGTATTTATTAGCCAGGAGACGGATGAGAACAGAGTTTTATTTTTTGAAAACATCGACATCGAAAAATAAATGATGATCGTGTGAAAGCTCGGCTTGTGTCATCGTCGCCATATCCAGTTTGACAAGATAAGAGTAAATACTGTGTGTATGAGTAAGACTTTTATTACTTTTTCTCTTTTTCCATTTTTATCTCGTTTACACGGACGGCTTTTATTAGCACATTACGGTTGTGGGATTGTGGCGTACTATGCTTTTTTCTCCCTCTTTACATGCTCTGTCTCCGTCTCTTTTACACGTGATTTTTATTTTATATTAGGAGAAGTAGTATTATATTATAAAAATATCATTTTCGTGTTGCATGAACCTTTCTCTTTGTTTTGCATCATCACTCACAACTTGTAGCGAATAGTGAATCAAAGTTACACTGCCTCAAAGCACCAACTTATTTGAAAATCTATACGCATAAGAATACACGTGCACACATCTGCACACAAATATAAAAAATAAGATATGGTGCATGAGTAATCATTGCCACTGGCAGTTGCGTTGTTTGGAACTTAATATTGCATAAAAACATAAAGGTTTTCAACTTGTCCCTCCTAAACTAACAATATACTGACACTTACGGAAAGTTTCCCTACCCTACAATTCTAATTTTTATCCGTTCTTTTACAAGTTAATTTTATTTTTTTTATATTTTACTCGCACTTCTTTTTTACACGCACGCGTTATACATATATAATTTTACTTTTTCTTATACATATTTTTTCGCTATTTTCTCGAATATTCGATGTGTTAGTCGAGATTGAACGCTCTGAAAACACGGCATGCACTGGTCCTGAGTTGCACAATCTTTCCCTTATCTCTTCGACTTGCAATTCATTGATCAGGTGTAAAGGGAAAATGCACGATACTTTTGATAATTTAAGTTTTCCTATCGATTCTATATGCTTTCCTTTGCCAATATGCTTCTTATTTAAATTACTTCCTATTTTATTATCGATTATTTAAAAATCTCTGAGAGAAGCTATAAAATATATTTTTTTCAAAATTTGATACATATTTTTATTTTTTATATACAATTCTTGTTACTTTATTTACACTATGTTTATTTTTTTTATTTCGGTTTATTTAAATATATTTTTTGTTTTACAAAATATATGATAAGTACAATGTAAGAAAATAATATAAGAAAAATAATTCACGTAACTGGTGTATATATGTGAGTATACATATACATATATATATATATATATATATATCTTCTTCTTCTTCTTCTTCTTCTTCTTAATTCAGGATTTGATCCCGTTTATACCATTTAGCCTCTCTTTAGGGGTTATTGTCTTGCGACGATGATGTCCAGCTCTCGTATTATCTTTTGGACGGCCTTCCTGGTAATCACTTAGTTTCAGGTTTCTGACTTTTTGCTATCTTCGCCAGCCTTTCTTCGCCCATTTTCCCGACATGATCCCTCCAGTATCTTCTTCTGGATCTAGCCCATCGCAAAACATCCTGGATCTGGCATCTTTCACGTATTGTTTCGCTCCTGACTCGGTCATGCAAACTCAGATTAGCGATTTGTCGTAGCGTTTTCATCTCGGTAGCTCTTATAATTTGCTCAGTTTTTGCTGTTCTGGCCCTGATTTCAGCTGCGTAGATCAGAATTGGTCTCACACAGGTTTTGTATAATCTTGTTTTGCTCTCCATGATCATATGTTTGTTCCTCCAAATTATATCACAAAGGCAACCCGATATCATAGAGGCTTTAACTGACCTCGGTATTGTTGTCGCTGGATATGTTAGTTTCTAAGTACTTAAATCGCATGACTTGCTTTATAGATTTACCATTGACCTCCAGCTTACAGCGTATCGGGTCCCTGACAACTACCATTGACTGGGTTTTCTCCGTGGAGATCTGCATGTTAAATTGCTCTGCTGTTGTCTTTAGCCGAAACAACAAGCGTTGTAGGTCGTCCTCATTTTTAGCTGTTAGGACCGCGTCGTCAGCAAAGCATAGGATTTGTATTTTGTAGTCTCCTATTTTATAGCCTACATTATATAGTGTTTTTGACGTTCTTTATGATTTGATCCATTAAGATGTTGAACAGGCCAGGACTAAGGCTGTCGCCTTATCTAATGTCCGTTGATATTGGGATTTCGTCTGTCAATTCGTCATTGATCTTTGTCCTATTTTTACTGTTCAGTCCCTTAATGATACGCATTATTCTTCCATCAACGCTATTTTCCTGGAGGATTCTCAGTACATCGGTGAGCCGTACTCTGTCAAATGCCTGTTTGAAGTCCACAAAGCAATGATAAAGCGGCTTATTGAATTCGATGGCTTCTTCCATCATCTGCCGCAGTATGAAGATCGCATCTACAGTGGATCTGTTTGGACGGAAACTTTGCTGTTCTTCGCTCATTGTAATGTGGCTTGCCAGTCTATCGGACAAAATTTTTGTTAATATTTTTGCAATGCTTCTCAGTAAGCATATTCCTCTATAATTTTTTGGATCTTTCTTTGACTCTTTCTTGAATACGAGGATGATTATGCTCGTTAGTTATGCTCGTTAGATTGATCGGGGATGTTTCCTGTGATGAATATTTTCGTGAACAAGGTAGTTATTTCATTTACAAGCTCTTCAGTTGCGTATTTAATCATTTCATGGTGATACGATCTATTCCAGTAGACTTTCTACTTTCTATTTTTAAGTTTCGAATATTGCAAGCCTCACATCATCGCGAGTTATATCATTTATTACGTCCACTCGTTTTTCGTTATTCTTCTCATTCCAGGCGTCTATAGTATCTGCGCTTGGTTCGTAAAGCTTCTTGAAGTAGTTCACCTATTCGTTTTTGTTTATTGTGCTCATTTGAATGAACTCGTTGATTGGTCTTTTTCTATTACGAAGAATGTTCCAGATCTTCTTCTGACCTCCGTATAAATCGTGTTCCATATCTTTGGAGAATCGTGTCCAATATTCTTTCTTCAGCATCATTATTTCATTGTGTGTTCTGTTTCTTATTTGTTTGTATATTTCGTATGCCTCAGGTGTTTTATTGCCCCTGTATTCTAAATACGCTTTCCTTTTTCCTGAGACTAAGTTCTTCACGTCTTCAGTGAACTAAGGCTTTATATTTTTTCTTCTACTTCTCTTGAAAGTTCTTGTCCCAATAGATTCCTTGGCACTACTCAGGACATTCGCACGCAGCTTTTCCATGCCACCCTCAACACTATCGCTCTCTTTTATTCTGTTGTTATTAAGTTGTTCCTTTAGTCTTATATATATATATATGGAGATATATGTATATTATAAAAAAATGTACATTTTTACAAGATTAATTTTCATGTGACTAATGTGTTAGAAATTTTTTAAAATTGCAATTGCTTTTGAAGAAGAATAACTATGAAATAGAACACAAAGTTTAAGTTTTACGTAAAACCTAATGCAATTAAAACTCACGACATGCCCATTACTTATAACTGACTTTACATATATACAACACGTTACCATATATGTATATATATATATATATATATATATATATATATATAAATTATGTTTCATATTTTAAAAGAATCGTGTAATATACAAAATAATTCATATATTGGTACTCGCGTATTTTATGCATCAAAAGTCTTCCAACGAAATAACTTTCCTTAGACAAGATCTCAATTGACGTACCTGGTAAACATTTTATAATTATACCTTTACATATTCGACCATCTTTACAATGTTTCAATAAAGCAAAAAGTTTAAAATTTTTGACAGTTATATCGGATGTCGAACTTTTCTCTTATCCGATTTTAATATATCCAATTACTGTCCGATATATAAATAAGTTTGACTTGTTGCATCCACGCGCGCATTGATAATATAAAAGGATAATATTCACATAGTAAATAGCACTGATGTGAGCAAGTAATAACACGATTGTTTATAAAATTTGAGGATATTCCTCAAGCCAAGACGATCAACTACCCGCATTAACCGGGAGCAATCGCCTTTTCCAGACGACAACAATGTACATTCCGAATTCGGGAAAAAGTGAACGGTCGAGGCGGCACGACCCAAACAACCGGTACACGTGCCAAAATCTCGATTATTTACACGCAGAAAATCAAATATATAGTTCCAAACAACAATGGCAACTGGCAGCGGCAACGAGAGATAACGACCGACACCGTACGCACTGCGCACTGTTTGATTCGCACAGTTTCGCGCTCTCAAATGCGCGCATGCGCACGATCGATGCGGCGCTGTCCAATCACAGTTCACGTTACTACGCGAGACTACTACGAATTTAAACTCGACAGGAGGAACCGACGAACTCGTCACGTCGCCGAATCACGATTACGCGGATTCCGGGGCGCCTACAAATTTGTTGAATTCATCAGAGAGGACGTGGCAACTTCTGCTCGGCATCATGACGGTAATCATCGCGAGGTTCGTAGTGGCTACGTAAAAAGTAGCTCGTTCATTGTGCGCACCGAGTGCGCGAATCTCGATTGAGCGCTCTGCTGTCGATCAATCGACATGCTCATTTCGACAAAGATGTCGACAAAACTCGTTTTTGCGGAGATATGCGATATGCGGAGGTGCTGTTTCGAAAAACTTATCTGCTCGACGCGATCGAAATCGTTATTAATGCGGTGATTTAGAATTTATTGTGCTCCCCCGATAATTAAGTAGATAGCTAGAAAATTACGACGAGGTGTTAGCCAGCTAAACTGCGTGGCTGCGCAAGCGCATTAATTAAAAATGATTCGCGCAGCTGTGTAGCGCGTATTTTAATTTGCACACGCCTTATTATAATTACCAGTGCAAAATATGTATACGCGCGAATATTATATCATATCTTCGAATAATGTTTTTAATACGCAGTAATGTAACAAAGGACATTCTACACTGCCTATTTATTCATGTATCCACCATTTGCAAAGACTTTAAATGTTGAAGGTGTTTACTGATTTCTTGGGACTCGAACGTTCCATTAGATCAAGTGATATGAAGGATACATATGACAATTTGCGAGAGACATGACAATTAATAATTAAAAAGTACTCAGACAGCACAGGAAACGAAAAGACATCTTAAAGATGTCTAAAGGACGATAAGATGTTTTTAAGTCGTTTTTTAGATGACTTTTAGGAACATGTGCTGTTTGCATAATGATCAGAGTCTTGACTGACAATACTATCGAAAATGTTTGTTGATTAAAAAGTTACATGGGTATTATAGATTTTCCTATTTATGTGTATGTTGAAATATATTTTAAATATATGTATAAAGCTGCACACATACCCCAATTATATTCTGTATACATATTTTTTCAACATCTAATCTAATTTATCCAATGTCTAATCATTTGCGTGCTCTATCCACATTTATACATATATAAATATCTATAGTACTCATGTACTACTATATTATGTTATAATTGTTAGGGTAATTGTTATCTTATGTGCCTTAGAAATATTTTTGTAATTTATACATTAGAGAGAGGATTGCATATGTAAATGTCAAGTCTGTCTAAACGCAGCTTTTTTTGGAATGTTGCTTTAAATCAAGCATGTGGTCGCTTACATGTCGCCAATATCAATTACGCGACATTGTGTAGGTTTGACGAAAACACTTGTTTTTATATAATGCTTCCATCATGATTTCTCCTAATAATAGCTTATGTTTATCTCATGGCTTTATATGCAATTTTATATATATATATATATTTATTACAGAGTTGGTATTATGAATAATTAATGCAAGTTGTGTAAGATGGATTTCTCTGACAATTAATGGTGCTGTTTGTGAGAATTTATATATATAAAATTCTTATAAAGCATTACATTTTCGATTTTACAAAATAAAAGTGCACTTTAAACTGCGTTTTGCAAAACTATGTTATCTCTCTTCACTAACAGAGAAAAAAAATACTCCAAGAAAAGGAGTACATGTCAGAAACTGTCTTCACTGTAACCAGTGTTAACAGATGTTTAAAACAGATGTTAATATACTTGTATTACATATTTTCTTACATTTGAAAAAGTGTCTTAGTAGTAATACTGTAAGTATTTTGACCAGTACTTAATTGTTAAGAATTACTCTTAGCCTTTAAATATTATATTAGCAGAGTAAAGAGGCAAGAAAAGCCTTGTACTTTTTATCTTTTTATTTGTTGAATAAAAGAATCTCTGTGAAAGAGGAATAAAATAATTTGTACTCGTTTTAAATTAACTAAATTATTGGTTATTTGCTTAACATGCGCAGCTTTGGCATCAACTACATGATATCTACATAAATTTAATTGTATGTATGTACAAGGTCTTTCTTTATATTATTATTATTAACTTCAGGGTGTTAATGATTCATATTGAAACTTGCCACACCATTGTGTCGTGCCCTAAATAAAATCTCTATTGTATTATATTTTTCACTGTCATACAAATAGCATTAATAAATATGTTTATTTTAATCATTCTATATATATTTTTAATTAGATATTGTATTTAGCATTACAAAATGTATACTCTTTGTTTATAATATGCTGACTTTATTATCGTAAAAAATTGTTGGTTGTACAAAATTATCACAAGTGTATTTACTGTTTCTTTTCTATTTGTACGAGACTTTTCTTTAATACTGGCTTGTATGTTAGAAGTTTACCGTAACTTTTAAGGAGCTGTTTCCAAAATTTTGTAATGTCCAACATTCGCAAATTATTCCATATAAAATCTCTACCGCGATATGCAATTTTTTTCGCTAAATCATCATTATTCCTTGCAAATTCAATCAAGTCTCTGAAAGCATAACAAAACAAAATAAAACAGATTAGTCATAATAATTTAATAAAAGTAAAGATAGACTATAAACTATAGATAAATCTAATTAGATATTTTAACTTCTTACTCTAACTCTTTTTGATCTGCATTTTTAGAAACAGGTATATAATGAATCCATGGTTTCATAGCATAATAGTAAAATTCAGTCCATTCATCGCCGACATGAAAAACTACCGAATGGCATAAAAATAGATGTTTGTGTCTAAACGAAGCTGCCACACCGCGAAAATTAAACAAGTATTTATATGTACAATGAGACTCCAAAGACACCTCTGATGCCGGTGCTGCATGCAGAGTATCCTAAAATAATGTTAAAGTTTATATAACGATCTGTAATATTCTGCTAATATGCATAATTTGATAAATATATAACAATATATAATTATACCTCGTCAGACTTCCATGCCTGATTTTTAGTATATTGAGCATCCACCAAGTGAGGTTTATTACGGCTTAATAAAACTAAGTTATCACGTTCTGAACTTGTTCTAGAGCCACGAAAGAATCCTTTATTTTCTTTCTTTTCCCATGGAATATCTGAGCTTGATTTATTCAAGAGTTTACGATGTCGATCCCATCTGTCAAGACCACGAGGATACAACGAGATAGCTGGACCACCTTCCCAAAATGCCCATGCTGGATACATAATATCATAATATTGCGAAGTCTATAAATACATTTTGCAAGCTGCTCAACTTTCATTACATTAGATAAATATAACTTAATTACATAAATATATTTGCTTGTAACAAGAGCTTCAGAATAGATAACAGATAACAGAACCTCTCACCTTACTAAACGAAAAAATAGGCATCGCATTACCAAAATATTCACTGGATTGGGGATAATCTCTGGTATTTATTATTAAATCCATATCTGACAAATTACCAATTACTTTTAATAGAAAATGTTCTATTCCAGCACATCTGGCTGGAAACATACAGTCCTTCTCTCTGTATAATTTTCCTCCAATTATTTGATAAAATGTACCCCTGCGATTATAATAGAGTTTAGTACAAATAAAAGACAGAAAAGATCAATACTATCTCACCAATATAAATCAAGATACTATAAACACCTGGTTTTTGCAGCAACTATCATTTCTTCGCTTATGCCCTTCTTTTTAAAAGGGCTCAAGTCCCGTCTGATGACATCACTAAAGCACGAGTTCTTTATGTTATTGCATTCTTTATGGTTTTGTTCTGCATCTTGAATCATCGTTAGATATTTTTGATATCCCTCATTTGTTGCTAATAATAGGAAAAGAACAATACACATTGGATTTTACATTATTTTAGATTATTATATTATCCTTAAATATTTCAGAATTATTGTAGTTAAATTTTATTCGAGTTCGTTAATACATTGTAGGAATTGTAAACACACAATACCTTTTGTATATAATTTCTGGTTATCAGACTCGTTATTTTTACAGAAGTCAGCACTGTCCGCCGAACAGAATTGTTCTTCGCATAAGCCACTGGCGAAAAGTGTCAAAAGGATAATGTAAACTAATTTCAACATATTTTTTCAATCACCCACAAAAATGATCTAAATATGCAAAGTAAACGCTAGATGTATGTACACATAGACGTATAATATATAGACCGAGCGCACGGTCGTATACACACAATACACAGGTCTGGAAACTCGCTCAATTTTCAGTGGTGGGGGTGGGTCGCTTATTGAAGCAGTTTCATTCGCTTTGTCGCCACGAGGACGAGGATCGTTGCGATCGGGTAGTGTTGGAAAGTAACCAACAAATTATGACAAAATAATAATTTTAAAAATAATAATAATAATAATTTAAAATAATAATTTTCAAATAATAATTTGAAAATAAACTAACTAAACGACGCGGATTGAATGACTGAACGGACTCATCATTAACTTTTGCCAACATTACCCGATCGCAACGATCCATGGCCCGTGGCGACAAAGCGAATGAAACTGCTTCAATAAGCGACCCACCCCCACCATCGGAGTTTCCAGGGGGTCGATTCTGTAACTCAAGTGAGATCACTCACTTCTCGCACTTTCATCTCACGTGAATTTGTTTGCACGATTCTGTAACGTAGTGAAAATACGAAGTGAAAATACGAAATCACTAGATTTGCTAGTGTGGGGAAAAACGTTTTGTACGTACAGAAACTGTACCTAAAATAATAATCACACATGTTTGAAGGTTCACCATTTAAAAAACAGCTTTTACAACTGTTGCGAATAAATTCCTTTTTTCGGCGTTACAACACAATTATAGAATACATTAATTAGCCATGTTCAGATTTTCTCAAAATGCTTGTGCGCGAGCATTAATTTAAAAAATACATTTCAAAATAAAACATTTGCATAATAAAAGAATAAGATAACAGAAACATGATTATTAATTAGAAAATAATATTTATGTATTATTAGTAAATATATATTTGTTGGGATCAATATGTTTTGTATATAATTTAGACTTGAATAAATTAAATAAAAAAGCACTATATATATATATATATATATATATATATATATATATATATATATATATATATATATAAGTAAACAAAGAAACTTTTTTATGTAACAATATAGTAAAATAAAATGTTATGGCTTTATTAATGTCAATTAGATTTAATAAACAATATTGTTAAACTTAAAATAAATGACATTTACACACACATTTTAGATATATATATTTAGAGTTATACATATAAACAAAATGAGAGATAAAAATAATTTTCGTCAAAAATAAAAAAGGGAGAAAGGAAAAAGTTTGTAAAGCTTTTAATAAGTAAAAATATAATTATACTTTTTAGTCCAAAAAGAATATAATTATATTTATATTCATAAAAGCTTTTATTTATAAAAGCACACACAAAAAGTAATTTATTCAACAAACTGGTAAACGGCGCATGAGGATTACGGTCCACGAAACAATGGCAAAAACGAGATAAACGGAAACACAAATTTTCAATTAACTATTATAATTCTTTAATATTCTTTAATGTTCTTTAATGGACAAAATGTTAACGTAAACACAACGATGAGAACTGTAAACGAAGTGCCGAGTGCGCGTTTCGCGCAACCTTTTTTATAATTTCTTGTCCTAGAAAGATCGAGAAAGTTACTTGGTTACAAAAACTTCCGGTAAAAGTTTTTGTGTCACCTGTTGTTATTTAAAAATATTGATTTTTCTAAAAGGACAATTTTCGCGATGTTTACCGCGGGCCCGTTTACCAAAAGGCTGCTCTCGAGCGCCAACGGTATACGACAACTTCAGACGCGCTCAGTGCTTGAATATATATTCGATTTTGAACACTGTGATTTTGTCTGAACTAAGAAAAATGAATGTGACGGAAAAACAAAAACAAATTCTTATAAATTTTATGTATTCTCATCCGGATTTTGGAAGAGGCAGATTGCGATATAACAGAGAAAATAAAAAAAGAATAGTAAGTGATTTTTTTTATAAGTTATATGTTTCATTAAATAAAATATTATTTTTACAATAAATCTACAGTATAACGGCACTACAATCTCTCTCCGTTTTTTTGGAAATTTTTATATTTTATGTGTATTTTATGTGTGTATTTTGTATTTTAATCATAAAAACGATTCTGAGAAAGAAAATCGTCGCTCATGTTTCGTTTCTTCAAAATTAATATTTAAAATATAACTATGTATTTATCTACTATTATTTTAATATTTAAGTATTCAATGGTTATTAATTAATTAAATGGTTAAAGCAGACAACAGTTTATGCTTTTGGTTAAAGCAGAGAATACTTTGTATTATATGTACTTTTTTTAATATATCAACTATTCTCTGCTTTATCAAAAAGCATAAACTATCTTCTTTAACCTTTAACTTTACTTACCGACATCGTGATATTTTAAATAACAAACGGAACATGAGCGACGATTTTCCTTTTTAGAATCTTTCTTGCGACTCAAAATACACGCAAAATATAAAAATTTCAAAAAAAAACGGAGAGGTTGCCGTTATACTGCAGATTTACCATTTTTACAAACGCTAAATAATAAAAATAATAAATTGTAAATAAAAATTATAAATGAATATAATGTGTATACTTTTTTTACAGGACGAATTATGGGAGGAAGTAGCATCAGCGCTTAATTGTGCAGGCTCCGGTCCTCAAAAGTTGCCAAAAGAATGGGCAAAGGTAAATATATACGTTAAGTAAATTTCAATTTTGATTTAGTGTTATTAATAATACTATAAAATACTCATTTTATATAATAATATGGCATTAATAATCATTCTTTCTTTGTTACAGACATGGCGTGATTGGAAATCCAATGTA
Source organism: Lasius platythorax (assembly GCA_963971435.1). Lineage (NCBI taxonomy): Eukaryota > Metazoa > Arthropoda > Insecta > Hymenoptera > Formicidae > Lasius > Lasius platythorax. Next base: position 10,732,969 of record OZ020546.1, read on the forward strand.
CTAAAAAAGGTGGCTACGCATAAAAGTTACGCAGGAGGTACTGGAGGAGGACCACCAAAAACCTTAACTACAACCCCTGCTGAAGATAATTTATTGGCATTTTTGACACCAGAAGCCAGCGGGATGCCTGACATTCCCGAAGGAGGAGCTATTGGCGATTCATTTGTTAATGATTCATTTCAAATAAGGCCTCTGACCGCCAAAGAAATTTTAACGTCGCAGAATTTGCAGGAGCCTTCCATCCGGCAAACCACTAGTAAGGACTTGTTGGCCTCGCAGAGTTTAAAGACCTGGAAAAGTCCCAAGAATAAGACTTCGTGCTCCCAGAGATTGCAGGATGCGACTATCTCCTGGCAGATCAATGTTGAAGTAATATTGTTTTACTGCAGAATTTTAAAATATAATATTAACATATAACATTAATTTTGTTATCTTATATATTTCAGGATGAACATCCCTGCTTCTACAGCAACGTGGAAGAAATAAACAATAATAATACATCAGATAATATAGAAATAGATACAGAGAGAGAGAATCTTCCAATAAATGTGAATGATATATGATATATGATGTTTCTTTTCTGCATGATGTATTTATTCCTTGCAAGCAGCATATACAATAAAAATATTTTAATCTGTTTCAGATATCCTCTGAAGTGCTCGCTTCTGTGGAAAATGCACAACAGACTCCCAGTACAAAAACAAAAAACAAACGGAGACATTCTGATGACGGAGGTAACTAAAATTAATTAATAACGACTCTCTTATGCGATACCAACAATATTTTATTTTCATTTATTGGATCTTTCGACATTTTATTATTGAAGAAAAATTATATTAACCATAATATTATTAAATAATTTCTTCAGATACCAGTAACAAAAAAATGAAGAAGCAGGATATAAAACATTTATTTGAACAGCACAACTCGGACTACTTTAATATTCAACAGCAAATGTTAAAATTAAAAGAGGAAAAAATGGCCCTAGCTAAGGAAAAATTTGAATTTAAAAAAAAAGCTCACGAAGAAAATATCGAACTCCTGACATCACTAATTAAAAAAGTTAATGAATTAACAAATATAGTGCAATCTATCGCTCCACAATATTTGGAATAAAAATAAGGTGCATATACAAATATATTAATATTTACAAATTTGTAATAGAGAAATTATAAAAAGTATGTAATAAGAATTAATTAATTATTAGTATTCTTTAAAATTAATTTTTTAAATTAATTTTTTAATTTTTTAAATTTATTTTTAATTTACTTTTTAATTTATTTTTAATTTATTTTAATTATTTTTTAATTTATTTTTAATTATTAGTATTTTTCTAATTAATAATTATAATAAAAAATGTATATAGAAGTGTATTATTTATGTATTATACTTATGTATTATTATGTATTATTGATAAAAATATAAACATATATTTTCTCTCACAATAATGTTTACAAATATTTCTTTTACAATTCAAATGTACAATTCAGTATTAATAGTTAAAAAAATAATTCAAATGTATATAATTCAGTTTAGTTAATTGATCAAAATATAAGAAATTAGCATTGCTTAAAATATGTTTAAAACACACACATACACTTTAAATAACAAGTTCATTAATTGGTAAAATACCATTGGATCACTCGATTTCTGGTTTGTTCTCCACGTTCCTCGTCAATATCATTATTTGGTATCGGTGGTGCAACATCTAGTTCATCCAGATGTATTTCATCATTAGGAATCCCCCATCTGATTGCCATATTATGTAGAACGCAACAAGCATTGACAATGAGAGCTGTATGACAGAAAATATTTCACCGATATATACACATGCAACGAATAGTAAAATTATGAAATAGCAACTTTAAACCTACATTCAGACAACGTAGAAGCAAAATAAAACTTAATTATAGGGAAAACTATAAAATAATAAAAAAAATAAAAAGTGAGATTACCAGCGAATTGTGGACGATAATGTAAAGCTCGTTCCTTCCGTAAACAACGCCAGCGACCCTTTAAGATGCCGAAACATCGCTCTATAGCCACACGAGTCCGGACATGGTGATCTGTGTACCTTGCGCCTGGAGTTCCTTCCATTTGATTTAATTTCGGCGTCAGCAAAAAAGGTTGAAGAGGATATGCAGAATCACCTAAAACGTACAATGTTAGTTTTTAACCAACATCGCCAACTTTTTTGTTTGACAGATGCAGAATTGAAGAAGAAAATTATAAATACTGTTAAAGAAATTCAGAAAAGCATAAATACAATTGCTTCTGTGTATCAATATTATTATTGAACAATATAATTATTTACCTAGAAGCCAGGAATCTATTTCATCCTCTCTGTGTCTTCGTTGTAAATAAGCAAATATTCTCGATGATCGTAAGACTCGAGCATCATGTGTTCGACCACCATGGGCACTATTTACAGCGAGAATTTCGCAGTTGGAATCACAAATCTGAAAAAAATCATATATTATTTAGTAATTTATTATTATTGTATTATTAGCCTTATATAATATTTTCTATATATATATTTCAGCACTACTTATATATTTACAACTAATACATTTAGCGAATGGTATAATTTTCTATTAATAAATAAATATTCCCTTTCAGCTTCAGGTGGAAAAATGGCAACATGTGTCCCATCAATTGCTCCAATTACTCCTGGAAAACCACCGTTTCTGAAAAATCTGAAAGAAAAGTTATTATTTTACCAATTAAAACTAATATTGTTATATTATATAAAATAAAAGATAAATTTATAATATAAAGATCTGACTAGAAGTTAATATTAATTTCATCTGCATTCCATATACATACATACATTATAGAATTATAATTATTTATAAATTATATTATATATATAAATTATATATAAATACATTATATTAATTATTACCCTTGTTTGATTCTTTGAATTCTATCGGCGGTTACTGGAAAACAAATCCAATTGTCCATCACACTAATCAGTGCATTGACAGTTGCATGAAGAGAACGGCTTAATGAGGTCTGTGACATACACGTTAAAAAATCTTGGCCAACTCTTCTCTGATAAGATCCTGCCGCAAAGAAGTTTAATGATGCCAATATCTAAATAAAATAAGATATTGAATCAAAAAAGTTAAAGAAATCACTAAGAATTTAATGGCGTGTTGCATAAATGGAAAATTTAAAATATATTGTACCTGCAATTCATGAGGTATCGCAGTTTTTCGTGATATCTCAGGCATAAATGGCACCAATTCTTCAATTAACACACGACTTGTATCCTTCGTTAGTCTAAAACATATAAAAAGCATGGAATCACACGCTGCAATATAAAACCTTTACCACTACTAAAGACTTTAAATATGAAAATTTACCTGTACAGCTTGCGAAATTCGTTGTCAGGGATCGAGAAAGGATCTGAAACGTCTCTGAGTATTCTTCGTGTAACTCTCATAACTTGATTGTGCTCAACAGCATCGTCCTCTTCGTCACCAAGTAATAAAATAGCAGCCATGTATATTGCCATTTTTCTTATAGACTTTTATGTAAGTACTTTCGAGCTTTCGGAAATTTATGCGAAACACTTTATACTTTTTAATAAAGCAGAGAATAGTTGATATATTGAAAAGTACATATAATACAAAGTATTCTCTGCTTTAACCAAAAGCATAAACTGTTATTTGCTTTAACCATTTAATTGAAATAATAGTAGATAAATATATAATTATATTTTAAATATTAATTTTAAAGAAAACGAGACATGAGCAACGATTTTCCTTCTCAGAATATATTTTACACATAAAAATGAACAAGTTTACAAAATTTCAAAAATATCGGAGGTGAGAGCGTTATACTGAAGTTTTACCACAACGACACTTAACCTTATAAACTGTCAAAAACGCGTCACGACGCTGACAACGCTGTCTATGATTTTTCTCTCGCTCTATCTCTCAGTCTTTCACTCTCGGATTTCACCATTCGACAAGAAATTTCTTGTCGAACGAACTCCCGTGAGATGGCTCACATTTTCACCATGATGAAAGTTACTGAATCGCAGCAACCGCTCACTTTTAGCATTTTCACTAGATTTTAGATACAGAATCGACCCCCAGACCTGTGTATACGACCGTGACCGAGCGTCTGGCCGAAGCGGCATCGACAACTTAGAAAGAGACAAATGCAGCGTTGAAGCCGACATGCAAGAGAGAACGATATACAGCGGGGTGTAGCTGTCTCTTTCTAACAGGGTAAAGTGGGAAATTCTTCTCCTCTTCTCCTTCACTGCCATTGCTTGTGCGTGCTTGTGCGATATCCCCTCTTCTTGCCCATAAAAAGAGACAGCTACACCCCGCTGTATATCGTTCTCTCTTGCATGTCGGGTTCAACGCTGCCACTGCAACGCTCAGTCTATTATATAAGTCTATGCTTCTAATCATGTTCTAACCATTCTGATGTGCTGTGATGTAAAGGTTATGTGTATTTTATGAATATTAAATTTTATGAATATTAAATTTGAAATTTCGAACATTTTTTAATTTATTCATTTTTTTTTAAATTATAAAACTTTATGAAATATATCTGCAAAATGGTGAAAACTTGTTGCATATGTGGTTTTGAACAATCGGCAATGAGCCCAGATCTTGTTTTTCATAGGTAAGTCATTCTACTTAAGATCATATTTATAAAATTAATTCTCATTCTATGCAATATTACGTTTTCAGCATTCCAAAAGATCCAGTAATATGTAAACAGTGGCTAAAAGTATTAAAAAAAGAAAATGGTAAAGGGTTGTTAGTTTGTAGTAAACATTTTAAACCAGAGGATTACCGACAGTATTGTAAAAAACCACTGTTAAAAAAGGATGTCATTCCACGATTATTTTTTCCTGAAATATCAACCGGCAATGATCAAATGTAAATATAAAAATTTAGTTTCTTAGATACAAACCAATTTTTTATTTATTGAAAGAAAATCTTAATTTTTGTATTAGGGATGAACCCATTAATGATATGGACAGTTTAGAGAAGTCTAAAGAAATTGCATCTGAAAATTCTGATTTTATAAGAACATCAACAGTGAAATCGGCAACGGAATCTACAGTGGAAACTTCAACGCCCAGTACATCTGTTGAAGAAACGGATAGAATTACAGGAAATTTGAAAAGGTAATGCCTCTATTTGTCGCTATGCAAACTTTGAATATTTTAATTTTTTTTTAGGAAAAATGATTCTTTAAATGGAAGCAGTACTGCAGCAAAAAAGCGCTGTTATTTTATGAATGGTGTCACTCTGAGGAAAGAAGAATTTGAAACTGAAACGTCATGGAATAAATTCCTCGAAACAGTAAAAATAATGAGACAAGAAAAAATGTCGTTACAACTTAAAAATGACCGTTTAATTTCACAAATTAAAACATTTAAAGATACTATTAAATATCTGAAAAGAAAGAATTTAGTGACAGATTCTGTTGAAAATATATTAAATGTAAGTTTAAAAATTTATCACAACAAGTAATTACTTCAAAAAATCTGGAACATATCAAAATAAAAGCATAGAAATTCATTATATACATAACATCATTAAAAATAGATAATGTGCCTACCCTCCAAGCAAGAAATAAAACAGGTTTTTTAGGTATGATTATATGCCTCAAAAGTGTTATTGTTTTGACGGAAAAACTATTTTCAGAAAAACACATGACATTTTTGTTGACATGTAAATTATCTCAGGATCACCTGGAAACGTTTTTTGCATGCATACGTCGTTTTGGTGGATGTAATAATAATCCGACGGTTCGCCAATTTACAGCAGCATTAAAAAAATTGCATGCTCACGTTAATATTAATATACTATTTAATTCGAATTGCATACCAAGAGACGATACTATTGTTTTAAAAATGAATGACGACAAAGACTATAGTAATGAAACTGATAGCAGCACTAAAGATATGATTTGGAATATGGAGCATGACTACGATGTGCAGTCAGTGATATTTAGTGAATATCAAGATGATATTCTGGCACATATTGCCGGGTTTGTAGCCAAACAAACGGCAAAAAAAATTAATTGTCCGTCATGTATTAAAAGTTTGGAACAAACAAAATCGCAGTCGCGACTACAAGTCAGAAAACAATACGGAAAATTATTTAATGCTTCCAACAATGTAATAAAAGTTTGCAAAGCAGCAGAATATATTTTCAGAACGTATAATGATATTTTAAATTCTAAAAATGTAATCACAAAAGTTGATACTTTTAACAATGCAAACATTAACTGTTAACGATTTATTTTTAGAAACGGAGCATGTTTTTAATCAGGCGCCTTTAATGGATCATCGAAATCAATTAATACGAATGTTATTACAAAAATATTTCGTCCTTCGTCTGCATTATTATGGAGAGAAGAACTGCAAAACAGAACGTATATACATATGTATGTATGTATGTATATACATACATATGTATAGGTCTGTTCGTGTTGCTTGCACTTTTTGTACTCAGTCTTCGCTTTCTCTTTCTCTTTAATGCCAGAATATATATTTGTTTCGTTTTAAGTGCAAAAAATTTTGGGGATTTCAGTCAACACGAACAAACCTATTGCTCCGAACATCTGTAGCGTCTTCTCGACCGCGGCCAAAAGCTGATGGCTGAGAACGAGACGTAAGCGGGCCGTAAGCTAATCGACCAATTACAGTCAAGCATTTTCAAACGCTGTAAGAAGTTTGATTGTAATTGGTCAATTTGCTTAAGCCCGGTCTACAATGAGTCGTTAGTCGTAAGTAAATTGACTAATCAGTCGATTATTCCAAGAATATTCTTGGATAGATCTTTAGATAGATCTAGTGAGATCCGTTATTTTCTTATGTAGCCTCGGAGAAGTTATATTGCCTTGTGAAACTTTTTTAAATATATTCTTTATATAATTATACAGATCGCTACAGAACCAGATTTTACATTTTGGCTCTTAAAAATTTATAATAATAAATGAAATGCAGACTCGAGACTAACTGTACCTGACTCGCGGGAGAGGCTCAATTGCGCACAGTACAATTGGACACGTTGCAATTGCCCACCGTGCTATTAGACACATGAAGTTGCGCACAGTTCTTTTGCGCACAGTTCTTTTGCACACAGTTCTTTTGCCCACAGTTCTTTTGCGCACAGTTCTTTTGCCCACAGTTCTTTTGCGCACACGTTCTTAAGGCACCCCTACCGACGGGGTGGGTGCGGGAGGGGGGGCCGAAGGCCCCCCTTGCACCCCCCCGTGTGTGTGTATTTTTACCTAATTATTCTAATTATTTAGTTAAATAAACTGTGTAAAAGAACTGTGCGCAAAAGAACTGTGGGCAAAAGAACTGTGCGCAAAAGAACTGTGGGCAAAAGAACTGTGCGCAACTTCATGTGTCTAATAGCACGGTGGGCAATTGCAACGTGTGCAATTGTACTGTGCGCAAATGAAGGCTTCTCCTGACTCGCTGCTAGCTACACATTTCCCATGTTTATTAAAAATTATATTTTGATATTTTTTCCAAAAAATCGCCATTTAGCGATCTGCGGACTATCCCGCTGATTATGAATATTATGATTTTAATATGATTTTCTGTTTTTTTGTCGTAATACGAGAACTACGAATTCGTAATTCACGGCCGATCGATAGAAGTCGCCATAGTCTCCCCTGCCTAGAAGATCTCTACCCTGCTGACCCTTAACAGGTATGCTATCCTTTTCTAATGAGTGTATGTATTTAGTTTGGCTCACAGGTTTGTCCTGATAAAAAGAAAGACAAAGAGAAAAAAATGCCTATATCTATATGATTAGTTGCTTGCCCTTCCTACTTAAAAAGAGAGACATAACGTGTAAAGTATCGTTATCTCTTTTGTTGCGTCGCTATGTCTGGCTCCCTTATTATACACAAGCAATCTATTCTATATCTATGCATATCGCAAAAGGTGGTCATTGCACCTAATATATACTGTGATTCTGTAACTTTTAATAACGATATCATAATACATACGCAACGACACATAACGATAGCGATATCGTCGTTAAAAGTTAGAGCTCAGACACAATGAGAGAAATAAGAAATACAGAATTAAATATATAATTATAAAGAATTAAGCCCATATCAAACTATGCATTGAAGATAGAGATTGAAGGGAGAGGCTCAATTGCGCACAGTACAATTGGACACGTTGCAATTGCACACCGTGCTATTGGACACATGAAGTTGCCCACAGTTCTTTTGCGCACAGTTCTTTTGCCCACAGTTCATTTGCGCACACGTTCTTAAGGCACCCCTACCGACGGGGTGGGTGCGGGAGGGGGGGCCGAAGGCCCCCCTTGCACCCCCCCGTGTGTGTGTGTGTATTTTTACCTAATTATTCTAATTATTTAGTTAAATAAACTGTGTAAAAGAACTGTGCGCAAAAGAACTGTGCGCAACTTCATGTGTCTAATAGCACGGTGGGCAATTGCAACGTGTGCAATTGTACTGTGCGCAAATGAAGGCTTCTCGAGATTGAAGATCAAGAGATTGAAGATTTAAATTTGATCAATTAGGACAAAGAAATTTTAGCTCTTTTTGTCCTGATTATAGTTAAATTCCAATCTTTAAGCTTCAATTTTCAATCTTCAATCTTTAATGCATAGTCTGATATGGGCTTAATTCCTTACAACTTCTTATGTTTAATTCCGTATTCTTTATTACTCTCATTGTATCTGAGCCCTTACAGAAATTGGTACGTATTGGCGCCATTGATACGCAAAAGAAAGTATAATTACAACCACATAATTATAAATATTGATTATACCAGTTGCTGATAATATTATAAATCCCTATAGATGTCAGTACATGTTACGCTTTCAACACGTACTTTTTCTTATTTATGCTCAATAAAAAAAACTTGTGCTTTTTTTAAATAATAATAAAAATACTTGTATAAATTAATATTTAGACACGATCAGAAATAATCTTATCAATAAATTTCTAATTTTTAACCAACTTGCGCGCGTTGAATTTTATAAGTACGCGCAGAGCGCAATTTTTTGACACAAAAGGTAACATTCTTACAAATGTGCAAAGTTTACTTCTTATTTAGAATTACATTTAAAAAGAATGTAATATACAAATAGTTGCAGAGATATTTATAAAAAGTTAGAATCGATACAAAATATACATGAATTCAAATATATTACTTTATTTAGTTAAAATAACGAGATTGAAAAGATATTTCTCATATTAATCGAATAATTATTGTTTATTCCCTCTCCCCCCTCTCTTTCTTAATCATAAGACGAGTAGAATTGTGCTTGAGCCATTAATCTAAAGTATATTAAATATAAGTGGACACGTAAATCATAATTAACGAAGAGTTGCGCTATTTTAGCAACGCAGCATTTTACATTAGAATTAGTCTAGTCAGTAATTACAAGCTAGTCAAACATTCTCACGGAGTTTCTCACTTTTGAAAATGGTTGTGAAGAATTGTTTATAGCTTGATACGGTTACACTTTCAAGTAGGAGACAATCGAACAGTGCTGAGAATGGAAACCTATGCGAAGAACGATAAGATCCTTTTTCCCACTTTCTTATTTCTTTTCCATAGTTCACGACGTGATCATTCTCCGTTTATATAATGCGTATAGGCGCGGAAAAACAGTGCCTTGCAATTAATTCGTATTAAGTAATCACTCAATTTCTATAATTTTTTTTATTTCGTTTAGTATACCTCGAAACTCTTTCGCTATTGTCGTGAAAGAAAAGATGCAATAGATGATCTCTGCGTAACGTACGCACTTTATACACTGCTTCTCGATTGGATCAATCTCTGTCGAATGCATACGCATGACTATTTGAACTTTGACAAAAGAACTTTTACCTCTCTTCTATCTCTTTGCATTATGCTCAAGTATCATAAGGGAAATTACAGTATATATAAAGCAGTAAATGTATCTGCTTCCGTCATTTGACCTCCAATGACCTTGAGTGTGTAGTTATTGAATTCGTTGGAATCAGAAGGGCTACAAACGTATATGTTTAAAAAATTAAAGTCCCATTAAAAAATATGAAGTTGATTTTCATTTCATGTTGACACCTCCACCTGAAGGTCAAACCAATAACACCACATCCCCTTTGAAACCCTACAACTTTTGTCTGAAACATTTCTTATTTTGCTTTATTTTTTATATGTCTAGGCGTTTCAATTTAAATGCCCCACTCTGTATAGGATAAATATATATATATAACGGATAAATTTGGAACAATCACAATCACTACTTCTCTCGTCTGCCGATGCGTTAGTCGGATAATATGATTATATATTATGATATAAGTCGGCTTTTGCAGAGGTATAGAAACAATGGCCCCGAAAGGATCGTTCTACTTACGCAATTGTAGGTATTCATGCAATCTACGTACGCGCTACGCACAATCATCGCTTTATCTCCGTCCGGTTCTTTCGCGGCCGTCGCTTACATCGTTCCGGAGTCTCCCACAGAATTTCTCCATTTTGTAATTTTTCTCTCATTACCGCGCGGTTCGTGTGGTTGGGAAACGTCAGCTTGCTTTTCCGCGAAAAGCGATCAATTACGACCGTACGCTTATATTCGCGTGAGAATACCGTGGCTTCCTCCAAGGCTTCCTCTAGAAACCGTTCTTATAGTTATTCGTGCGATTATTATTTTTTTTGCAATTGCGTCTCTGGCGATTGTTTTCTTTCTCAATTGCGTCAATCAAAAACATTATGCGCGGACAACTATAATATATCACTGATAATCACTGATAAATGTTTTGTTCTTACTCATTTCTACTCACATGAGTCATATTGCGCGATTCTGCGATCAACTGAAATTTCTTCCCTTTTTGTTATTTATTTAGCAAAAAAAGCTTGTTTGATGCTTCGCGCAAAACACCGGAAGAGATATATAACTGCAAGGGCACAAATTGAATTGTATAATATAATATTGATGGAAGCTAATTGTAATAAAATTATAGATCGCGGCTTTTTGCCTCATTTACTTGGAAACGATGAATGGGGTTTTGTGAAAGCTCCTCCGAGCGGATGGGCTTCCTCTCTTATTGTCTCTACTTAGAAAGTTTGCTACCGCTTCCTACGTTGTTTATGATCCATATACACACACACACACATCAGCCCTTTTTTCTAATTATTCCAATTATCATTATATAATAATTTTATATCGAACATGTTAAATTTTCTGGCAAATTGAAATTTACATCAACTCAAATGGAGTAAGCGTAAAGAGTAACGCCCAAAATGGCTCTTAAAAATCCTTTTTGAGTAAAAAAATTTTGAATTGAGTAAGGTACCATTGGAAAGGTTTTCAAAGTAGATCATTATTTGCAAATAAACTATTACGTTATGACGTCTGTCTAGTTTTAGAGATATCGTGGATCACAGTTTCAGTTAAGTTGCTTAATTTGTAAATAGTAAACGTGTTTCTTTGAGTAAAATAAAACATTGCAGTCATTTAGTTGCGACTATAATCACAATTACAATTTCGAATATTGCAGCTTAGTTGCATCTTTGTGCATTTTTAAATGTAAATCAGTCATTCCTTGTCTGCACTATATATTCTGGGACAACTATTGGCCAACAGTGTGATCAAGTGCAAATCAAGTTTATATCCTTTCTCACATTTATTTGACTGTGACAGTAATCTTATAATATTAATATTAATATTTATATTAATTATTATTGTGATATAATCAACTTTTTATTATTTTGCTGATCCAAAACGGTTCATGATAACATGAGAAAAGTATATATATTTGTAATAATCAATAAAAAACGATCTTTAATCTGATATTTTTTTATATTTTTTTATTTCTGCTCAAAAAGGGGATTTTCTGAGCATCATTCTTTGATTGCTATATATTGCTTTTCTCAAAACGATAAAGAAATAGCAAAGCAGCAAACGCATAGAGAAAGAGAGAGAGAGAGAGAGAGAGAGAGAGAGAGAGAGAGAGAGAGAGAGAGAGAGACAGTGTCCCATTTTTAAAAATATGCTTAAATATATATAAAAAAAACATCGCGTTTAAGAAAACAAAGTTTCGAACAAAAGTTGTTTGGTTTTGAGGGGGAAAGAAATTGATAATTTCGAATTTTAACTAAGGTCATTTTTCAAGGTCATTTGAAGGTCAACCTAGTCTTATTAAATGGAACCACCCTAATTTTTTTATATAAATCGATTCCTCGTAATATTTGGCATAGAAAGTTATAAGGATAGGATTACCAAAAAGTGAATCCTTTACGAGATATTTAATACTTTAAAATTTGATTTACGAGATATTTTAATACTATAATTTTACATAAATTATGAAATATCTCGTAAAATATTCATTTTTCGATGATCTTACCTTAATACTTTTATGCGCAAAATAATGAGAGGAATCAATTGGTATAAAAAAACACAGTTGTTTTTAAGAAAAAATATGTAGTTGCAAATTACATATATTTATATATATATATATATATATATATATATATATATATATATATATATATATATATGTATATATGTGTGCGTGCGTGTGTGTGTGTGTGTGTGTGTGTGTGTGTGTGTGTGTGTGTGTGTGTGTGTGTGTGTGTGTGTGTGTGTGTGTTGTATGTGTAGACAGGTAAGCGGAAAAATTGGCTCGAATTGACGGAATAACTTCCGGTGCCAGGAAAGGCGAGCCGAGCAAGCATTACGTCGAGTGGTCCAAACACAACGAGATACGTGTGCATGTCGATGAGCGACGTGCGGCGTAGCGGTTTTATATTTAGAATTTAACCATCGAACAAAACCGGGAATAGAGATCAGGCCACATTCGGAACTCTGCTAGACGTGGCACTCCGGCGGACGTGAGGACGTAATCAAAAAAGAGTCGACTAAATATAGGACAATATTTCATATGAAAAGGTAATGCGCGAAAAGGAAAGCAACTTTTCGATACGCGATGTCACATTACTATTAAAGATTAAAAATAATTAAATCTCTTTGCAAAAAGTGTCTCTCTTTGCTTGCGGTATTAAGATTTAAAAAGTAACTAATTTCAGCGCAAGAGATTTTTGGGGAAAAGAGCGCGCTTTTATTTATCTAGCATGTATTTATATACACGATGACATTATACTGGCAACGTAATTATATCCTCACGATGCATCATAATGTAATCATCACGCGCGCAGAATAATAAATCATTTTAATCGTGGGAAAGGCCGCATGGACCGCGCTCTCAATTTCCGTGATGTTCGCACGTCTGCAAAGATACATACATAGTGTAAGCGCGAAGAGTACTCGATGATACCCGCGCATACAAGAGATCGATATCGGTGCATACAAGAAGCGCGATGTTTCCATAGTATAAATTGTTCATCATTACGCGTGAGTATTATTCATTTCGTACATCTTTGTTACGATAAGAGAAAAGATCCAAAAGTTTTAATTTCAAGTCTTTCAGTTTCAATTACACAATTCATAAGCGAATGTATATAATACATTGCGCGCATAGATGAGAAGTAAAAATGGAGATTGAGAAAAAAAAATTTGCAAAGTTATCGGGGAACAATTTTATTCGTCCACTATAAAAAAAAAAAATAAATAGATAAATTTGCAAGAAGAAAGAGATGTGATACGTTGTGAAATGGCAGCACACGGGCGATATTTGGCACAAAATGGTTACGTATCGATATTACCTTCGCCGCGATTGTCTGTCCGCGTTGCATAGTTTTATGCGCTACTCACGCTGAATGGCATGAAACGATGCACGTGCTACGTACATTACGGATCGGGGACGCATGCGCGCCAAACGTAAATCCGCGTACGCGACTGTCACTACCGCATGACTTCATTCATATTTTTTCCTTATAACCGCTCCACCCGTTCCCATTCACGTGCTCGCTCGCTCGATCGAATCGGCCTATAGTAGTAGTATATACAGCGCAGAGGTTGGGCAATCTTTTTAACAGTTTTCGATTGGCCACCACCGTTGATAATGCTCGGTCGGTTGTCACATTTATGCACCACATTTCGCACAATTTCCTCTCGTATTTTCTCTCTCCATCTTTTTGCCATCTCTTGGTTAAATGAGAGTCGACTAACGAAGAGTGAGTTCACACACACACCACTATACTCCGTCTATCTTTAATATATTTTTATCTTTTAATTTCTTTTTTCTCCCTCCCTCCCTCCCTCCCTCCCTCCCTCCCTCCCTCCCTCCCTCTCTCACTTTCGTTCTTGATATTAATAATAAGTGTTTGATTTGTCTAATTAATCTTAGACATCCTAATGGCAGAAACTTGATGTGAGGTTGCCAAGTATATGTTTCTTCTTAATTGCGTTTTGGAAAACTTCCGCATATGTAACGCACATATCACACACACACACACACACACATACACACGGTTATTCGTCAACTTAGAGAGAGAAATAGCTTTGGATAGCTTACAATTCACATATCCAGTAATCGCGTAATATCCCGCGTAATATTCTTGGAGGATGGAAGCATTATACAAAAGGTGTTATCATTTAAATATAAACAATACATGCTTACTCAAAAATAGTGCTCAAAGAATTTATCTAAAAAATCCATTTCCAGCGATAAGTGAGTACCTACGTTGGATATTTACGAAACCGAAAAGACACTTGCATCTAACGTGCAATAATGTGTATATGTTGCAAGAAACGTGATTCTCTAATTAAGTTTGTTACGAAAGAATGAGCGCCAGAAATCACTAGTCCTATTTTTTTATTATAGTGAAATTATGTAAAACAATGTTAAATTATGTAATCTCATGTGAGCTTTATTTACACAACGTGTGTATTGCATGAAAATATATGGCAATAATACACGGAAAGCTCATAAATTTCCTTTTACCTTTTTATTAAAAAAGGCGCGGGTACAATTCCCTACTTATTGTTAATTACACGCAGCGTCCGTCGTTGTTACGAGATGATCGTTCCTACGCTAGCGTATATCTACGTGGGAAATTCTGTGAAAGTTCACGCAAAAGAATGAGGTTGGTTATATATCTAGGTAGCTTTGAGATTATAAATCCTTATAATTAACAGTAAATCAATTACCTTGAATAAGCGGAGATTTAAACAACACACATCGCGAGATAAAGAGGCGCAAAAGAGAAATTGAAAAATGAAAAATTAATTCATATTTTTATACGCTATTAGATTAGATTGTGTCGTCGGATGTTTTTGCGAAGATCTTTACTACGGTTAAACGATTTTTTACGATTGGTTAAAAATTAACATTGCTTTTAATGCGTTCGATGTCAATTGCGAAAAGTAATGTGTGCTTGCACTGAAACAACAAAGAAAAAAGGTAAAGCAAGATCCTGGCAAGCTTACAAATTACATGTAAGATACTCTCTCTTTCCCGTTTCTCATCGATACGCGAAATACTCGAACAAGATACTCTTATTTTTTCTTTATATAGAGGAAGAAGGGAAGGGCAAGAGATTAATGCGGTAGCCTAGATTGTAAAAGTCTCTCGCCGAGTCACCCTCATTCTTCAATTTAGCGAGAAAATTCTTAGATATAGAATATTGTCTTTTCCAAACTTGACTATGCTCGTTTCAGTGCAACTTTGTGAAATTTTGTATCTCTGATTCCGAATCTGCAATTTTATTACTTTAATGAGATTCCGTGTGGTATTTTAGAAGAGAATATACGAGAGGATTTGAAACATATATTATGTATATTATATTAATAACAAGCAAAAGAGAGAGAAGTGAGTGGAAGAGAGAGAAAGTGTGACAGAGTAAAAAAATGAAAGAAACGACATGCGCGGAGAGAGAGAGAGGGGAGGGAGAGAGAGGCAGAGAGAGGGGGAAAGAGAGAGAGAGAGAGGGGGGAGAGAGAAAGACAGGGGGGAGGGATAATTGATTGATCTTTATTAGCTTTCCCAGCTATTTGTAATACACATCTAATTTACATTAATAATCATAACACATACTCCTTTAACATTCGTTTAAACGGCTCAATTTTTTCATATCATTTTATCTCAGCTAGTAAAGCATTATACATTTTCACTCCTTCGTAAAACATACTTATACAGGGAGAGGGAGGGAGAGAGAGGGGGGAGAGAGAGAGGGCGGGAGGGAAAGAGAGAGAGGGGAGAGGGGGAATATGATCCGCATGAAGAGTGAAGAGAGACGAAGGGGGAGAGGAAACGGGCCATTGCGCCATCAGGAAGTGGCTCGTCACTTATACACGCATACAGTTAACCGACCAAACTGGCATGCGCGCGCGCCTACACGCTGTGTCGTCATATGCAACAGCCATAACTTACGGACTTAACACTAAAGATACGGGAAGAATATAAGAATATAACACTGGTCACGAAAGAAAGAGAAAGAGTGTGGTGGAATAGCGCAATGGTGGTTTAACTCTTATATGTGTGCATGTGTTACACACTATGAGTAGAGAGAGAGCGCTATTCTTTATATGTTAGACACTCGATATATGTCAACCCCGTAGCGACCGGTTGTCATACCACAGACACATGGATGTTACTAGTAGTGAATCATCACCCGAGAAAACAAATGCACGCGTTACATTGTCCGCGGAAAGTCCATATTCCTCGAATATGTATGTATGTATGATTTTACTGAGTGACACAACATGGAAAGATTGCAACGCGAATTAAAACCGCTAAACTAGCGGTTAAAATTATTTCTGCTGTATGCAGAGATATTGCATAGTGAGTTATGTTGTCAAATTACTAAAGAAACTTGAATAGAAACTTGAAAGAACTTGAATAATTTCTTAATAGTTATTTATCTACAAATGTATTAATTTAAGCGAAGCATAAGTTACGCAATTTTAATCCTATAAATACGAAAAAATAATATTCGAGAAAGAGAGGGAAAGAGAGAGAAAGAGAAAAAAAGATAAAGAGAAAACAGGAGAGAAAAAAAAGATATTTATGTGATTCTGTACAGAAAGGTTAAATTTTTGAGTCAAGAACACATAATAGCTTTCTCATATTCCCATCTTACGTTCTGTTAATTAAGATTAGCGATATTGTCAGTCAAAAATTGTTAATTGCTTACTTAACTTCAGCATTGCCTGCACTCGCTACATAACATGTAATATATAGTCATTTCACATCAGCTTATAGAAGCAAAAATCATAATACCTGGCCGACGATTCATACTCGTTTCGTGTATGTATATGCGTATATAATATATATATATTGTATATAAAATTAGATATTTAACCTTTCTGCACAGAATCACATAAAATATCTTTCTTTCTCTCGTATTTTCTCTTTATCTTTCTCTCTCTCTCTCTCCTCTCTCTCTCTCTCTCTCTCTCTCTCTCTCTCTCTCTCTCTCTCTCTCTCTCTCTCTCTCTCTCTCTCTCTCTCTCTCTCTCCCCCCCCTCTCTTTCCTGAATATTATTTTTTCGTATTTATAGGATGAAAATTGCGTAACTTATGCTTCGCTTAAATTAATATATTTGTATATGAATAATTATTAATAAATTATTCGTTTCTTTAATTTGACAATAAAACTCACTATACAATATCGCTGTATACAGCAAAAATAATTGATAAGTTAAGTATAGCGGTTTTAATTTGCGTTGCAATCTTTTCATGTTGTGTATATATACATATATGTATATATATCATACCATATATATACACCATATATATACCATACCATATATATACACATACAATATGTGGTATGTATTTTGATCGAAATATCGCGCCTTTTTTAATCAAAACATACGATTATTGTTGAACAAATTCATTGACTAACATTTTATCGTTGACGCGAACGAGAATAATCTGCCGTTATATTACTATTATCAGCATCGCTTGATAAAGGAGAAAAGCGGTTTCTTATTCTAACAATTTTCACATCACGCTGCATTTATATAGTTATAGATTATATAGTTATCGATTTTATTTTATAAAAAATATGTATTTATCTGACAAATTTTCTATAAAAAAAATATATTTCCACGATTTTTGTAAATACTGAATGAAAAGTGAAATATATTAATTCCTTGCTGTTAGAGATGATAGTAATTGTAATAATACGCGGTATATGTATTGTCACTTACATGAATTCTCTATTCCAATCAAGTATATACCATTGTAACAAAAAGATTGAAAACGTAATATAAGTACATAACTCGTTTCTTTTCTACACACTGGCGGATCCTAGGAGGGGGATTTTGGGGTTAAACTCTCCCAAATAAAAAAAATTTTTTTAAATTTAAAAAAAAAACGAAAAAAATAAAGAAAGAATGGGATCAGAAGTTTCACTACGTCCTCGTCGTTGATCCTGGAGTAAAAGCTAAGCGTGATACCAAGAAAAATATCAAAACCAAATAATTTTGCCAAACCCCCCCTTTAACCCTTCCTCCACGATTGTCGACGTCAGGATCCGCTAGTGCCTCTACATATGTATGTACAATCTTTTTTTTTATATATCTGTAAGGTGCGTACATACTTTGGTAAAGCAGCGGAAGTAATGGCACACATCGCGTGATAACGAGTGGGGATGCAGAATGACGAGAAACATGAAAGAGAGCGCGTTGTAGGGGAGGGCGCCGACATATCACGTCACGGCCCTGCTTAGATCCATTCACAGAATGAACGAACCGTTTGCGTTCCGTTCGTGTAGGTAGGTAGTCACTCAGTAGTGTCATGGAGGTAACATGGCCGAGGAGACGCGCCTAGTTCGCGTTGAAGAGAGGCTAAAGATCAAAATCGGTAGGAAGCCGCGACCGCGCGCAAACGAGTACCACGAGAGTGATTCGCGAATGTGATATGCGTGCTGTCGCCAAACGCGACAGATCAATCGGGGGAATGCAATTTCTGGAACGCGAGTCGTTTCCGTGCTGCGCTCTCAGGATGTCACCTAATTCGACTCCCACGATCGTATACACCTTTTGCTGCCTTTTCTTGAAACACACGCCGCAAACGGCGAATCTCCGCGTCCCGATGTCGCGATTAATGCGATACGATTCGCGCGGTCGGACGAACGTGATCGACGCTCAACGTCCGATTTTTATGCGAATTTCACTAGTGATTGACGCATACATTCTCAACTCCCACGCGTGCGTTGTTTCTTATACACGTGCATGCGGGCATGTGTATATATACATGTGCGCGTGTGTGTGTGTGCGCGCGCGCGGGTGTGCATGCATGCTTGTGGAAATTTGTATTTGCGCGTGTGCCGCATGAAAATGTGTACGATGAGAAAATCGTGAATAAACGTACTGAAAATTTTCCAAAATTTTCGATAATTT
Source organism: Lasius platythorax (assembly GCA_963971435.1). Taxonomy (NCBI): domain Eukaryota; kingdom Metazoa; phylum Arthropoda; class Insecta; order Hymenoptera; family Formicidae; genus Lasius; species Lasius platythorax. The sequence continues at coordinate 10,752,243 of OZ020546.1, forward strand.
CGAGCATCCCGCGAGCAACGATGACAAGCAGTGAGCACGGAATAGAGACGAGATCGTAACTTGTTCGAAAACACAGCTTCAAATTTTCGAAAATTTTCGAACATTTTTAAAAATTTTCGAAAATTTCTCAAACATTCCACGAGCAACGGTGACAAGCAGTGAACACCGAATAGAGATGAGATCGTACTTGTCCGAGAACATAGCTCAAAATTTTCAAAAAATTTCCAAAATTTTTTTGAACAAATACCGATCTTGTCTTTATTTCGTGCTCATTGTTTGTCACTGTGTCACTCGCGGGATGCTCGATGCGTGTTCTTTGGACGAAATTGAATCGCCGGGCGCACGATAAACAAAATAATGTGTAGTGTAATTTTATCCCAAAAAAAGTTAATTTAATTTTTTCTTCACAAGTTTATAAAATGTTGATTCCTCTAGTATAACAAATAATTTTCCTTTTGCGTTTCGTGTAAAACTACTGAACTCGGTAAACGCTTAATGATGCTAATTGATATTAGCATTAAAAGATTTAATCTTGTAACAATATTTGAATATTTTAGGATAAAATTAGGATTTTATTTTAAAACAATTCGAGAAATCGTGATTAAACAGTGCCGAGTACGACCGGAGTGGCTAATTAATAAGATATAGATGAATTGAAGGTGCATTGTTTTGCGTATGACAATAATTATTAGCTATAAGTTAATGAAGAATAATGCATAATAATAATTATTGTCTATGAGTTATTAAGAATAATTCTATTAAAGTTACGCTAAATATATGCTAAAAATCATTCTAAAATTATTTAAGCAACTGTTTAAAATAATGATTATAACATGAATTAATGTCTCAAAGTTACTTCACAAGAAATATTCGTAAATTACATTATGTATTATTTTTTCTACAGGAGAAGCAAAAAATCTTCAAAGTCGAAGTCATGGATCTCCAAGTACGAGGGATGTTTATTGCACTCTGTCGCTGGATCAGGAGGAAATATTCAGAACGACGACTATGGAAAGAACTCTCAAGTAAATCTTTGTTTCCCCATTTTATCTTGAGGCATAATTCATTGATTTAAATTATTTACAAATAAATATTTTTGTGTTTTATGTAAATAGCCCATTTTTTGGAGAGGAGTTTCAGTTTGAAGTGCCTAGAAAATTTCGTTATCTTGGCATTTATGTATATGATCGAGATAGACATTTAAAGCAGGATAAGATTTTAGGGAAGGTAGCAATAAAGAGAGAAGATTTAGCAACATATCATAATAAAGAGCATTGGTTTCCTTTGAAACCAGTCAACGCTGACTCTGAGGTCCAAGGCAAAGTTCATTTGGAACTTGCTTTGCAACCTCAGGTTGAACATGCTCAGCCTAAACTTACAGTAAGGTGAGTAAAGTGATGGGGAATATATTGTATACGTCAACAATCTACATGTGCAGTATATGAATATAAAACTTGTTTGATTATATATATGACTTTATGCATTGCAGGGTAATAGAATGTAGTGAATTAACTATTAAAAATGGTAGCTGTGATCCCTTTGCAACTGTTACAGTCATCTATAGTAACGGTAAACAAATATCAAAACGCACAAAAGGTAGAAAAAAAACAGCATCTCCATATTTTAATGAAACATTTGTATTTGAGGTAAGAATGCATTACTCATTATTGCTTTAAGAGAGAGAAAGATAAAGAGAGAGGGGGAGAGAATACACAAAATTGATTTCTTTTTATATTGTAGCCAGAGTTAACAGAAATCAAGGACAAAGATATTTCTCATTATTCTATGGAAGGAGCTGAAGTTGGAGAAGTAGTTGTTAGTTTGTGGCACGCATCTCCTGGTATGGGTGAACAATCGGTATTTCTCGGCGAAATTCGTGTCACGCTAAAAGGATTACAAAAGCAACCAACTAGTACAACAACTGCGTGGTATGTGTTTTCCTTTTTTTTTATAATCATCATGGATTCAATTTTCGAGCGAATTACATTACTTTATTTGGGTGTAGGTATTTTTTACAACCTAGAGCAGCAAAACATCGTCCGTGTAAAATTTCAAATAACTCGACATCACCTGGTACATTACCAGGTCTGGGATCGTTACGTCTAAAAGTTCATTACACAGCTGATCATGTATTTCCATCTGAAATGTACGATAGACTTAGGAGCCTATTATTGCAAAGCGTCAATGTTCAGCCGATAACATCATCGGCTGTTTATATATTGGGTGAAATTGTAGCTAGTAAAATGGAAGCTGCGCAACCGTTAGTTAAAGTATTGGTGCATCATGGACAACTCGTGTCTGTAATGCGAGCACTTGCTAGTCATGAGATTTCGAAATTGACGTGAGTAGATTATATACCATGTATTTAATGTAGATGTTGTACCATTCATTATAGTCATACAAGTAATGACTATAATAAATTCAATTTCTTTTCTTTTTTTCTTTTCTTTTGGTTTTTTTTTTTTTATTATTAAGTGACCCAACGACAATTTTTCGCGGTAATACATTAGTGAGCAAGATGATGGACGAGGGCATGAGATTAGCGGGTCTTCATTACTTGCACAGTACTCTTAGACCTGCAATGGAACAAGTCTTCCTTGACAAAAAGCAATGCGAAATAGATCCGTCTCGAGTAAAGGATGGCAATACCGTACAGACTAATTTGGCGAACTTGAAGGTATTAATGATCATAAAAATGTGCATTTATCGCCTCTTTTGAAACGACAAGAGATATATTAGCCTTCTTTTTTTCTGTTAGGAATATGTTGAAAGAGTATTTACAGCTATAACAACATCAGGAGTGAGATGTCCACCTTTAATGTGTGAAATGTTCTGGTGTTTAAGAGAACTCGCCGCAACTCACTTTCCAAAAAATAAGGAAGTGAGATACTCGGTGATTAGTGGATTTATCTTTTTACGATTTTTTGCTCCTGCAATATTAGGTCCAAGATTATTTGATATCACTACCGAACAAATTGTAAGTAATTGAGAAGCGATACATGTAATATATGTATGAATGCAGTACATTAATACAATTGCAGTTTTTTTTCTATTAAATTTACATGTAATGCGTTATCGCAGGATTCACAGACTAATAGGACATTAACATTAATATCCAAGACGATTCAAAGTCTGGGAAATCTGGTGTCTTGCAGAGGTGGTGCAGGCAGTGTTTGCAAAGAAGAATATATGGAATGTGTGTATAGGTAAGATTTTCTTTATGTAAAAAAATAGTTTCTAAGAAAAATGGTGAAAACTTGGTGATTCAAGGTAGTAAACTCAAAAAAACACTATAAATGCAAACTATATTTCTTTATATTATTATATGTGCAGGGTGTTAAAAAATTAAACCGACAAACTTTGAAGGGAAAGAGAAGATTTCAAAATAAACATTTTTTAATACTATTTTTCTCTCCTACGTTTAGTTTTAATATTACATGATATGAAATAGGAGTTTGTGATTTAAACAATAAACAAACATATAAGTGGAAAAATCAAATTGTGTATTTTAATCTTGAACGAAAAACGGAATAAATACATAAAAGTGATTCACTCTTTTTACAGTAAATGCTCAAAAATTCTTCCATTAACTTCAATACAAAGATGATATCGTCGAAGCATTGATTGTCTCACACGTTCGAAGACTGCAGGGATGTTTTGAATCTGATCTGTTTTCAAATGCTCCCACAAAAAAGAATCTAGCGAAGATAAATTCGGTGATCAAAGAGGCCATGCGATAGGACCACCTCGGTCTATCCATTAAATCTGTGGTCCAAGTAATTGCGCACAGTGGCACTGAACTCTCATAAATCTCATGTTTGGTATATGTATGAAAATCTTATTTATGAGACTCCCATTAAAACAGAAACAGAATTGTTAGCCCGGATAACTACTGCGGCAGATCAGATTCAAAATATCCCTGCAGTCTTCGAGCGTATGAGAAAATTAATGCTTCGATTTCATCTTTGTATTGAAGTTAATGGAGGAATTTTTTAGCATTTACTGTAAAAAGAGTGAATCACTTTTATATATTTGTTCCGTTTTTTTTGTTCAAGATTAAAATACAATTTGATTTTTCCACTTATATGTTTGTTTATTGTTTAAGTCACAAACTCCTATTTCATACCATGTAGTATTAAAACTAAATGTCGGAGATAAAAATAATATTAACAAAAAATGTTCATTTTGAAGTCTTTTCTTTCCCTTCAAAGTTTGTCGGTCTAATTTTTTAACACCCTGTATAATTTAATCTTTTTGTAGGGAGTTTTACACAGACAGACATATTCAAGCAGTCAAGCAATTTCTAGAGTTAATATCGACTAGTAGTAATACTAGTAGTTTTATAAAACAGCGTCCGACAATGTTGCAAGAACAACCAGTGGTACTGAAAGAAGGGTACGTTTATTGATAGAGATACACAATTACTATATTTCTTTTGTTATGGAGTTTATACATACAATATTGAAAAATGTAATTGCATTAAAATATCAGATTTTCTTAGTTTAAAATTGTAATACTGAAACTCTCTACATATAATTCTTTATAAACTATTAAATATTTTATATATATATTTTTAATAGAATATACTTTCTCGTTATGCATACCATTGATTGTAATAAGAGGTTGGTACTATTTTATAAGATTAAGTTTAAATTTGCTGTCAACATACATACATACATACATACATATACATATGTATGCACATATGCACGTTTCTATAAGAGTTTTTAATTGCAATTGCTTTTTGTAGAATAATGATTAAACGGGCACAAGGCAGAAAACGATTTGGTCGTAAGAATTTTAAGCAGAGATATTTTAGACTTACTACACAAGATTTGACATATTCTAAAACAAAAGGTGAACGTTTTCTCCTAATGTATTTTTTCTCTAAGAGAAAAATATAAAAATTTATGAAACAAATTCTTTACACAGGTAAAGAACCTTTGTGTAAGATACCATTAGAAGAAATTTTAGCAGTGGAAAGACTTCACGAAGACTCCTTCAAAATGAAAAACATGTTTCAAATTATCCAACCACAGAGAGCATTGTACGTGCAAGCCGGTAATTGTGTTGAAGAAAAAGAATGGATTGACATTCTTACAAAAATATGTCAAACAAACAGCAATCGTTTAGAAAAGTATCATCCAAGTGCATACATTAATGGCCATTGGCTTTGGTATGTAATGAAAAAAAAAACATACTATAAAAACACATACTAAAGAATATCTAAATAAAACTTAAAATATTAGAGTTCTAATTATCTCTAATTTCTGCAATCTACAGTTGTCGGGCAGTTGCAGAAGTTGCACCAGGATGTAGTGAAGTATCGCCAGGTATAGAGGCTGGATTGCGAATGGTTTTAGATCCAGATCGTGATTTACAAAGGATACATTCGTTAATTTTTACAAATATGCCACGCCTCGAGACATTAATGAATGCATGTGAATGCCAGGCAGTTTACGGTGCTAGTGATATATGTGTTATACCAGACGGAGGATCGCCTATAGAAGATGTACCTTCTTGTTTCAAGACTTTAAACGCCCTTAGAGAAGCTGCGTATGCACTGCAGCGTGAACATAGAGCCTATTTTAGAAGACTGGCACGTGACACCAAGTATGGCAGCAAGTATGTAGTACGCTTGATTGTTTTATCAGAGAAATATATATATTTTTTATATTCTCGTATTATTTTGATTAAAATATATTTACGAAAAATAATAATTACAATATATTATATTTCTACAGACAAGCTCCTATTGGTGATGACAACTACCTCCACTTAGCTAGTAGAGCAGGATTTGATAATCAGTTAACGAAGCGGACATACGAGTTGGACAATCAACGATGCATAGAGACGGAACATTACGACACGGCATTTTCTAGGAAAATTGTTGAGAATCAAAGATACGATGATACTTTCAGAAAGTGTTTTGATTCTGACTCCATTAATCGTAGGTATGAGAATGAGAGCAACTTATTGCGGAGATACGAAAACAGCAGCGATACTATCAAAAGTATCCAAAATGATCTCAGAAAATTCGATCATAGTTTAAACAATACATTAAGATCTGATAAATCGGAGAGAAACGGCAATGAAAATATAGAAAATCATAAAAGCACCAGTCTACTAACGGCAGATAGTATTAATCTATCAGGTACATTATCGCGAAGATTGGGCAATTATGACAACACAAGAATGTTAGATGAATGTACGTTGACGAGACGATTAAAGCACGAAGCCCCTGACATATCTTGTAACTCGATGAGTGAGCGTGGCAATCATTAATTTATCTATTATGTACAAATGTAAGAGTTGCGCGTTACTATAAACTTAAAAAAAAATTACGACAGATACAAAGAGAGATTTTTACATTAGTCATTTCTTTAAAACTATACATATATTGTACATACACAACGCAGCTCTTGCCTCTTTGTAGGTATGGGGCTAACTTTTTTTTATCTCTACATACATTTCCATTGTATAAATTAATGACTCTGCTAGTGGAGGCCGTTTTCTCTGTTGTGTATGTCAGCTTTTTACTATATAAATTGTTTCATTCCTTTCTTTTTTAACATTGCATAAAAATAAGAAAGAGTTATAACAGAATGTAATATTTAATGTACCTTTTGGTTTGTTACCATGTTGTGCAAAACGTAACATTTTGTCACCACAGAAATCTCTATTATTTATTATTTATTTATTTTCTCACCTCATTTCAATTATATTGAAGATATATGTGCATAAATATGATACTGACTGTGTTATTAATTGCACAATTTGTAATCTCATTCTTTGAAAGGTCGAGTTCTCACTGATGAATAAACTCAATGTTAGATTTATCTAATATTATACACACACACACACACATACATACATACATACATACATACATACATACATACATACATACATACATACATACATACATACATACATACATACATATATACATACATATATACATATATACATATATATATATAAAACGATTCTTATATCTCATATATCATAAAAAAGTAGTGTATTTGATAATAATTATCGTTATTTTTTATTTATACATAATTCCATCAATTTTAGCATAATTATTTTTTGCATTAGTTTTACAACCTTAGTAGCATTAATTATACAACTTGAGTAGATATTTATATATGACATAATATTATATAACTATTTTATATAAAAAAAATACAAAGAATAAAAATATCTATTAATGTTGTGAATAGACTTGGTTATTTTACAATTTTTAGAGAAAACTTGAAAACCAACATTTTTTGGATTAATACATCACATATACAAATTCAATCAAAGTACATATATGTAGATAGAAAAGATCTAAATAACATGTAATTACAGGCGCTGAACTTTATTCTTTACAGGTACATATAAACACAAGTATAAACCTTTTTTTTATATCCCTTTTTTATTTATATACATTTTTTTTTTTTTGCTAAAATAATTTTAATTTTATATTTGTCCGAAAATATGTATTCCATTATTGACTTTCACACACACACACACACACACTGAAAAGCTATGCTGTATATATACTCCAAAAAAACGTAGAAATATTGAATATTTATAAATATTAGATAGAAAATATTTGATAGAAAAAAGATCATATGCAAAAAGATATTACAATTTTAAATTGTTATTGAATCTTCCTTTAATAACATTTTACTTTCACATAGTTTATGCATCCTATGATGCTATTACAATTATATGTTGAATAAATATTTTATCGATTTCCTGTGATAGTATGTAATCAGTTTTCATAATAATTTAAGTTACCTAAGCTATATAACCCTTTTCTTAAGTTACAAATTTTCTACAAGATGTATTTTTCACTATTTGTTACTCTTAAATTCTTTAAGATATTCGGCTAGATATTTATATTAAAGAAAGGACTGTACACTTATCAATAGTAATTACTGCTTTATGTTTGCTTTTGGAAAAGATTAACATGCAATGCACATAGTATGGCAATAATATAATGCTTGCATCTAAACAAGGTATATTAATATAGAAAATTTTCTATGTGAAATCAATTAATATATTTTTTCGGAGAAAGTCTGATGAAAAAAGTGTTGACAATGCCTTATCTGTGTTACAATAATTTATAATTATTTGAGTAAAATCCGGGAGAGAGAGAGAGAGAAAATAAGTGAGTGAGTATAAGCGAACGAACAAGAGAGTGAGTCTAAAGATGTATTTTTCTGATAAAGAATATGATTATCTTTATGTAGATATAATATATGAGAATAGAAGTCTCAACTTGTGCAGTCTTAACTAAAAATACTATTTTTGTATTAAATTCGCTTTTTACGGCGATTTTTAATATATCTTTAAAAAATTATGAAAACAATTGTAATAATTGGAAATTGTACATTTCTAAATGTGAATTTAAATATCAAACAATTACAAGCCAATATATTAATATATATTATGACTGTAGTCCCTCTATTCTAGTAGAGAACTTAATAACACTAACTAACACAATAATTATTAAAAGAGAAAAACTAATTATTAAAAGAGAAAATGTACAGTTACAGTTTGATAATTATAATGCAAATATTATACACAATTTACAAAAATTAGATGTACAGTGTTCTCTTTTCTATGTATAGGAAGTAGTAGATCTCGAGTAAACATTTTTATCTATTTACTATAGACATAGGATCTAAAATAATTTTAGTGAATCTATAGCTAAATCAAATTGTTTATAAAATAGTCGGATTATCTAAATATAGAGCGATTAAGGGGATATATTGACCCCAGTTTGAAAACTTAACATATCTGCAAGGCCTTTCTGTGTAGAATTATCCAATGTAGAGAATATAGGAGAGCTAATGTTGCATAAATTATTAAATAAAAACGTTACGTACATACGACACAAATCAATGAACAATTTTACACAATGTAAGTTGATTATAGAATATCGATTTTTTTTTCTTTCCATACGCAATTATATAAGGAAATATAAGTATCACATCTTCAAAGTGAAATGCAATTGAGTCAATTCATCTAAAGTTAATGTTACAAGTACTTTATTCTTGAAAAAATATAACATTGTTTATACATATAACTTGTTATTAAAGTCGATTGTTTATTAAAGTGTTATATAATCACAGCAAGTTTTCATTCTAGGATTCTAAGGATTCAATCTTGTGTTCTCTTATCTTCTAATAACGTTGTTAATTCTGTATTGCGTTTCCAAACTATAAATTTAATATAACTTTGGCGTATTAGATAACAGTAAATTAAGAAATTTATTAGGACAAGGACGCTTATATTGTTTGTAACTACAAAGCTTTGTTATGGAATTTTTCGCCCGAAAGAAGTAATAATTCCATGACAGATCATTACACATGCGATTTAGATTAATTTATTTGAAAAAATCTTAGAAAAATTGCATTTAAAGATAAATTTGTTTTGTAGCATACATGCTTTTGGAATTTTAATACAAATACACGTGATAATTCTACTTATAAACGGTATTATATTTATATCAATTTTATTGCATTAATTTAGTAATACATCCTTTTATATCTATACTCTTTTGTTGTGTTCATCAAGTAATTGTATGTGTGTGCGTGCGTGCGTGTGTGTGTTATCTTGTAGGAACTCTTACAATTAGCATAATTTGTTTCTCTTAAAATATTTCAAGGGTTTGAAAATGTTTCTTCACAGAGTATTATATGTATTTCAGAGATTATTTAATTAAAATCAAGAATTATATATATATATCCCTTAATTACGGTACAATGTGAAAAACGGCACCTTATCCATACAAACATGGGTATATCGAGTCCAACTATTTTTTCACCTATTTAAAGTTAAAAAAATTCTAAAAATTCATGAATATACTTTCAAGTTTTTAGAACAAATGTCTGTACTTTATTTTGGAAAAAATAAAATGTAGTATAATTTAATTACCGAAGATTAACACTAATTGGGTAAATGCGTTATTTGATGTAAAAAATAGTAAATTTTTATAACTGCATATAAAAAATGACTAGGGTTTTCTAGTTCAAGTTTAAAACTTAAAAAAAAATACAGTAACTCCAAATTCTTCAAAAAGTATAATTCGGCCACATAAAAATGAGTGATTTTCAATAAGGCGCAAATAGGAAAAATCGAGTATCGCAAAAAATAAACATTTTTTTTATTTGGTGCAAAAATAATGTATATAAATTAAACAAGATCAGCCAATCCGCGCGAGTTCAAATGCGGATTGGCTGATCTTGTTTAATTTATTTCTCATTAATTATTGCGAAGATCGCAAAACGGTGGAGGACTTCCCTACCCGGTTTAACCCGCTCTACCTGCACACGACAGGTGGGGCGATTATTACCGGACACCCTGTATATACATATACATTAAAAAAAATAGTGAACACTTTTTATACCCTAAAAATTGGACTATTTTTAAACCGCTAAAACTCGGCGAAAAATCATCGTTGACAAAAAATTAAAAAAGCATTTTGAAGTTTGAAGTCTCAACTTTAACGCGCTATCGGTGGTTTTAAAAATTTTTTAATCTTGTTCTGTGCTTTAAAAAAGAACACATTGTTTTATTCCTTAAAATTACGTATTTTTGACACTCTGCGGCTTGATAAAAAAATTTCTCGAAAAATTCAACTCAAGTTCCATAAACTACAACATTTTGCTTACAAAACGCTTTTTTTTAAATTTTCTTACGATTTTTTTTGACCGAGTTACAAGATTTTGAAACTAAACCTGTATCTTAGAAATGATGTCGATACTCGGCGAAACAAGGAAAATAAGAAAATTTTTAAAGAACCATTGATAGCGCGTTAAAGTTGAAACTTCAAGCTTCAAAATGCTTTTTTAATTTTTTGTCTACGATGATTTTTCGCCGAGTTTCAGCGGTTTGAAAATAGTCCAATTTTTAGGGTATGAAAAATGTTCTCTATTTTTTTTTTTGAGTAGTGTATATATAGTGTTGCGTCTCTGAATTTCATCCTTGTATCGAAACTATGCCCGTCTCCGAGAGATCATCTCCGAGCGCGTTGTCAAGAGGATTTGTTTGTTAACGATAGACATGTTGGATTTGGGGCAGCTGTTAAACGGTGTGGTCGTTTTTGGAATAGCTCCGCTTCTCACATTCAGATATTATTATCTAAGTTGTATTAAATTAATAAAGTTCCTTTTTAAGCCAACGGCACACGGTACGATTTTTCGTACTGGATCTGCTAATATTTGGTAATATATTAAGAATACACCAATTAGAATGCAGCATTTCTAGTATCTTATTAAATATTAGCAGATCCAGTACGAAAAATCGTACCGTGTGCTGTTGGCTTTAATCAGTGTTTCCTTATTTTCTCTGGCATGCGAGAGTGATGCGATTCGCGAATGTCGGACGATTGCGTTGCACGTTTCGAGGTATATCGAGATCGACCCGTGGACGCAACATTTTGGAAGCTCGTCCGGGATCGAACATAACGAGTCATGATCATGAGATCATTTCTACGCGGCAAAGTGTTTGAGCTAATCTTCTTCCTTGGGTTAGGATGGCACCGGATAGTTAGAGTATTCCATTCAAACAGCCATAAACTGGTTTACCGAGTGTTCAATTGTAAGAGTGATAGAGTGCTCTTATAATACGTCCGGAACATATATTGGGCTTTGAGAGATAAGTTGGTATTGCTTTAGTATCTTCTTCTTCTTAAGGTTTTATTTGGCCTACGCTGACCGAAGCGGTCTATTCTGGCCGGCCATCAACTGCTTGTATCGAGTAAAAAATAAGATATGTAGGGTAAACTCAGTTATTCAAGTACTTGAGGACTTGATCGGTACGCAAAAATAGGGTCACAAAGGACACGCGGAGGAACGCGTTAAAACACGTCCGTTCCCGTTCACGAACGACAACGGACTCATTTGCTTTAGTATGAGTAGGTTCTTAAGATCGTTTTCTTGTGATATTTGCAAGAAGTATTGCTTGATGTGTTTGAGTGAGAGAAAGTGATTGCGATTTTGCTTGTAAGTGATTGTATACAAATAAAAGTTAGTTAGATACGTATTTTTGCAAGATCTTATGAAGGAATAGAGGGCGAAATCAATCTTAGGAATAGGTTTTTTAAGGATTGTGAGGATATCGAAGGGAGGATATATTTTGATTATGCAGTGCGTACATTAAGGAATGTCTTTGTTGGGAAAAATATGGACAATTCAAGAAGATATAATTCGCATCTTGTTGAGGAAAGCCACAATGACAACCTGGGTTCTGTACTATATCGCAACGAAATAGATTATAGTTGAGAACATAGTGGCTATTTCTGAAATGAAAACAACATATTCCCGGCTGGCTTTTAGTTTATGAAACCAGGGTTTCGGAGAGAAATCTAGGAAAAGATTAAAGTATGCGGTTCCCTTGGTGGAGGCTTGAGATTTCAGGATTCTTTGGGAATTTTATAGATAACGATTCCAAATAATTTCATGAAAATCGGAGTAAGAGAGGACGCTTCTAACAATAGGTTTACCTGTAATATTGTGTAATCGCCTTGTTAGCTAACATGTCAGCAGTTTCATTGCTTAAAATGTCCGAATGGGCTGGAATCCAAATGATCGAAGTCTTCAGATTGGTCTCCTTGATTTCAAATAGTTTTTGCTTGATAAAATATATGACATGATTTTGTGAATTACCGAAATTGAGGTAGACTCTACAACGCTTCGAGAATCCGAGAAGATGACCAAGTTGGATAGAGAGAGAAGCAGGATGTGTTTAAGTGTATGTAAGATGGCTAGAGCTTCTGCCAGAAAAACAGATGCGAACGATATTTTGTAGAGGAGCTGGAGGTTGAGAGTGGGCGAGTATATGGCGAATCTCACGTAACTTGCCGAATCTATTTTGGAAGCATCTGTGAAAAAAGAATTTGCTCTGTTTTTGTCGTAAAATTGCTATTATGTCGTGCATAACAAGATTTGCTATTATTGACGTAAAGTTGTGTTTCATCGTGATAGCATCATTTGCTCTCTTCTATGCGTAAAATTTACGAACAAGCCTTTCTCTGTTATTTGCAGCATTATGTGACGAAAAGTTTTGTCGTAAATTTGCTCGAAATATTTAGACAAGAAGCAAGACAAATGTTTGCCAGAAAATTGTTGTTAAAATTGAAGCAAACTTTGCCGCAAAGCTTTACCGAAACATGATTTTAGCACTCTTGGCTATCTGGGAAAGTACATTGCTTCTGGATTAATAATACATAGCGATTGTTGGAAAGCATATGAACAAATTGACAAAACAAAATATCAACATTATGTAGTGAATCACTCAGAAAATTTTGTTGATCCAGATATAGGCATCCACACTTAGAATATTGAACGATTATGAAGGGATATTCGTGGAACTATTCCTAGATATGGTCGTAGAACATACCATTTTAATCATTATTTGGCAGAGTTTGTATTCAAAAAGACATTTAATTTTAATAAGCGTTTAGACGCTTTCTTCAAAAGAATGGCAAATACATATCCAATAAGTGAAAATATAAATAAATAATAAATAAAATGAAATAAATAAAAATGTGCACTACCTTGTAAAATTGTTATTTTGTTTTTTAATACCACATACATGTGTATGTACGAATATGTGTGTGTGCATTAGAAAGCGTTTAAAATTAAAAAATTAAAAAAATTTGTTTTAAATTAAAAAAAATTAAAAAGTTAATAACAAAAAAAGTTTAATAAATAGAATAAAATTTTCTGATGTGTACATGTCTGACTATGTACATCTAAGAATGTGTTTGTGTGTGTATATATATGTATATATATTAAAAGTGAAAGCGTGGGCGGAGGAGGGGCTCCGCCCATCCACCTGCATCCCCACCCCGAAAAAAACTAATCTAAAAAACTAACCTAACCTAACCCATTTTCTAGAAATAAAGAAATAAAAAATACTTTTCAGTGTGAAACGAGGTCTATGTTTCTACAATTTCACATGGGTTTGCAACTTTCCACACGAAACAAGATCCACCTTTATCATCCCCTGCTTTCAGTACGAAACGAGGTCTATGTTCTTACAATTTCACATGGGTTTACAACTTTTCACGCAATTTACCTTACTTTTTATATTTAAATACAGACAATAATTTGATACTACTACTTGAAAGCAAGGGATGATGGGGGTGGACCTTGCTTCGCTATATAATTTCTTAGGCGAGAACTTTTTCTCGAAGATCGTCTTATTTCGCGACTATGAATTGTTATGATCTCAAGACGATCTTAACTGAATAAGATAATCTTGACCAAGATGATCTTAAGTACTGTCTTGAGCTTGGACTATGAATATACTGGTCTAAATAAGAGGCGATATCAAGAATGATGCCTGAAAATTTGTGGGATTTACATGAATTAACCGGAATATCATTCAGTTTAATAGAATAGAAAAGAGAATGAATTTTCTTTGTGAAAAGAATGAGAGCTGATTTGGTTGGAGGAAGTTGTATGCTTTGTTGGCGGCTTTTTCTAATTTGATAAGGGCTCGTTCAGGTTTAGGAGAACTGGTAAATATAGCAATGTCGTCTGCGAATTGAATAACCATCCATATTCACAGATTTTTGTAATTAGCCAACATAGATGTTAAAGGGAATGGGAGTAACAAGTATCGATCCTTGAGGGACTCATTTAAAGGAGAGACATTCACTTACCATGTTACCATTGTAGATTATTTGTAGTTTGCAGTAGTATGTGAGATTATGAATAAATTTGGATAAACTCGGCGGAAGGCCCAATTCTTCTAAATCAGATATTAATAGATGGGGAGGAAAGTCATCAAAGGCATTTGAAATATCTGAAAATAAACAAACTGTAACTTGACATCGAACGAAGTTAGAGTAAATCTCTGTAGTAAAAATTTAGAGGTTATCTTGGCAGGATCTATATTTCTGAAATTCGAATTGGGTGTTAGAAAACACATATCTTCTTTTTAGCTACCAACTCTGAAGCGTGAGAGAATCAATTTCACCACGGTACTAGAGGAGATGAGAATTTCTTAACTCGATGTTTTTTGTAGTAACATACAGAGAAATAGATTCTTTAATATGAGACACAAAAGTATCGTATTTTTATACGAAATCAAGATTTGAGCTGTGGATAAAAGACTAGTAGTGAGGATATGAACTGATGAGATGTCTAGAGAATTGTTTCCAATCTATTTTGGAAAAGTTAATTTTGTGTGAAACGAAAGTTCTGATGGGCGTGTTAACCGTGATTACAAATGGATCACTATTGAAGAAGTCGTCGAGAGAGCTCCACGTGCATGAAGGAAAGAGGGTTGATGAAACGAAAGTGAGATCAATGGTCGAGGGTGATTTGGACGGGAGATAAACGTAGGAGAACCATTTAGTGGAATTAGAGATTTCAAAAATAACCTTGAAAAGTAATTTTCCTGGAAGATCCGGGGAAGCGGAGCCCCAACTGGGGTGGTGAGCGTTAAAATCACCGGTCATGATTAGATGGGAGTAATTCTTATATGAGTTTCGATGGTTATCCCAGATAAAGGGAGTAAAAGACCGAGGATGGCGGTAAACGGAAATGAGTAAAAGAGATCATGTAAAAATAGGAATGCGTACACGGCAAGAATTTCTAGAGAGTTTTCTGGATAAAAAATACTATCAACTTGGTATGGGATGTGTTTTTTAATAGCAAATAGTAAACCTCCCTATTTGGAGGAGGGACCATCAGTCCGCAAGATATTAAAGTTCTTAAAGTTAATGGATTGGTGATCTAGTCAAGTTTTGGAAAAGGCTAAAATTTCGAAATCTCCTATAATATTTGAAAGAGCGTCTCTCTTATTGAAAAGACTGGCAATTCCATTAAAGTAAGTTGAATCTTTTAATGGTCATTTCTAGTGTCATGTGAAATTGATGGAAGGCAAGTTCTTATTAAGAAG
Organism: Lasius platythorax; assembly: GCA_963971435.1. Lineage (NCBI taxonomy): Eukaryota > Metazoa > Arthropoda > Insecta > Hymenoptera > Formicidae > Lasius > Lasius platythorax. The sequence goes on from OZ020546.1 coordinate 10,768,155, forward strand.
AGATACTTCTTTAAAAGATTGAGAGAGACGGTTGAATTCTCCAGAAATGCCTAAGGCACGAAGGAAAGGAAAAATGCGTTCAACATGAACATATAGTTAGAGAGACTCTTAAACGAAATGTGTAGGATCTTTAGGCTTGAGAGAAAGAGGTGGTTCCCCAGACAGCACAAAGTCGTCTAAAATTTTAAGATGACTAAAACTTAAGATGACTAAAAGATGACATATTTTTTATAAAGATGTCTTTTAGTGAGAGCGTATAGTCGACAAAAAGATGACTAATAGACGACATATGTCTGACTAAAAGTCATCTTCTAGCCTTAATCTATAAGATATCTAAAAGACATCTAATTTTAGACATCTTACAGTCGTCTTTTAAAACTGTATTCCCAACCAGAAATGATTGGTCGAATCGACGGTCGAAATTTGTAGTCGATTCGACTTAAAAATGGGCTTAAATTTCGACCAATCATCGACAAGTCTGACGTTTGTATTAATAATATAAATATATAATATTAATAACATATATTAATGTAATATATATAAGAAAATTTAAATAATTTAATTTATAAAATTAAAGATTTATTTATATGAAAGTTAATTTTTATTTAATATTTTAAGTAAATAATAAAATATTTTCACTTATTCGGACATTTATCTGTCCGATTTTCCAAAATACAGTTCAATATCTGAATTCCCCTGTACGGGAATCATATTAGAAATTAAACTGATAAAAATAATTACATATGTTATTAACCGCATTTTGCAGGCTTTATATCGCTCATTACAAGAACTCGAATACGGGTATAGAAAATGAATAATGCGCCGCGTAGTGGTAAGCGAATAAACTACACTATTTGAATAATAGTAAATAAAGTATATAGTGCTTTCCAGCTTTGTTTAACAAACAAAGCTAACCGACCATGAAATTGTAACCCTTAAACATCTCTATACTTTAGCCGAAAAACAGAAAGCTAAAATAAAAAAGACAATTTTAATTACTCACAGAAAGACATCCTTTAAACGTTTTTTTAGTCTTGCCGAAAAGATGACTAACAAAATGATCAAAAAGACATCTTTTCGTCAACTAAATTAATTATGACTTTTAGAAGACATCTTTTAGATGTCTTTCAAAAGACGACTTTTTTGTGTAATCAAAAAGACATCTTTTATACGTCTTTTAGTCTTGCCGAAAAGATGACTAACAAGATAATCAAAAAGACATCTTTTCGTCAACTAAATTAATTATGACTTTTAGAAGACATCTTTTAGATGTCTTTCAAAAGACGACTTTTTTGTGTAATCTTTAGAAGGGAGGGAGAAGGGACGGGAAGCTTCGATTGCGACGTCCCTCTTTTCCATGAACAGATGAATTTCCTGATAAAGTGAGTGAGCAAAAGAAACAGCCGAAGAAGAGTTTTTATCTTCTTTTTCCAAGTTTTAACCTTGGAGATCCATAAGCCTCCTGATGAGGAAGAGGAGGCAGGAGGAAAAAGAGGGAATGTATAGCATTTGGAATGGATGAGAGAGACGGCGAGAAGTAAAGCCTACAGCCGCTTGTGCATAAGAGAGGGGAAGTTTGTTAGAAGAGGTGATATCCTTATTTGGATTCGACAATATCGGAAAATCTTCGAGAGAAGCTGAGTATAAAGGAGGAGAAGTCAATCCTCTAATTATATCTCTCGCGTCCGCGAGGATTATGTTACACGATAGGCCGCGATCATTCTAATTTCTCTTTGTGTTGTTAATTCTTGACAAGAAACGGAAGTAGCTGGGTGTGGTTATACCTTTACAATTGACACACGATGGTTCTGATCGAGGACAAGATGCTCCCTCATCATATGTGATATCTAATATCTCCACAATTTACGCAGCGAGGAGAATTTTTGCAGTTTTAGCTTTGATATGCTCGAATCTATAAGTTCTGGATAACAAAAATGGCATTGAGAAACCCGAGAGACATGATAGCCTACAATAAATTTATATAAAAATTTCAATAAAATTTGAATTTGTTTTTATCATTTCTTATCGATTTTTTAAAGCAGGGGTAATTATATATGCTATATTCTTAGCTGAAGTGAGATTAACTCAAATGTGATAACAATTTCCATACTTATGTAAGTGATAGAGCACATTTAACATGTCTGATATATTTAATTAAAGAATATGTACAATAAAATATATTTTCCTAATTGGAAAGCAAAATATTTTATAAAAAATAATCAATGCACAATATATAGGTTTAAGAGAAATATGTAATTATTATTTTTTTCTTTGAGATATGAGGAAGATATACATACATTAATAATTGTAAAATACTGGTGAAGAGTATTTCGTGTATGCAATTGAAAAGTATAGTACATACTTATTAATGGGACGAATACAATGATCAATATGTATCGATAAAGCTCGGTGTAGTCGATATGTTCAATTATATTATATCGATAAACTCAACAAGATAATGAAGAATAATCCCAATAGATGGTACGCGAAACACACCGTGACGTCGATAAATTCGCATAAGGTTTTTCTGCGCTCGGTAGCGCCGATCGCGCCGATCTACCATCTTCGAATCAAATTTTTGTAGAGTGGTGATCTTCGACGTGATCTTCGACATTTGAAAATTTAAATTCTTCAAAGTGACCACAAAGCAGCATTCGAGGTAGCGTTCGCTTGTAAAAAAATGTCTGGCGATGTGCAACCAAGAAAACGGAAGGAAAAACGACGCAAAAAAGGTAAGAAACGGGTCTGCAGATATACTAGCGCGCATACGATTCATATCGCACTTTTGTAACACGAATTCCCACGGCTGTACGATATTTTTAGCAACGTTTTTTCTTTATTTTTATGAAATACAAATAATACCTGCAAAGTACGTGTTATTATAATACGATTCTCTTGCTTGTTTTAACAGAAAATATCGATTGGGATTTACGCATTTATGCTCTGCTTTTTACGATGTGATTTCGAGTGTTTTTTAGTTTTTGCACTCGCAAGTTATACTAATTATTATAGTATTGGATTAAAGTTAAAATGAAACGACAAAAGTCGTGATGAAACGATAATATTACAAGCGCGCATAATGGAGCGCGTTTTATTCTTACGATCCTCCGTTAGCTTCCAAAAATATCCGCGCACTGTAACTTGTTATTCATTGGCTGATCTTTAGCACACGAGTGACATATTTTTTATTTCGATTTTTATTTACATTTTAACTTACAAATTTTTTGCATCTGATAATGCTCAAATTATTTATAGTAACAGATATTTGTGTGTTGCACTTAAATTGCTGCTGTTAATTTGGAAATGCAAGATGATACAAACAATCATCGTGTGCCATCATTTCTAAAAAAAAAGTTTTATTACTTCGTAAATTTGATTTTATACGTAGAGAGAATTGTGTATCATTTTTAACAGTGACTCATATAAAGATATCACATTTTCTCGAATAATAACTCAGTTCGTGCTCTCTTTCCTTCCCCCCCCCCCCCCCTCACTCTCTCTCTCTCTATCAGTTGACATTTAACGAATACTATTAACTGATACGAAATTAAATCTTTTATCCTTTATAATTCTCATTGGTATGTATAAAATTTTGATCTATTTAAGAATGTTTGGCAAAGCTCTTCGAGTTAGGAAATGTGGGTTTTAGAAGCTCGACCTATCTTTTAGCATTCAAAAATAGATTAATGTGTATTATCCAGTCTAAAAGCATTTCTCTTTGAATTCTACGCAATTTTCTATATGCATTGTTGCATTCTTTTTATAAATCTTATGATATCTATTTTATTTATTAAGTGATTCATTAAATGATTAATAAAATTTAATTACTATAACAAGTTTATGTTATATCTATGATTTATAATATTGCATTATTTTAGAATT